>WEKX01011630.1:54767-106737 GCA_013390025.1 Pitta sordida
TGAGCCCTCCTCCAGAGAAATATTACAAAATACCCAGCATGACAAGCCCCCCTACTTTTACAGAGCTACTGAGCTTCTAGATAGTTGTATCCACACAGCAATCACAAAGCAATGGAAAACTACTGTATCCCATGGCAATGATCAGAGCAGCGTAATTGTCACACAAATGCGAGCTGTGTTTAGACTGAATGTTAGGAAGAGGTTTTTCACAGAGAAAGTGATAGGTCATTGGAATGATCTGCCCAGGGAGGTGGTGGAGTCGCCATCCCTGGAGGTGTTTAAGAGAAGATAATGAGCTCAGTGACATGGTCTAATTGGTGGGGAGTTGGACTAGATGATCCTGTGGGTCCCTTCCAGCTCGTAATAACCTGTTAACCCGTGTTTGTGTGTGTGTGTGCACATATGTTGTACTTTGAACAAAAGGATGAAGCATATGCTTCTAACCTTTGGTCTGGTGTCCAGAGCCAGTTAAAGACATGAGAAGGAAGCTGCATTCTGAATGCAGCACATTAACATCAGCAGCTCTACTAACATCACACCTATCCTCAGTACAAGAAACACTTGGACCAGATTTCTTGTGTAGCGTACAGTCAAGCCATAGTGGAAAAAGTGTATTAAATCAGCCACAAATCATTGACCCTTCTATTTGTTTTGAGCGTGATGCTCCTAGCTCATGGTATGCCTTTGAAAAAAAACCCAACCATAAAACCACTCGCCCCCCAAACCCAAAACACCACAACCCCCCACAAATAAAGAAAGAAACAAACAAAAAAAAAAACCCCACAAATAACCTATCACAAAAAAACCCACCAAAAAACCCCCAAACCAAACACATGCACAAAAAAAACCCCAAACCAAATCTGAAAAATCCCCTAAACAAAAAAGTCCAAACCCCCAAACAAACAAAAACCAACCAAACAAAACCCCCACAAACAAGCAAAAAAAGCCAACAACCCCCGCCTCCAAAAAACAAAAACAAACCCCCAAATGAAGTAAATAAACCCTACCCTCCAAACACACATGCACTTACAGACTCAGGCAAATCTTGGGAGTTGTATACAACAAAGTAGCGGTAATTTGACACTGAGCTTTGCTCCCTGTTGATTAAATGTCAAATATATATTAAATTCTCAGTTCACATTGCAAACTGCACACAGGTCATTTTAACTTGAAGTTAAAGAACTTGAAGGGCCCAGACAGTAAAGAGAATCAAGGAGAAGGAAAAAAAGAAAAGAAAACAGAAAAAAAAATACAAGATAAAAACACAAAGGAGGCAAGGACATGATGACAGTTCAAAGAAAATGTAACACAAAGATGATTCTGTCTGTTTGAAGCTCATGCACTGGTACTGACGTTGCCTACTTTATGAGGCCAGTCTTAAAGACAGATACAAAGGGAAAGTTAGTCAAAAAATCAATTCTCTTCTCCAAGTTCCCAGCAGGTCCCCAACATCCATCAATAAAATAACTGATGCAGTATATTTTGTTCTATGCATTGTGGCCTTAAAACAAGTATAAGAAAGTATCAGAAGAAATCACACAGAGTCATGCAAAGCCATTGTAAAACTAAAATTATTTGGAGAATTTAATGAATGAAGGTAGAATATGAGTCATGTAGTCCTCCTTTGTCCCCCAGGGAAACTTCAAAAGGACATCAAAGACAACCATCACAGTCAGGACTTTCTGTGTGAATGAGGCAGAAGTCCAACTGAGAGGCTTATAAAGTGTCCTAAAGAACAACAATGTACATCTCCTTCAAAAACACCACTTACATACTTCCAAAAGACAAAAATGGCTATAATAATATGGGATTTACTTAACAAAGTGCTAATGATGGAAATTGGAAGTGAATGCAATCTATCAACTGGTCAACATACCCATATAAAGCAATTACTGAAGAATCCAGCAGCCTTTGCCTCTGTAAGTAAAATATTTTAATGAAGTAGAGCTGGAAGCCTGCAGAGTCATTTTCTCTGCTTGGTCTTGGAGAAAGAGCAGCTCACTGCACATAGACTGCAAAATATTGCTAATACATACCTGTTTGTAATGGTCCAAGGCAAAAGGAGGTAAAGATCATTACTGAGACCTTAGGAGGCTGCACACTGCGTGACTTTCACTGGGCTCCTCAAGGCCCTCATACAGCTCCTTCTTGAGGAGAGGTGATTTTTATTTCTTTAATCATAAACTCATTTTCTCAATTTGGTGTCTACTTGCTAATCTCCTGCAGAAGCAGTGATCTAAATTTAGTACTCAGGTTTTCAGAGTCAACATTGACTACAGTTCTCTGCTGGTATCAGATACAGCAATATAATATTTTTCAGAGATCCTTTTATTTAAAAGATATGCATGATCTTTCTGAAGACTTAAAAAAATAAGGTTTATTAGAGATTCTGTGAGGTTCTTAAAACTTGGCAAAACTGCTATTGAAGCAATGGCACTAAAAGTTCCAAGAAATCAAAAACCAGCAGAAAATATACAGAGGCTTTGGATAGGAATAGTCACCTATGTACAACTGTTAATTAGTCTCATTTTATTTCCAGTCCAGAAATGGAATTTAACTTTCTACAACATAAAACCAATCTCACTAAAATAGACATTGTAATATAGTTGTGACTTTTAATTGCTTTTGTTATTATACACTGCAGTCAGACCCTTCAAGGAGCCGAGTTACTGCATGACAGCTGCATCTTCCACAACTTCAGTGGGATTCACAGGTGTTCAGCAACTGCCTGGATGTGGTTATTTGATGTTTGGACAGCTATGCTATGCACATCATTCTCACATAATAGAATAACACCTTAGGGAGCAACAACACAAGTAGGATGGAAAGCAAACCTGTTTGAGTCTGTCTGTTATTTTTGGATGAAGATGTGTTGGAAAACAGAGCTAATATTCACATTTGGCTTTGTGTAGGTACTTACATGGCATACTGGCCCTTACTGATTTATCCTTACCAAAAAAAATATCACTATAGTAAAGTTACAAAACACTCTGTTAACAGCAAATACGTTTCACTTGCAGCTCTTCTACTTCATCTCAAAAATGATTTACATTTTTCACCCAAGCACAAGTTCACATGCAGTAATACAGTCTTGGACACCACCAGCAACAAACAGGCAACCAATGGGTCTCACAAAGAGGTTCCTCAAGCAGTTAAAACACCAATCATAAACAAATAGAGTCCAACAAAGCAAGGCTGGGGGAGCCAACAGTACCTGTAAACCAGTGTACACCAGTGATAATTCAAGACTCTGCAACTGTCATGCTGGCAGAATTCTATAATTTACTATGATTTGCTCATAAGTCCTTAACACTTAGAAACATCAAAGGAACCTAAAGATAATGTATTGCTCTTGGGGCTCCAAAGGCACTCTGTCTGCAAAGACACTGGGATCACACCAACAAGAACTCAACACAAGCAATTAAGGCATGGAAACAAGCTCCTTGAAAGTTTCATTCCAGTGTTAGCACAGTCAAAGGATAGTATCCCTCATGTGTCCTCCTTAAGCAGTAGCATTAAGGGTGAACTTCGAGCAATGGAGCCGACACTGGTTATGGAACCATTCCCCAGACCTGAATTACGACAGGCTATCAGCACCTTTCATCAACATGCATCATATTGCTTAGTTACTGGACCCTAGAAAGGATCTACTATTTTTCAATACTTTTCCCATTATTGTAAATAGATGAGATTCTGCTCCAGGCCACACATGAAAGATGAAAAATTTGGAGGAAGAGACATGAATAAGTGAGGAGAATCTGAAGAATTAATGTGATTGCTCTTATTTCTTTCCCTCAGGAGGGCGTTTTCTTCCCCTTGACAAAACCAGCAGTTGCCCTAAAAAGAAGCCATCTGATGTTACCTAGTGTGCAAGATGGGAAAAGCACTCAAAGGAAGTAATACTTACAGGAAAAATCTGTCATTATTTTACGGCTGATACATTGTATCAGAATTTTTTCCTAAGCCTAAATGTATAAAGTATTATTATAAGTGGGAAATAAATTATTAGAACTAGAAAATAAAATTATTCTCAAGGGTGGAAAGTAAATAGTATTATCAAAGCACCTATGAATCTAAATCTCTTTTTAAAATTAAAAAAATCTTGCCAGTGTCAAAAATGTGAAGTCTAAGGGTAAACCAAAATATTAAGTTTTTACACAGCATTCTTCTGAATGCTTCTAAGCTGACTGGGTTCTTTTGAAAAATCACCTCTGTGAATCCTAAGAAATCAAAAAATCCCACATTTTCAAAAGCCCTGTTACTTAATACTACTTTTAATCCAAATTTTAACAATCTGTCTGAGCATTTGAAGCAGAGTTACTGAACTTATCATAATGTAAACCTGTGTAAACACTCCAAAGTCATGGCAGCACTTGAAAACAGAATCATGACAGAGGCAGTCTGCCGCCTTTTGCAGGCTCAGATGAATGTGGTGGGTTTTCCTCTTAAATTAGTTCTACCTTTTCACAGAATCACAGAATACTATGAGTTGGAAGGGACCCACAAGGATCATCAAGTCCAACTCACCAGCTAACGCCCGTACAGAGACCGAACGCACACCCCAGAGTGGTGAACATAAACCTAGATCCCTCACAGGCGCACAGGCCACTCTGAGCCGGGAGAGACCCACAGGACCATCAGCCCTACACCCCCACAGCTAGACCATGTCACTAAGCTCCTCATCCAGTCTTCTCTTAAACACCTCCAGGGACGGCGACTCCACCACCTCCCTGGGCAGTCCATTCCAATGAGCAATCACTCTCTCTGTGAAAAACCTCTTCCTTTTCCTCCTGATAGAAGCAGAATTCAGCTTTCAGTGTTTCTCAACTGACAGGCTATGTTCATATTATATATGCATATGGGTTTTCTATTCATTTAGTAAGGAAAACCAAAGCAAATCTAACAACGGATTAACTCCCTTTGCTTTGCAAACCTGACATAAAGCCCTGTGAGAAATTAAAAGTATTTTTCCTCTTGGCGTTTAACTTGAAAGCTTAAAAGAAAGAAATAGATTGGTAACTCTACCTCCATAATATTTTCATAAATATAGTCTGGATTCCCTCCTCCCTGGGTTTTATTGGTGGTGTGTGCTTTGGGTTTTGCGGTTTAGTTTTTCTTCACTGAACTGGTTAGAAAGGTGTTTGAACACAAAACGAGCCCAAGACAAATTATAACCTTGTAACTATCATAGTCATGACAACTCAAGTGAATCCTCAAGGCACCATTTAATATTCAGATGCACAAAAATACATTTAAATAATGCTTGGTTTGGGCTGTGCTACAAGCCAACAGATGCTGGGCAATTCAAAGCTAAGAATGATGCTTCATTACCACTGCTCTTAACAAGGAGAAAATAAACCCACATAAACTAAGGATATAATTTCAGCTTTCAAATGAATTCCTCAGGATTTATTGGTATGTTACAATAGTAATGACATTTTAAGCACCATAGAGTTTTCTGGATGCTAAATACCAGAAATCTCTGTATTTTAAACTTAGTGTACTTAGGGAATACTAAGTTTAAAAAAACTGAAAGAAAAGTAAGTGCTAAAATTGAAGAGTCAGATTCTCAGTGAACTGCTAAATAAATAATTGCAAAAACCCTACAATATTTTTGTGAGGGGAATGGGAAAAAAAGCATGATGTTGTGAACTTCTGACATCCTACCAAATACAAACACAAAGCATACTGCTTGACAAAACATGAAAAAGAATGATGTTGAACTATTTCCTAAGCATGGAACATAAACCATTGTGGAATTAATTCATCCAGCATAGATAGTTCTGTCTAAAGCCTCGTTTTCTAATTTTTTTTTGTGTTGTAAATACATTAACAGCAGTAAGAGTAAGAAAGCATCCAACTATACACAGAGTTAGTTCCATGACAACAATCAATCTTGATGGTATTTGCTTTAAAACACAAAATTGAAGAAACAGTTATTTTTTCATATCCAGAGACTAGTTATAAGCCTGAAAATAATTATGTTTCATGTAAGTGATATAATGAACAAGAAGCCAAGAGGTAGAAATTACTCAGCATCTCCAGTGTGGGGCAACAACTGCAGACACATTTGATGGGATCACTCTTTTGTTTCTTGAAATTCATTCAAGACGTGGAATTTATCACCTGCAAGAAGCCCATCTGACACTCCCAAGCATTGTTTATAGGAAAGAAAATTGAGAAAATTTTCCAGTCACTCCTGATCTTATTTAGAAAAGAAAAATGAATGGAAGAAAATATATTTGAAAAATTGGGACATTTATAATTACAAACTCATACTTTTCAGGCTGATTATTAGTTGAATACTACATATGTAAACTAAAAAAAATACAGAGAGAAAAGGAGACTTGAGCAATAAGAAGCATGAACTTCTGTGAATCTGAATTAAAGAAATAGACAAGAAGTAAAAAAAGAATAAAGAGATCTAGCTGAGTAAAAACCAAAGGAACAATACCACAAATACAGAGTTGCATAACATAAAATCATCTTCAAAGCAATTGAATCGACCATACAAAAAGCTACCTGGGAGCCACAGGTATGGCTGGAATCTACTCAAGACAATTCAGCTGTATAAGGATTATTTTACAGGTGCAACATCTGTTATCCTGAATTCGTGTCTTTTATTTCAGTGCTTCATTTAAAGAAACCATACTGCACAAGATATTTAAGTCCTAGTTGTCTTTAATAGTAAAAAAGCCAACAACAAAAAAGTTCTCTCACTCACAAGGAAAGAGGTAAACTTTTATGTTAATTTGCATACTTCAAGCAGTTACTTATTTCATCCCACAACAAACTCAGTCAGATGTGTGCATATTGTGGGGCAACATGCTCAGAAACACCAAAGCGCCATGAAGTAAAAAACAAGAAACAAACCCACCAAACAAACACAAGAACACCAACAAATCCACACAAACACAAAAATACCAGAAAAAGAAACCAACCCAACCCACCAACCAAAACCCATAAAATGAAATAGAATACTCACTAAGTAGAAGCAGACAAACAGAAACAGATTGCTGTGATAGCTGCAAAAACCCCCCTGAAACAAGCAAAGCAAAACTCAAATCCACCACACCTGTAAGTCTTTACCAATGTAAAGGCAGCTTCACTCTCACTTGACTAGGGAAAAAATTTTTTCAGAGGAAGATAAATGTAAAAGCATTTCAGCAGAAAGCAAATGTATGAGGATTATCTTTCAAAAAAGTCACTGTTCCTACCTTACTATATTGGTATAGAGATAATGTGTAACATTGAATATTTAAAGTTGTTAACAGTGGCAAATTAATTCAAGTTCTTATGAGGAAAACTTTTTTTGAAAAAAATTCAATACTTTGAATCATCAAGTGAAAAGGATGAGAGAAGACAGTCTAGGCTCCCTTGATTCTAGAGGATATGAGCATCACACTGTCTAAAGTTAACATATGAAACAGCTATCTGGTAAGTCAGAGAAAATTATTCATCAAACAGTCCCATCTCAAGGCTTCCAATATACCCTTAATAGAAATATACTTACAACCTACCAATACAACACTATTTTTATTTCTTGAAGCTTTACATATAATTTGCTTTCCCCCTTTATTTAAATATATGCTCCTCAACGTTTTTCCTTCTACCACTCTCAACTCTAAATTGGGCTGTATGAATGAGCCCTAGAGCTGGGGTTTTTTGTCTCTTCTCTTGCATTTAATTTTCTTAAGATTTACAATCTTTGAAATCAATAGAGTTACAGTCTGAGACAAAGATAATGTAAAAATACTTATCACTTAATTAAAAAAACAGGATTCACCTTTGCCTTATCTTTTACCAAATGAAGGTAGATGAACAAATATGTAAGTGAAGGGGGAAAAAATGAAAACAGATTGATTCCATAAGTATAGTATAATTTTTCTGTTGTGCTTAATAACAAAAACTGTGGGAGAAGTGAAAAAATTAAATAAATCAACATATTAAATTATAGTAAAAAATTAGAAGAATTAAAATCATAGGGAAAACCCATACTTCCTAATGGTACTTGTTTGTGTGTAATTCCTCAGCCCTTATCTCCAAATTGATTGCAGAAAGGTAAACAGCACTGAAACTTCTCTTTGCAGCTGTTTCCTACAGCCAAGAGAATGTAAATGTTTCCCTTCTCCCTAAGGAGCATCAGTTCCTGTAGGTAAACTTCAAAATTTGCAGTTAAAATGGAGAAGGACACGGGCCATCTTCATAGTGAGCCCACATGTGGCAGAATCACAGGTTCACAGGTTATTCCAAGTTGGAAGGGACCCACATGATCATCTAGACCAACTCCCAAGCGAACGCCCTCCCACCAACTAGACCATGTCAATAAGTTCCTCGTCGAGTCTTCTCTTAAACACTTCCAGGGATGGCGACTCCACCACCTCCCTGGGCAGGCCACTCCAACGAGAGATCACTCTCACTGTGAAAAACCTCTTCCTGATATCCAGTCTAAACCTCCCCGTCACAGCTCAAGGCTGGTGTCATCAGCCTGAGAGAAGGGATTCACGCGCACCTGGCAGCAACCTCCCCTCAGGTGGTTGTAAATAGCAATAAGGTCACCTCTGAGTCTCCTCTTTTCCAGGCTGAACAACCCCAGTTCTCGTAGCCACTCCCCATAGGGTTTGTCCTCCAGTCCTTTCAACTGCTTAAACTGGAGTCATTTCACAGGATTGGCTTACAGGCAAAGAACCAAGTCCTGGAAAGCTGCAAGAGCCCAACAGCAGCAAGAAAGGTGCCAGCAGGACCTGCCCTTTGGGCAAGGCAAAGATTTCCACTTTGCAGCCTCCTCTCACAGAGGCAGCACGCAGTCCAAGAGATGACTCCAGCCTGGCAGCACATCCTGGCCTCCCTGATATACTGAAGTTGATGTGGAGGGTGATTTCTCACCCTGAAGCAATTTACTAACACATTCATGGGGACTGCTGTGGATTTTGTTTATAATCTCGCTAATGAAGTGTTTGTTTGTGTGTGTGCAAGTGCTCTGGGAAGAAACCTCCAATTTATCATGCTTGTGTTGACATTGCCTCATCTGCAGCCTAAACACAAGCAGAGACTGCACGGAAATCTAACGGATGGTTAAGTGTTTAATACCATATCTAGCACACCAGTAAGAGCCAGTGAAAAACCCCATGGCTTAGGTGACACATCTCTCCAAATCACCCACTGATTAGGACAATTGTATGACTGTCAGAACAATGCTCTTAGTCCTATAGCTTGGTCAACAGTTTAAAGAAAAATGGAAAATATTCCAGTAACTTATACAACATAGAGCAGATATTAATGGAAAGTCTCTTATAAAGGGGCAGATTATTCAATATATATACATGCAGCACGCTCAGGCTTGTGGGAAAGCTTGCCCCCATGTAGGGGAAGGAAGCATTAGATTGACGAGCAGAACTGCTGCTGCCATCCAGGAGAAATAAAGTGCAAAGGTATAGGAAAAAGAAATCAATTTCCCTTATCGCTCTCCAGCCGCACATTGTTTTTCTGTCTGTCATGGTTATATAGGCAAATCATTGTATTATCTTTTCTCTTGTGAACTGTTCCACTGAAGCCTTTATGAAATGGAGGATGTATATGGCTCATCAAAGGCTATGACCCCACCAATAAATCTTCCTACCTCTCTGAAGAAGTCTACACTGTTCTCCTCTTGTATAGATCTGCTCCAGAACACACAGGGTTCAGAATCAACCCTATATTATCTGGAAGACTTTCTACGTTCATTTGAATTCAATCAGGGACAAAACAGGCTTTTGAAATGGTTGACATGACCCTGATACCTAAGGTAAAATCCTTTTCTTAGTACTTGTAGAAGGTCCACAAATTGTACAGTGCTGAACAGGCCACTGTGAAAAGGAAGTCCAGATGTTTTTCTGACCAGTAGCCACTGGAACACCTGCCAGCTTTAAAAAGAATGTGTTTACTTGTGAGGTCTGCCAGCTGAAAGGAAAACAAACCACACAAAGTGAAGGAGTTTTACATCAAGAGGTGGAGCCCAGATGTTCTCATACCCTGAATTCTCTGGAGGAGGGTGTGTGGGGGCGTGTGTGAGTGTGTGTGGGTGTGGGTGTGTGTATTTTGGAGCCAAGTGACCCAGAGTGAGTCATTCCTCAAAGATGACTTTTCCTTCTCTCTCAAACCCCTACATCTCTAGTCATTCAATTATGTGCCTTGGGATTTGGGGTTGGAAGGTGCTAGGAGGATGTCAGTCATCATTAGGATAATTATCAGATTACACCTTATACACTATTTATTCCAAATATTTATTCATTATTGTGTCTCAGATTAATGTAAACTACTTGAGGCAAATCTCTTTCTTATGGAAGTATTAGTGAGAGAAAATCTGAAGTAGCAAAAAGACGAGCAACTAACCAAGAAAATAAACCTTGCCAAGCTCCTTCAAGGAGTGAGAGAGAGAGAGGAAAAAGAGAGAGAAGAAAGTTTTAATAAGATGATTGATCCTAAAGCTGTCAGGTTGTATTATTGACAGTAAGCAAGCCTTTTCTGGGAGCACAGATGTTGATCTAATATATTTGGTCCATGATCTAATTTAATATGTTAGATGTCCTCTTGGTAGACAGTAAGTTTTCTTCCAGTTGTTTAGGGGAAAAAAAATGAGAAAAAAATCATGACTTCAAAAGCTGAGTGCTTAAGATTTTTTAAGTGAGTAAGTTTATGTATTATGTAAGTTAAATTGGAGCAGCCTTGGTGGAACTAATAGCATTAGTCTGATTTTTGTTTGTCAAAATCCAGTTCAGTATGAATAGCCCAGAAGCTGATATTGTGGTTTACAGCAATTTCACCTTAACTTTGCTACCAGTTATTCTTAATATGATTTATTAATTTTATTCTTAGTACTACAATGACAGAAAAGGAGTGGGACACAGCCATCTTATGTGCTGCACAGAAATTTAGCATAGCAGGAGGTAGATGAGGTACACTGGTATAAGCTGAAATGGAGGTAAAAGAAGCTGAGATTTGCTCAGCTTCATAGGTTCATCAATACTGGAGTAAGCTGAATTCTTTAAAATGTTGTGAGTTGATATGTGGCAGCTTCATTATTAAAACTGGATCTTGCAAATTACTTTTTCCTCTGTGTGTGTATATTTCTAGAGAAAATTTCTTTGCAAAATAGTAAATAACCAAAATATAGGAGTGTGTGAAGATGTTGCAATAATAAGTTCCTCAACCCACTACTCAATCTGCCGTGCTTTTCCTCTGCACTTTTCTATTGCATTTGTCTGTAATATCTCTAATACTAATTTACATTGGAGGCCCTCAGGAAAAGAGTCAACCTTTCTGCTTTGTGTTTGACTTTACCTAGGCTTAGAAAATAATGTTGTATAAAACCCAATAATACATGTAATAATAATAAATTTAAAACTTCAAATAAAAACTAAACCAGTGTATTTTGGTATATTTCCTTTCATAACTGTTTTGACTCTTTGCACTTCTGAAAAATCAGAAGGGATCAGAAAGACTGGAATAAGAAAAAATAATTCATATATCCAAATGATTCCTCAGTACAGACTCGCCTTGATCTGCTTTTGCTCTTCCACTCCCTTTCTTCAGTCTCAACATTTCATTTAAAAAGAGAACGTGTGTCCATATTTGGCAGCCCTTCCACACCGCTGGTTAGGAAATGCGGGATTTTGATCCTTCAGAACCATTTACTTGGCATCTAACCATAACATGTCACTTCTGTTAGAAATCAAAACTCACTTAGGTCCAGTTCTGCAGGAAGCCACTGCCAGGAGATGAAGACACTCATGTAAAGCAAAATCACTCTGCTCCTGCCCTTCCACTGAAAGCTTCTCTAATTCACACATACAGAGCAGCTGCTGGGCGACATCAGCCCGTGTACAAACCACAGTATTCTGCCCCTACAGGAAACGCCAAGGGCCAAATTAGAGTTAGAACAAACCTGTTATGGTATTTCCTTGGAATATTCTCCCAATTTACAGTGACCTTCAGGCAAGGTGTTTTTTGAAACAAGAGTGAACTCAACAGCTGAATATCACCAGCAATATCTGTGGATCTTGATATATGACAAGGAAGAAAGAAAAAATGCTTATATTGTCATTACATAAATAACTCGAAAGCTTCCTTCTGACAGTCCATAGAGGAGAAGGTGAACAGCAGGTTAATTGCATTCTGAAGGGAGATTTTACTTTTAAAGGTTCCTCTCTCTGTTTCTCTCCTTCTTTAATGTTGTCACAACATTTTTGGTGTTAGTCTAATGCAAACAGGATTTAAGTAATGAGTATTTATATTCTTGCTGTTATGGTTCCGATCATAATGAAAGACAAGCAATCAGCAATCTACCAGTCAGCTAGAGGCAGAAGGGGCAGTGAGAGAAGAGAATTTCTGTTTGACAGCAAATGAAACCTAGAAATTTCTTCACAGGATTGAAATGAGAACCAGACTGGTACTTCCATGTAAATGACCACTCTGTTTGTCAGAGCAGGAGACTGAGGGATCTGAGCACACCAACTCACCTCAAATGGGTCCCATGGGCGTTTCCTGAAGCCTTACCCTGTCCTAAGGTAATGAGAAGCAGAAATCTTCTGCCTGATGTCTTTTACCCCAGATCATTTAAAAAGAAAGAGCAAGGAGGAAAGGGGTTTTGAGTGAAGGAAATAAAGAAGAGCTGCTCACAGCTTCTTACTGATTTTTTATAGTTCTGAAAACTGAGACACAGTGAGGATAAGTGACAGACCAATACTATTCCAGCCAGGGATGTAAATCAGCTTTTCCAACACACTCTTATTTTCTCTCCCATTGTGTGCAGAGGTTGAGTCTCTCCAAATAGGAGTTTAAATTTTGGTTTACCTGAAAGGAGGTGGGGGAGGAAGGAACACACCTTCTGTAAGTACTGATAATTTTGATTAAAAAAAGTAACATTGACAAGAAAGAGAATGACTTAAGCAAAGATCTAAAACAGTTGTGATGATGAAATGACTTCTCTGCATCATACACACTCTACAGAATCACTACACATATGGAAAGAGAAAAGCCAGGAGCTCAGCAACAATAAAGAGATGAGCTTACTTAATGATGAACAATGATTTTAGTTAATACATATGTTATCTTCTGAATTAGAGACTTTTTTTTAAAAACTGCAATTTCCAAATGTCCACACCAGTTCATCCCTCAAAATTCAAGGCTTTGCAGCAGGCAAAGTCTGCCCATGTAACTCCACACTTCACATCTTCCTAAAATTTAGATTTCAGCTGTCAGCTCAGTGGCAAACTTCTCATTGAAATGTCATTTCACACATTGCTAAGTTTCCTCCTCTCCCCCACCCTCTCCCTTTCACTAGAAGAGCTGTTTTGAATCTAGATGGTTCTGATCTATGACAAAAGGGTAACAAGACGTAAGTAGAGTTACATTTCATCATCTGCCACAGGGACTTTCAGGTAGACAAATGCTGGATCCTATCTGGTAACCAGATTGTTTCGTGAACAATGGGGGCACCTGCTTCTAATCTCACACACTTTCAATAACAGATGTATCTCCACTGGCTGCAGGGGAGTCCCTCACGAGCTTGGACTCATCCAGACTTCCTATTTCAGGGAAGCTGCTGCCACAAAGCAAAAATTCATCACATGTGGATCAAAATAAGCATGTAGGAAGATCATACCTGGTCAAGAATTAGATAGCTGGAAAACCCTGGAATAACTCCATGTAGAATTTGCTAGATTTTAGAAAAACTCTTAGCTGTACCTCTCTTTTGACTGACTACAGAAGGGATACTAGTACATAGGTTCTCAACCATCTTAAATGGTTAAATTTAGGGTGGTTTAATTTGAGCTTAAACAACCTAGCTTTGTAAAGCAGATGCTTTAATAGATCTCTGAGGTTTGTGAACTACTCCATCAATCACAAATATGTTTATTTTTTTTTTCTTGTCTTAGTGGTGTTGTCATTCAAATATCCATACATTGGACTCTAGTGATGCTTCTGATGCCCTTAGAGATCTGGCAATTCCTAGCAGCCTTGCCTGCTTGTGCTACGCAAACAGAAACAGTCTTTTGAAACAGCACTTGAGACCTGGTGGGATCTCCTAGATGCTTATGTTTAGGCACCTTAATCCTGCTGAGACTGCATGGACAATCAGCCTGTCACAATACTGTTAATCTGATCATGTTGCAGCATCCCTGATGTGAGTGTACCTTTTCAAGGGTCTCTCTTGCACAGGCTAAATGAGAGCTCAGCACTTGAAAGCTGGCTACATGCTGGTCAGACACTGGAAGCCTGGCCTGAGCATCAGTACAGCATTACAACATTTTTATTTCATAGGGCTTTCAGATGTCTGTAAGCAAAATTTGAGACCTACCTAAAATCTTGTGCTGTCCAAAGAGTCTTGCTTTCTGAGCATGGCATGCACTAACAGCAATTGTGAAATGGTGCCTTGGCACACGGGATGAGAAGCCATAAACTGATCTGTGCCTCCAGCTTAACACAGCTCCGATCTTACTTGCCACTCTGGCTGCACAAACTAAACTGCCTCAACCTAGATCAGTGCCTGAGCTAATAATCAGTATATTCAATTAAACTGCATTGGGATCTGGACTCTCTCACATCCAACTAGCTCAGGTACTGCTATGTTGCTGAGGCAGATGCAATTGTGAGTCAGAAATTAAATCCTGTTTCCTCTGTTGTATTATTTCTGTAATGATACTATAGAGGGAAAATAAATATGTAAACTCCAGGCTTTGTTCCTCCTCAAGAACAACCATGATTTCTTTGATATGAATAGTAATTAACCAGGGGAATTATAACTGAGAGCTGTACTGTTACTGGGCATGTTAAAGTTAAAACAGGTTTACATGAGTTTTATCTAAAGACATAGCAAAGTTTAAAGATAAATTCAATCAAGCAAATCCTGCAGGAGCAGGAAACACTGAGTGATCAGCACATTCTCTCTGCAGATTTACAAACCTGAGAAAGTCCCTGGCTTTGGACTATTCTCAAATGACTTGCCCAAGTTTTGTTGCCTGGGATGTGTGACAGGCAGGCAACATCCGCAAGAGACAGCAACGTGCTGGTGCTTCCTAGGCCCTGATCCCACGTTTCTACAAGAGCATCTCTTGTCCCTTTTGGTGGAAAGACTTACCATGATACATGTCATATATATGCTCAGGAAGGCATCTTCGATAGGGGGATCAATAAGACTCATACACATTGAAAATGTCCCCCAGAAACTCTTCCTGCTAGTGAAATCCAATTTCAAATAAATAAAATTTAAGATGCTCTTTCAAACTCCAACACTTAGAATGAATCATCTTCCTAAAGTAACTGAAGTAGAGAGGAAAAACAAAAGTCATAACTCTAATATTGAAATGCTTTTACTTGACAAGTGTTTCCTTATTTGCCCCAAAGAAGAAAAATCTGGGAATATTTTTTTCTCCTGACACGTTGGCAAGACTATTGAATCTTACATAAAGTAGGCCTGCAGGTTAAACACTGAGGTTATCTGTGTCAAGAGTACTGTGACTTTATGCTACTGCTGCATAACCAACCAAAACAAATTTTAAGGAAAACCTTTCCCCTGTGGAGATATGATGTTTCTTGTTGTTTTGGGTGAGGGAGCAAAGGCGTTAGGAGGTCAAAATACCCAAACCAAAGAAAGTAAGAGGAAGTGAAATAGGAGAAAATAACATATGCAATGTTGAAATCTGATGTTCTCTATGTTTATCATATGTTCAAAAATCACAACAAATACTTAAAAGGGAACTGTAATTTGTAAACAGAGATAAGTTGCCCTAAGATCTGTTTACAAGAAGAATATGCAAATTCTTATTGCAACCTCCCCCTAAAACCCAGTTAATTCTTCACAAAATATATGTTAGTAATTGCTCTATTTCTTGGGTTTCTTCTTTTTGGGGTTTTTGCGTGGTGGTTTGCCATGGTCCTGCTGCTTGACTTCATCCATAGGTGATGAAAACACAGAACCTACACCATTTCCTCATAACACAGACACATCTCCAATTTAATCCTCAATAAAATTCTTTAAACAAGGCCTTAAATCTAAAAAATTATGTGTTGGTCTTTCCCTGCAAGTGAAGTCAAATCCCTATTTAAATACTGTGCTGAGAAAATAAATCAGTCTGACAGCAAATGGCTACTTCTGGTTTCAAACTCTTGTTCCTTGAATGCAGCATACAGAGAACGCCTGGTCTCCTGCCATATTCTTACATATTTGGTGGAAATTTTGGGGAAGAGGGAGCCACCCTGTGCTCTTCAGTGCAGTATTATGGCAGATCCTATAAGAGGAATATTAAAATCTCACAGCAGAGGTATGGGAGGTTTTACAGCTGCTGGTGTCTCTGAACATACTGTGGCAGGAAGGATCCACCTAGACACTTGCCAGAGCCAAATCCACAGGATGATGCCATATTTGACCAGCTTTTCTGGTTTGCAAACTTCAGGTCTCAGGCTATATATTTCTTTATTACTTCCTTGGAGCCGGGACTCCCCGGGTAGGGGTGGCACGTGGCCATGAGCTGGAAGTCCTGGGCAGGGGCAGCGGCACACACACTGTGTGCTGAAAGTTCTGCAGACACAGGGGTTCCCAGCAGAGCCTCCACTGCTCAGCAGCCACCTGGAAAGTGATGTGGGGGAGGGAACTGGGTTCTGATGGGGCCGGCCCTGCCACAGACTGTTTCACCATGCTTGTGCCCCTTGCCGGGTGGGAGTGGACCCTTTGCAGCTGCTCTGACTCCGCACCCTGGCTCAGCTCTGCCTGCACTGCCACCCCTGCCACAAATTAACAATGAAAATTAATTAAAGATAAATAGAAAGAGGAGAAAATCTTCTGCTGGTCCTCTCTTTCCCCGCGGTGGTGGGTGGGAATAGGGTCACTCAGCCTGGCACTTTGCATTTCTGGAAAAAAATAAAACAAACAAAACATCTCTCCCACAAACAAAACAGCCAACCAAACACAAACACAGAGCCACGTGCCCAGTCAAGCTCTGTAAAGGGGCAGGGGTGGGTGTTGGGGTCTGTGCTGAGTGGCCCTGCTAGGATGGGACAAGATAGTTCAGCTTAGACTCATCTGGCCCCACTGTGGAGGGCTGGAAGTAGGCACAGAGGGCTGTGCTCTCCTGGGTCATCACAGGGCACGGAGAGGCACCAGGAATGCTTAGCAGTGCTCTGGAGCTGAGGTGGGTGGGGTGACAGGTGGGGCTTAATTAAATATTCATGATCTGCTTATCTTCACAGATTGTGGGCTTCACAGGAGGCAGGGAAACCCGATGCCCCGTGAGTGTTAGGGTTTCACTGGATGAGAAAACTATAATCAAAATATTCTATTAATTATATTTTTCTATATAATGTATTTGTTCTATACGCATGAATATCCAGTTTTGTGCTTACTTATCAATCTGTTACTTGAAGAAATGACAGGAGAGCAAGAATCGTGATCCAATTTCTTATTCCTGCTCCCAAGCTAGATGTACAAGAAATGAAGATAAGTGTGTGCTTTTGCCAGTCACACTACCTGGCACTATGTATCATGGATTGATGGCTTTGTCCATTTCTTTTCCTTCTGTACAGAAGACTTCAGATTACCAAGCATAATGTTGTAAGGAGATCAGTCACCTGAAACATAACTATCTAAGCCATGTTAGTCACATCAGTTTCCAGCAGAGCCAACAGAGAAAGATTATCATCTGAGATGATTAATCTCAGCCCAAGAAAGGTGTCTGAAACTGGAGGGACTTATCACCCTCTCCACCAAGCACAGAGGGAGCTTGGACAAGGCAGTCAGATTAGACACATATCTTGTAGATAGCCAAGGTCAGAGAGATGAATGTTTGCCTATTCATTCTTTATAGCCATGGACTCTCATTAGATGCACCCGTTGCACTTGGAGCTGTGAAGGTCTATCTCTACTGCTGCACAGACAGCAAATATTGGTAGTATTAATCAGAAACATTCCTAGTCCTTTATCTCAGACATGTATCTGGCCAACCTCAAAATACAAACTGCAGTATAACCAGCACCATTTCACCTCTCTTTGAAACAATAACTTCTGCAAAGAAACACTGCAGCCATTTAACCATACATTGGAACTGCTGATGAAAGAGCAAGTCACCAGTCTTCACTTGCCTAAGGCTGAAATAGGAATAGATGGGGGAGTAAAGACTCACAGGAAGAAGAGAGTAGCTCATACTAAAATCTCACATTGAAAGTCATCTAAGCAACCCTCTTTATTTAGTCAAAACTGATTGGGAATGAGATTTGCCGCTGGGATGAGAGCAGGTAAAACAGCAGTGTAAATACATAAGCTTGTCATCTATAATACAGTTATTGGACCTTCCACGCATATCAAATGAAGGTTGACATTTTTATAAAACATTTTTGTTCCATTAATTCATGTGGTTACTCCTGAGAAATACAGTGCTTATACGTATTTATGCTTTGTTTTTGTGCTAACTATGGAGCTACTAGTGAGGACAAAACAGGCAAGCCAAAAGCCCCAGAAACCCTCCAGGTCTGTAGCACAATGCCTCTTTCCTCTTTCCTGCAGCAAAAAGCTGTTCATAAAACCACATTGGTGCTGGCGTCATGTCCCCAAGGAGAACCCAAGAACATGTTCAGGCTGCAAAGCCCATTGAGCATGGGCGACAAGATCATACAGATCATCACCTTCCTAGACCTAAAGGAACTCCTTCCTCTCCCTCTCCTCCCCAGCCACTGTCACTCAGCATTTCATAAAGTACCAACCGGGGAACATGAGCAGCAGCTGTTCAAATGGGTGAAATCCTAAAGAGCAAGGTTGCTTGTGCAAGGCTGGGATACTGAGACTCTAGCTTGGTGTAGCAGTAGGACCTCTAAATGTCCAATATAAAAATAATTAAAAAACCAAAACAAAACAAAAGAAGCGACTGAAAACGTAAGTGCATATATATGATTCGGGGCCTGCTGCAAGGACAGTCACAAGCCACACTGTCCAACCACCGCCAATGGTTACTTTGAGCTTTGTCATCCAAAACCTCTTCTGCATTTTAGGAATGTATTTCCATAGCTCCCAGACTGATTGTGAATGTTTCCAACAAAAGCATAATGTTTCCAATAAATTATGCTTGTGGAAATCAAAAGCTGTTTGGAGCAAATCATGCCTCGGGCTCTGCTGGGTCTTCCCCAGTGGTAAGTTTTCACTGTGCGTGGAGGCAGTCAGAAAGCCATATGGAAATGGTAACTAGCTCCTGCATGCACAGGGAACTTGAAATTCCTGTCAGTTCTTTCCCTGGCTTAATGTTGAAGCAAGAATATCAATGTCTTTAATTGGTTTCCATGTCCTGGGGGCTCCTGGTATGCAGGAAATACCTCAAGGACAGGAGTACTGATCTATTACAAGAGGTAAGCAACAAAACAAAACAAAACAAAACTATCAAAAGTTGAAGCGAACTGAGTGGTTTGCATCTCCAATGCTGATATCAGGTTACGGCTTTTAGTAACATGCTGCATTTCAGAAACCTTGTAATGTGTGCATCCATTGGCCTGCAACAAGTTGAGTTTCTTGCCTGTCTGCTTGTTATACCTGTCAATCATGTGTGAAAACTGATGCCAGAAAGTAATCTGACAATGCTGTTATATCCAGTAGCAGTGATAAGGATGAACTTTAAGGCTGAAAGGACTTTGGTGGCAGCAAACCATCCAAAGCTTAAATCCCACCATTTCTGTCAGGTTATATTTCATTAAGTCTTTGCTAGCAAAAGGAAATGAAAGAAACCAAACAAAATAGAAAGACACTAATATCAAAATGTGAACTTCTGAACTAAAGCAAGTCTGTACTTGCACACAAGATTTTTTTAATACCCTTGCAGACGGAGAGGAAGGTGGAGAAATTTAAGCAGAGGATGTAATTCTCCATTTTCTATGCTCTTTGTCTCCTGTTCATACTCCTAGAAAAAGAAACTGGCTTTGTACCTACATGACGAGTTTTCTGTCCAGAGGTCTGAGACATGTAAGTACCTTTTAAAATCTCCTGTTAATTGGAAAATCTGCACCTTGGTTGAAAGGGATTTTTAGAGAAAGCCTTTGATCAGATGAGGGAAAGGAATGAATTTACAGAATCACATAATCAAATAGATTGGGAATGATCTCTGGATCAAGTCCAACCTATGACCAAACACTGCCATGTCAACTAGAACATGGCACAAAGTGCCATGTCCAGTCTTTCCTTGAACAACTCCAGAAATGGTGAATACATCACCTCCCCGGGCAGCTTATTCCAACCACTAATCACCCTTTTTGTGGAGAAAATTCTCCTAACGTCTAACCTAAATCTTCTCTGGTACAGCTTAAAACTGTGTCCTCTTTTCCTGGCTGGGAGAAGAGATGGACCACCACCGGGCTACCACCTCCTTTCAAGTAGCTGTGGACAGTGATAAGGTCCCCCCTGAACATGTTCCTCTCCAGGCTAAACAACCTCAGTTCCCTCAGTTGCTCCTCATAGGACATGTGCTCCAGACCCTTCACCTGCTCCGTTGCCCTTCTCTGGACATGATTCTGCACATCAATGTCCTTCCTGAATTGAGGGGCCCAAAACTGGACACAGCACTTGAGGTGTGGCCTCACCTGTGTTGAGTACAGGGGAAGAATCACTTCCCTACTCCTGCTGGCCACACTGTTTCTGACACCGGCCAGGGTAACACCGGCCTTCTTGGCCAATTTATGTAGGCTGTTCCATATATTTATTTATATCCAAGGCACTGTGAACAATTTGATGTCACAGGAGAAGGAGACAAGGGGAAAAGGTTTGCATTCAGCGACTAACATAATACCTTTTATCAGCAGCTACACCTAAGGTCATCTCAACAAATGAATGACAACTTCAGCTGGAAATAAACCAAACAAGCTTGTCCCAAGAGTTGGACTTGGTGATCCTTGTGGGTCTCTAACTGAGGATATTCTATGACCCTATGAACATCATTAAATTTAATGGAGTCATTCTTGATTTAAACCTATGAAGAAAATTTCCAAGTACAATTCTTCCCTTACCTCATAAGGAAGGAAGAATATTCTTGCAGTAGCAATATTAATAAAAGCACACAGCTGGACAAATAGGGAGTTGGAGAAAAGACACCAAGACCCTCAGAGACACTGACCACTGGACTGAAATGGTGCATACTTTACATTTGAGCCTGCTCCATAGAAAGCCTGTCCATGCTGGAGACAAGAGTTGCAGTTGTGATCAGACAAGGAAGACAAGAGAATGATGTTCATATACATTCTACTGACAGCTGGATGGGCCTCGTTGCTTCAGTGTCTCCAAATCCAGAGCAATGTATTCTTCTAGTCATCAGATTTCCTGTGCTATTAAAAGAAGAGAAACATCTTAATCGCTCCCATCCTTCCAATAAACCTGCACATATAGGCTCTGTGATGCCGGCTTAGAGGATGGGAACTCTCTGGTTAATGCAGTTACCTCCCTGGGGACTCATGTTGGCTCATTCAGAACTGACTGCAGCACTTCTCTGCAGAGTGACATGGGGTTTACAATCATCCTTATTTGCCAATGTCTTCTCTGTTCCATTCAATTAGAACTGACACTAAACTAAACTATCAGCTTAAAGTTATACAAAGTTTCTTTACCCCCTCTGTCCCAAGAAACAGATGTGGTTAAAAAGGTGTCCAGAAATTGTCTCAGGCACATATACTCTGTAGATTTTGACAGTTTCAGCACAGCTTTTTTCAGATTTTGACAGTTTCAGCTTTTTTCCCCTTAATTTTTATCATATTTTCATCATGCACTGGTTTACTGAATTTTCTATCAAGAGTGGGGAAATATAGGAGAAAATTTTAATTTGAAACAAACAAACAATATTAAATAATAGGGTTGCGACCAGTTACACAATACACTTGGATTTTAATTAATATTGGATATATGTCCCCAGAAATCCTGCATGAAGCATTTTAAACATATACATACAAATAAGTAATTTTTTTTTTTTTTTTTACCTAAGGGCAAAGCTCTCATCTATATAAATCAATGCCTATTGATTTGTGGAGGATGTTTGTGTCTTTATGTATTATATCAGCTAGGACAGATCCCGTGGTTTTTCTTACTAGGTTCACTGCTTTGCCTTGGAAGGAAATATACTTCATTCAAATACATGCTGAAGGCAACAGCTATGCTGCTCAAACATGCATGTCATTTGCTATTCCCATTCAGTATTTAGAACAGTACTTTTGTTTTAGATGCTTGCGCAGTTTAAATCCAGCATGCAAATAAAAGTTCAGAAATACAGACCTGGATGGAAGGACAGACCACATGGCAAATCCAAGCATGCTTAACAACCCAGGCAAAGGTTTGGCCTTGGATTTCATGGAAAGGATAGCAGAATGTCAGCCTGTCACATCTTATTAACAGTAAATAATAACAACTCACACTTCTGAATGCAAATACCATCTGCGTATCCTAAAGGTCTCAGCTAACATTAGCACACAAGTCCTGTAAAGACAAGCCATGGCACTTTCCTTTAAAGATGGAGAGAAACTGAGGCAAGAGGAGCAGAAAGAATGGAGAAAGACTCCAGAGAATCCCCAGAGGTGGGCATAGACAGGTGAGAAAATGTAGATTTTACAAAGGAATTGGTTGGAACAGCCAAGGCAGTATCAAGTGTGACTCGGGAAGGCTGTCTTGCTATTTTGATGTGGTTTATTTTTAAATTAGATCTAGATCTTGTGTAAATCAGTGCTAAATTTAATGACACTACAGTGATATGTGCAGTACAGTCCAGTAAATATAAGTAGAGATTGATTGGGTAGTGTTTTTTATCTGTTTCATTCCTTCCAAATGCTGTAAATGTCCTTTGCTTAAAAATAAAAAAAAAAATTAAAAAAAAAAGGTGTGGCCAAAAGCAAATCCAGCAATAACTTTCACTAACTTGACTCTAATTGAACTGTCATGTGTGTAACCATTCTAGAAAAACGGTGATTCCTGCAATCAGTTGAAGAGAAAGAGGCTGCAGGAAAAATAAGGCAGAGACACAGATAAGAAGATTTTATTCAGCTTTGACAAGTTTTATTACACTGAGAAAACATAACATATCTAATCTCTTTGCAGCTGTTGCAGCCCTTCAGCCTTTATTACTTAAATCCTATTAGATATAAAATTGTTTCTATTTGTCAATGGCATGATATCTTTTATTATTATTATTATTATCATCATCATCATAGTCTTGCAAGTATGGCCATGAACATAATTTCTGATCATCTTCTTACCAATAGTTAAGGTTGCCCTGTGATATTTGCCTGTTTAAATGGCCTACTTTTTCAAAAGTTCTGGAGAGCTGTGTGTGGTGTTAGTATACACACAGTGACACTAAATAAAGCTGAGCAAGTAATGAAAACCTTCGCAAGCAAACTGGTATAGCTAATTATTTCTATTATGTGTGCTGAAATTCCAGTCATGTTGAGCTCAACAATATGCTTACCCATATGAAGACCTCAAAGCAAAGTGTTTTATCACTGTACACAGGCTTTTCAATTTGTCAGTTGTAAAACTTGGACATTCTTTTTCTAACAGGAATTCCCATTAGTGCCAATAAGTAAGTCTTGCAGTGCTTCTTTCTCTCCGTGTCCATAGGTTAATCCCTTATATGATTAGACCCTTACTTATCAGAATACAGAGGACATCCCCACCACAATGTCCCTTGGAAGTCTGGTGGCTCATGGACAGCCATGACAGCACATCATCTGGTTGCACTTCCCATGAGGAATGCATACCTCCTTTCCACCTGGACAGCATTTCATTTTTGAGGCAAAAGATTTTACTCTCTGGGAAAGTGATTTTTTAGCCTCACTGCCAATGGAAATTGTAACATGGCAATACCAAAATTTTTTTACATCTCGTTTTAACAGATGGGCTTTGACCAGATGTTCTTGCGGCATCAACAGGTAGAAGAACAGTAGGAGAAATAATAAGGCAAAGGTGTCTTGTCCACAAATTTCCAGCAGAGTAGAATATACCATTAGCATCCCCCAGATACCTGTTGTTGCCTGCACTAGAAGCATCATATTCATCCCATTAAGAAGGGCACTTTCATGCTGAAGATAATTAGTATTTGAGACTCCCAGTGCCATAAAAGTTTAACAAATGAGTAAGACACTGATTCTGAATGCATAACAATAAGGAGGGGGAGCTGTTTTCTCTTTTGCCAATTGTTTTTCATTGATATTGTAATCTCTCTCTTTTTATTAGTTTAATTTCCTTTTGTGTAATTTTGGTTTTATGGAGCAGATTCATCCCTGCTGTACGTCTGGTGGAATTTCAGGAGAGACAAAGACATCCTTTTGTGTCTTCAAGAGATAAAGAAAATATTAATCTCTTTTTCAAAGGTTTCACATTTAGATACTATTGGCAATTTCACTGTAGCTTCTCTCTATCTTCTATAATAATGATGGCCAAAAAGTGGCTCACAAGCAGTTCATGATCTGCTTGTTTATCAGATGTGCTGATTTTCTGACTGCATATTTTAGCATGCTGAAATGTGAAAGTCTTTAATTTTGGACGGCAATATGTACGGACACGAAGGAAAATGTTTAAGAGCTGGCAGTTGCTGCCTCAAGCAACGGACAAAACACTGTGTGACAACTGATTTGGGGGAATTAAAAGCTTCTCTCTCCTGCAGCTTTTCTGCTGTGGAATGTGTAGCATCTTGAAAAGGAACTGTGTCTAGCCAGTGTCAACTGACTAGAAATCTGGACAGATTTCCAAGGTGGACAGCAGAGAATTGGAAAGCTGGATGAGATCATAGACTGAATACATCAGAGCCAATCATGTGTTCCAGGAAGCTAAAAAATACAGAGGCAAGGGGAGGTAGATATATGTTTTGGAGAGGTGAAAATGTATCAAAGAAAGCAAGAAAGAAAAAATGCCATGATAGCCCTGACTTAAAAAGATGTGGGTATATATTCAGGGAGTTAAAACTTTGAGGTATTGGGTTTTGGGGATGCAGGTTCTGAAAGTGAAATGTGATGTAGGTCTCAACCAAGTGGAGATTTCCCTAAATAGTAGGTTGTGAAGTTTGGCTCTTCATGAAAACGAGACTTTTTATCTCAGACAATATAGGTAAATACATGACAAATACCTGAAGACTCATACTTTAAGGATGAAATTGGATCACTATCTGTAAGTTACATTTTTTAAAGTCACCTATGATTCAGCTTTGGGAACAGGAAATCCTAGCACTGATTACGGAAAGTAATGAAAATGTAAACACAACCTGAGCTGAACTGTTGAAGGAGGCCAAAAACCCACAGAACAGACTTCATGAAAAAATGTGGGCATCTAAAACTGGACTTGAAATATGTCTTAATTTCTTAGTTTTACATTATAATACACATAATACTAGATAACCATCCAGTTTAGCAGCATCTAATCTAATTAAGCATTTGTATTTTTGATCCAAAAATGTTTTGTGTTGGCCTGGTGCCTATTATGCTTAAAGACCCCAGTGAGTGAAATCAAATAAGTGTAACCTAATCGATATGACAGTCCTCATTACAAGCAATTGTCACACCCAATGCGTGTGGTGTTGAGGGCTAAAGCCCTCATTTCATTACAAAAAGCAGACAGACTTTCTTCTACCAGCACTCTTAGTAACTCAGTTTTGCTATTTTTTGTGCTCAGGTGCACATACGAAAACTAGTTCCCAATTAATAAGTGATGAGTTTTTATTAGGCTCTTCAACACTACACTTGTGGGTTGGAGCATACCTGTAATTTAATCATATAAATAGCTCTATTCTCTAAAGGTGAGTGCTCCAATAAAACCATGTCATAATCTAGGCCACAGGAAGAAGAAAATGTCCAAGAATCTTGCTGAGATTATAAAGAAGTATAGCAAGACTTTTTTGTCAGTTTTGTACAAAATGATAGAAATGAATTGTGTATTAGGAGTAAACAAAAAAATTCATACATTGGAGTATTATTCTTCATGTTGTTAAAAAATCTACGCATTTGTGATTTGATGTTTGATGCATTACTCAGAAAAAAATTATAATTCAGATTTTCAGAGTCTTAAGAAATAAAATAAATGAGCAATACTCCAAGGAAACAACACAGTGTCAACCATCTGTAACTGGGGCATTAAATAATTACATGGTATTTAGCACAGACAAAATGCAGTCCAAGTATTAACCAGCAAATCTTTGTAACATTTCTCTAAAAGAGAAATGCTGTCACCGCTTTGAAGATTGAACATTAAAAAGAAAGCAAAGTCTTTATTGTTCTATAATAACTATGACCAAATGATTATGTTGTGAATCATTCATTCCAGCGTGCTTACACAAAGAAAAATATAAGAATTAGAAATGGCTTATGCAAAAACACTAAAAAACTCTAAAAAACTCCTTTTCTGAACAAAAATCTGCTTTTCTCTTAGCTCTGGATTTAAGCTAGAAAAATTTGCCTGGAAGGAACATATGTTGTCAAAGATTATGCAAAGAATGGTGATGTGACTTTACAGAAACAGGAGTGCCCCTTCTGAAATGAATTAAATGTAGTCCATCAAAATAAATTAATTTAGTAAGATATATTAGCAAATAATTTTTCTCATCTCTGGAGGACTGGCAAAGCTAACAGGTTGGATTTAATTATACTGAACCAAGACTTTCAGGGAAGGACCAGAGCCATCTCCAACTTGGGCAACTTAATCTGTTCACAAAGTACGTCTGAACTCTAGTTCCCATTAAAGCTACATCTAACACCGAGCATTTTCATACAGACAAGCATCTTCACATAAACACAATAAAATGGGTCATTTATGTACGTATTATTATAAGGTTTGGATATCTGAGGACTCTTCAAATCTATGATCTGTGCAGCAGGGAATACATCATCTTTCCCATTTATGTTATGACAATGTACTCAAGACTGGCAAAACCCCTGCAGATTTTTATTTTAACTTAATTTTCAGACAGAGCAACTACTTGACCTGACTCATCAGAGACCTATATCAGCTTTGGTGTGGCGAAAAGCTGATGAGGGAATGAATAGCCTGGAATGAGAGAAGCAGCAGAAGCGCCCTTTTCAAGAATAGTTTGGATTTTAACTGCATTAAATCCAATACAAAACTGCATCTGTCATATCTGTCCACCAAATAATAAACCCAAAAACACAGGGAAATGCAGCAGGAAAATAAAACTGGTCAACAGTGAAATATCAGCTCAGTAATAGCTAAGAAAAGAAAATTATATCACTCAGATCTATAATTCAGTCCTAATGAGCAGACTGTCTGAAGAAACTGGATGTTAGATGATAGTATTTGATTACTCATCAATTAATCAAAAGCATGGGCATTTTCACTAATTTTTCAGTCAAGACGGGTTGTGGAGCTGTTACCATAAACATACATGGTGATATTATGCTGTGATTCAGCAAAAGAGATTTCAGTGAACTCAGTGAAGGGATTTGGTTAAGGCTCAAAATGATTACTTTGTGGCTCAGAAGTTTGCCAAATAAGGGAGGACTTTCCAGAAAACCACTGTGTTGTTTAATCTTTATTATTTCAGCAAAAGCCAGGGATATTGTTATCACTTGACAATCACACAACCCTAATTTTGTTTCTGTTTATGTATATATATAAACACATATAAAACAATATATAAAACACCACCATAATATATATCTTATTTATCCTTTATTTTTTTCATTTTTTCATAATTTTTAATTTTTTTAATTTTTTGAATGTATCACAGAAAGCCTGGCTTTTTGTATTGGTCAGATTTCTCTGCTTTACAGTTGATGGTATCTGAATTTAGCCAGCTTTATAAACTGCTATGCTCTTAATTAGACTCTGCGTACAGTTTCATTATCATGTCAGTAAGGGATTTCTACACTGGGAATGGCAGAATAAATTACTGATGCTTTGACTAATTTGTATATCTAGTACACTACCTGTAGAAAAACAATAAAGAAAAATATAACAGACCCAGATTATCCCACTGGTTTTCAATGTTTCCTTTCTCATCTCCCCTTCCCTCCCCTGCAAGGCATGTGGCCAGGGCAGGGGTTTTCTCCTTTCTACTGGACAAACAATGGAGGATCCTTGGTCTTATCTTCCCTTCCTGGCAAGACATGTGACTAGGGGAGGGGCCCAAGGTCCTATAGGTACAGCTGCTGGGCTCTCAGAAGGTAATTTGTGGATCTTCTGGACTGAGGAAGCCTCGTTTTCTCCTCTGATCTCTACCATCACCATTTTGCCCAGGACCATGTGGACCTGTGACTCTTCATCTCAGTACAGCCTTCCCCCTGCTGACCACTGGATCTCCCCTGCAGCCCCTTGGACATTTCAGGCAAGGATCACTGGCTGTTACTCCACCGGTTTGCCTACCCTGAACCCTATTCCCCTGCCCCTGGAATCCCAGGGGTACCCTGGTCTCCCTTGAACTTAGCCCCCTTTTTTTGTTTTTTTTCCAGCTGTCTACAGTTGTCACTGTTCCATTGTTGTTGACATTGTTATTGCTTTTGTTCAAACATATATTTATATATTTGTTATATTAAATTTTTTCTTTCTCCCAGTAAAGTTCTTATTTCTCTCTATATATTATTCAAGTATTTCTAAATTCAATTCATATTCCGTCTTAATTGACACCAGGCCAGTACACTACTAGATTGTTCACTCACACACAAGCAATATTTTCTGTATTATTCTCCCAGAAAATCTTGCTCTTTTCTAATAGAATATCTAGCTTTTATGACAAAACTTGGATTTTTGGCTGAAGGCAACCTTTTCTCTCAGTTTTGCAAGATGAACAGAGCAACAAAATTAAAAACCCTGTTCTCGGATTATTCCATTCTGATAGAATTTTCACAAGCATATTTTATTCATGTAAGACAATATGAAGTAGTAAATGCAAGTGACTGAAATATGTTATCGCTCAATAAACTGTTGTTAAAACTTGCAATACAAACCTAGATAATTTGCTTTACTTCTTTCATATTTACCCAACTGCTGCATATTTTTGAGATGTAAGCAGCTGAACTTGTGGGGCCAGTAAGAAGGGTTGACTGTCAAGCTGAAATCTGCACACCTTCCACACACACACATGTGTTTTTAGGAAACCTTCCTTGAAAAAGAATCAGATGATGAACTAAAGAGTGGAAATGCCAGCAAGCTAGAAGAGGAAATAAATCCATGATATGAGCTATGTGTGAACACACACTAGCAGGGAGCAATAAAAAAATGTTTCCTTCAATGTGTGAGGAAATTATGGAGGGAGAATGAAAACTGGTATAGACTGACCTTCGTCCTGGTGAATAGGAGACTGGCAGTGACATGTTTGCCACCGAGATTCAGTTCAATAAAGCAGTAAGGTAGGGGGAGGGATTTTTATTTCCCACTGCAGAAGCACCTGTTTGTATATGAATGCCAAGGGCAGATATTCAAAGTAGGAACAGAGCATCTTGGATATAACATATTAAAGAACCCATCACCTTTACAGAAATTTCATTGGCAAAAGTGCACAATCCAGCAGAAAGCATCTGCTTCTTACGTTGCACAATATGGCATTTTAACAGCATGACTATTCAGTTTAAGATCCATAAGGAAAAGCATTATATACATTTAACATTTCAGGAGGAACTGGTGTAATGAGATGATGACTGCTCAGATTTCAGCTTTTCCTCTCCTAAAGTTTTCAAAATAGCAACAATTCAGCAATCCTCAATCGACTGTCTCCCTCAGAAAACATAAATCAGAATTATTATAAGACCTCTAGTAAGTCTTTCTCTTTGAAGGGGCTTGTCTCTGACACAAGAAATACTTTGCCATTTTCTATCACAGCTATTTGCACTCTAGATGTGTTTGGGTATAATTTCACTTCAGACCCTGCAGCAGATGTCAAGCAAATAGAATGAATTGGCTGTGAATAGTTCCTTTATGTTCACCTCCTCCCACATTAACATTTAAATAATCTGGTCCCCTCTCTGGGTTTGATGGGATCTTTCTGACTAATAACCTATGTTTGAAAGCTTTCCCATTAGGTGGAAGGAGTTCCAATTACAAATACATCATTAAATATCTTCATATGTAAGTAAGTGCATGACCTAAGGGTGAAGTTCTGTAAAAAAGCAGTAGATCAGTAGCAGCCATCATCCAGTGACATTGGTTCAGTACTGAAATTCTCATGTCACCTCCTGAGGGTTGCTAGATTTGTCTTGTCTCCCATTAAATATATCCCAGTCTGGACTCTGCTTAATTTGCAAAGTCTGAGATTGTCATTCAGGTAGCACATTGTCTGGCTTTCTGTGACACTAAAATGTCTTCAGGGAGGAGGTGAACTGGAAAAAAAGGTCATTTTCTGAACATTTTCACTAGGTTGTCCTCAAGACAAATTTGAAAACAAGTTTCCTTTGAATGTTGGTGTTAATACCCAACATGACTAGGTAGCACTAAGAGGTTTGGGTGACATGAAGAGGAAACCCCTCTTAGGTGGCTAATCTTTGTTCTTTTCTTGACTATATACAATAGTAGGCTTTCAAAACTCATAAATGGAGACTGCTTAGAGCATCACTTGCCAAGGTGTGTTTAGTTTCTAGACTACAATTCTAAACTACAATATTTGCAGGGTTGAAAGAAATTAAGACTTTTTTTTTTAAGGATTTGTCCAGTTTTCCATCAAAGACAGATAAATTAATAATTTCAACAGTATTCTTCAAGAATTTTAACAACTTAACTACACATTGTGGGAATAATCACACCATTTGTTTTGAAGTTGGCCTTCACTGTTTTTACTTGTCACTCGTTGCTCCCTCTCTTCTCTGTGTTTGTTCCTCAAAGAAACCTGCGTCTGATATCAGAACCTGCTATTCAAGAATTTTGAGATTTGGTAGAACAAAGAGAGTCATTACAATGCTGTGCATGGGAAACTTGCAATCTACAGCCCTTTCAAGTTGCATGAGCTTCATGGAGCAGGATGAGTGATAGTCACGCAGTAGATGTGCATGCACAGAGCCATAGTGGCGATGCTCACAACTGTGACAGGTTTGGGAACAGAAGAAAGGCTGTTGGGGGATGGTCACCTCTAGGGTGTGGACTGACCAGCAGTGAGGTGGGAAGCAGAAGCCAAACATGCAGTTCTCATTTCAGTGGAGGAGCAACTGTAGGACTGCATACTTGGCAAGAGAAAAACAGGAAAGAAGCAGTTGTTTTGGAAAGTGAGTGCAGAAGAGATAAATGGCGGGTACTTTCATCACCCATTATACAGACACAGGCTGATGTTCTAGTCTTTCAGCTTGCTGGGCATAAAACACCCACTTTTCCAGCATGAAGTGCCAGACACTTCTAGTGGCTCCCAGGACACTTCAGTTCACAGATCCTCATACATCTTTCGCCGAGAGCCAAAGTGTGGCATTCCCTCTTTCTCACAGGTGGAGACCAGGATGAGCTATACATTTGTCATGTTCAGTGTGGATCACTGTAGTTTACTGTCTGGCTCCAGTTAGTTCAAATGCATGGTTTGTTTCTTCCATATTTTAGAAGCTTTTTTACCAGCTCTCTCCCTACCCCCATCCATTGTGCAGGGTTTTTGTACTATGCTGCAAAGCAGCGAAAGGATATCTCAACTGATTTAACTACATTTTAGTGTAGTCATGGCTGCTGGGGTCCTTTAGGACGAAATAAATGAGGAAACATGACACACTGTGTGAGTGGGTTACAGATGATGGATATCCAGACTGAAGGATATGGGCACAGGGAAACTTGTGGAGAAAGGGGAAAGAAGGCAGAGATTTACATTTTCAGGAAGCATTGAAAAGTGTTTCTCAGGTTGATAAAATCTTTCCTTTTTAGTGCTGTTATTAAATACTAGTTTAAGATGACCATCTTTCCCTTTTCTTCCTCTCACATCTCATTCTAATTAGGAAAAAAAATAACACCACAAATCAATGTTTTTGTCACGAATTACCTTGACAGCATCTTGTGACTTGCATGGTAGAGACCAGATACAAAAATAAAATAAATGTAAATCTGGCAGAAGACTGTCCCTAATTAAGTGAACTGATTACATGAGAAGAACAATTTTTCATCAGTCTGTATTTCCACAACGGTCCTGGCTTTCTAGCTGGTACTGCCCTCTCCTGGTTGCTGTCTCTCTTCGGAGCCTTCCCACAGCAGCTACACCTGAGGAGTGCCGGGGGAGAGGGAAAACCACATAAATAAGAATTCACATTTCTCGGGAGATGATCTGGCCCAGGCTGCACAAACTCCTCTATCTCACTCTCTATGCCTGTACTCAACAGCAATTCCAGAAGTGCTTCAGAAGGTCAGGAAAGGACAATTTCTACAGTGTCTGTACTTCTAGCAGGACCTCTTTGGTGCTTTTACACCTCCCGACACTGATGCTGGAACTTTCCTTCCCTGAACTGAATTTCCTTGTGGGCCATACATGCTCCTGGGAGGGTCTTGCTTCACCTTAATGTGCCAGTGGCATAGATGCTCACAAAAATCTTCTTGGCAAACCAAACAGTATCATTCTGCAAGCCTTATCCAGCCAGCCACATGCACCACTACTAGCATTTGTGAAATAAGACACCACGCCATCACTCCAAATCAAACGAACCACTCTCTCAAATGAGTGATTGCCGACAACAGCAAGATGTAGGGAATTTTGGATCCCCAAGTGATACCTAGTAAATGGCCCTCCTGTTGTAAAGGATATTCTGTCAGTTTTGAATGTATCCTCTCATCATTACCCCACTTCAACCTCACTCCCCAAATTTCTAGGATGTATCTTTAAGTAAGGAAAGATATTTTCAGAAATGTTTTGCTACCTTCTCTACTGGTCTGCTATGATATTATTCTCTGTTTTAAGATCTCTGAGTTCAGAAAGAAGTTCAAGAAAGAAGGATAAGAAACATTGGAGATGGTTTGAAAAACAACTCAGCAGCTGTTCAGCCCATGTGCACTGTATACAAATGTTGGGGTTTATTTCTATTTTCTTCCAAGCCTTAGTTTTTATCCAGTTTTACTGTCAAATGACAAACAGCAAGGAACAGCCCCAACACCCTACCTCCAGCTGTGATAATTAATAACCTGTCAAGACACAGATCTTGCTGTCTGGGGAAATCTAATGTCTGGCTAGAGGTGATGAAAAATACTGAGAAACCAGAAAGAGGGAAAAAACACATGATTAAGAAGTTATGCTTGATGGGGGGAAAGAAAAACCTTCTTAAATAAAATAATATCTTTCCATAGGTATGCATATTTAAATAGAGTTAAAATTTGTTCAAGGAGTCCAGTTACAATGACCAAAATCCTCAGGGGAAAATTTCTGTAGAAATGCAAATTGTTTCTATTATTTCCTATTTACTTTTAAAGGCTCCTCAGATGTTTTTATTCACGCAAAATTAATTCTTTTTACTTATAACTGAAGCTCTGTGAAGATTGTGAAAAGTCTTCCATTGATTTTTTCAGGCTTTAGCTTTTGATTGAATAGATTTTGTTTACTTGAATATTCATTTCACAAGAAGGTAAATAGAGTTAACTTCAAAGAGCGCCTTCAGTCTTCAGCATTGTGGGACATAAATCCTATGATCAAGTTACACTGATGACCTCTACCTGGAGGTAACAATAGATGCTTAATAATCTATTTTACAAATACCAAAACAACAAAACCTTCTGAGTTGGAAAAAAACACAGATTAGTCCTCTCATGCCTTCAGACCTTGATATCCAGTTTTATCCTCTGTCATCATCATCCCATCAAAAAAGTCTGATTTTAAAGTCTTGTTCCTATGGAAGTTCAATACTAGACCATCCCTAGCAAAGCATTTAAAATAAGTCTGGTTGATGAGCTGAACTAACCTGTGAGGCCATGAGTTGTATAACTAGAAAGCTGTAAAATATGAAACAAGATTTCTCAGCAAAAACAATGTGACAAGTTTTCATCCAGGAATGTTCCATAAGAAATGCAAAAGCATTCTTTCACTCAGAGAAAGACTAAGTTTATAGGCAGCCTTTAAAGAAAAGCATGTATATGTAAGTTCATACATATATACCTATACAGAGAGATAGGTAAATTGAAAAGCCTTTCCTGCACACAAAAATGAAGTTGAAATAGATCTGTTACTTGAAATTTGTGTCACTTGAGAGTTAAAGGCAGGCACATATGGAGGGAAGGAGCTTTTCAATTTTATATTGCAGAGCACCTAGTCCTCCAAGGAAATAAGAGGAGAACGCAGCAACTAATTGAAACTATCAGGCAGTTTTTATAATGTAGGATGTGATTAGCAAACTGGAACTTAGCCAGAGCATCCTAGTCCACATTTTCGTTCCTCTCTGCCTTGATTCTCTCAAAGTGCTTGACCATAATCCACCCCTATATAGCTGTGATGTTACCTCGGCTTTTCATTCCACTGAAAATAATTACATATGGAGAACACCTGTTAATTGACTGTGCTAATTTAAAAGGGGAAGAAATCCAATTTAATTTTGCAACGTGTTCCCATTAAGATGGTATTACAAGTTTTAATTAATATCTTGATTAGATGCTATTATTCATAGTTCTATTCCAGTCATTGAGACCAGATTTTCATTGTGATATTGTTATTTTGACACAGAGAAAAATTTGCTAGGTAAGGTACTTCTTTTTCTAAGACAGATGTATTTCAGATTCCAGATAATTGAAACCACTGCTATGAATACACTGGTGGGAATGGCAGTCCTTGTTTGCAGTTTGGTGGGGTGCAAATTTGTCTTGATGACAAGTGGAAATAACATGTCCAAGAGAGTTTACAAACAGAACTAAAAGCAAACAATTAATGTTGTTATTTACTCAAACAGTGATACCTGCAGTATGAATTTCACCCAATGGTGATTCAACTGGATAATTTGTTCTATGAACGAGTAGGTGAAAAATTTTTAGCAGAGTAAACCATTTGACTATTATCCATGTTTTTATGAGAGGTGTTATTCCTGATTTCAGCACAGCTATAAACAAGCAAGTCAGGATCCTTTTCCTCCTGAACACCTTCATGTATATAAACAGCATCCTTGATTTCCAAAGAATCCCCTCAGGTATGAAAATACTTCCCTTCTCATCCCTGACAGACCAGACAGCGACCTGTAGGTGTTTCCCACATTACCAGACTCAGTGCAGGGCCAGAGAACAAATTCATATAGAGCCAGAGGCTTCCTAGAAGAGCCCACATGGTCCTGGATCCATATGCCTAATTATACATTCTGAAAAGCAACAAATCCAACCCGATCTGGTTGGTAACTTATGGAAAGAATATTTAGGGCACATTCCTCCAGGCAAAAAGCAAGCAGATGGAGAAACTCCTCCTGTCGCTGAGGTGAGTCTTTGAAAGAGGGAATCGGGGTGCCCTGTACCTGCTGTAGTGTCCGTGTGTGGGACACTTCAGGCAGCAGTGGCTCCTTGCTGTGCTCTTCCCGGGCATGCTTCCTTTCCTAGAGCACCACTGCACACAGCCCACTGCCACAGAGGTATTAAACAAGCAGAAAAGACTCAATTTCCTTCTGTCAGGGCTTTCCATGCTGCTGACAAATAGCAGCCGACTGACATTTAAGTGGGAAAATCGGGGCTTTGAAGCCTCAGACGATCCGTGCCCTATTGCTTCTCACTCGCTGGCTTTGTTCACATAAACCAGGCTGAAATGTGCTGCCAATCATAACAGAGGAGAAAAAATCCTCAGAAGCATTAAACTAGCTGGAGATGCTTATCCTGACCTGCTCTAAGAGGACACAAAACACTGAATCCATCCCTGTGGGAAGGGAGAGTATATTGAGTCCTGGTTTTTTCCAGTGATTTCAAGAGGCTTAAATATAGTTTTCAGAATGTAAAAAAGGCTTTTTATAAGTAAGAGATTGACAAGTGTGTTGGTACCAGCTAAACTTAGCCCAAAACAAAATAACAAAATAAAAATCACGTGTTCAAAAGTGTTCTGTTTGGTCACTATACCAGGCACATGATTAAGCACATTAAACAGCTTGCCTGGTTTCATTATTCACAGGTTCACAGGTTATCTGAGTTGGAAGGGACCCACAGGATCATCTAGTCCAACTCCCAAGTGAACGTTCACCCAGATTCCATTCCTTTCTCCTGAAAAAAACCAACATAAAAAAAGGGAAGAAGTGGAAGAACCCATTAATTTACGTAGGCCACTCCAAAAATTAAGGGAAAGGACAGTGGTAGTTCTGAAATAACAGGAGTCAGGATCCAAACACTCCAGAAAGGCACTCTTACTTGATTTAATCGCAGAGCCTGAGATGGACCTAGAAGGTGCATAATCTGCACACAAAGTCCTCTGATTGAAAATTAAAATCCACAACACTCCTGATCGCAGAGGACTTTAATCCTTTTTTGTCTGTGTTTTTTTGATTGCCCTTGGTCACCAGAGTTATGCCCCTGGGTGAATCTTCTCTCTTGCTACAGCCACAGACAGTGTCAGCTTTTACCCCAGCAAAGCAGTCACTGAAGGGATCCATGAAATGCCCCTGGATTTCATCCAGGTACGTGGAGACATGCTCAGCTCAGATCTCATGAGAGCAAATTCAATACACACAAACAGGCTCAGGCCCTCATGAAATTAAACACATGGAAATGAAAGCATCAGTTAGACCTTGAAAGACACAAAATATATATTTATCATTCTTTTTATTTCCTCTATCTGGTTTAGGCACCTTCAGGATTCAGGATTCATGTTTTCTAGCACATCTCCAGATCACAATGCTCGCAAGTGGTCTTCTTTTAAGTGAGAGTGGAAGTTCAGGATACCTGTATAATTTCAAAATGGAATCTATGGGAAGCAGTCATGAATTTGAATGAGGATTTCTTTATGGGTTTATATGGCAGATCAAATAAATCCAGGATGAATCTGCAAGGTTGGGAGTTTTTCCCCTCAGAATGACTGCTATGTTCACAGTTTAAGAGAAAAATTGCTTTTTCTTGTTCATCACTTCCTCATCTTGGAGGAAGGATCCAAATAAATTTTGCCTCAGAGTGATTTCCAATATACAGCCTTCAAATGGGAACAAAGGACATAATAATAAACATTTGCATACAGGACACTGATCTCTGTATAAGTCTCCCCAGTAACACTGAAAATTAGTTTGAGAAAAGGCATTTAGCACACCTGGAGAAAGAGATTTGGTTGGAGTTTTTGTTCAAGAGTTAAGAAAATATTTATCTATCTTTATAATTTTCTTTTGTTAAATAATTGCTTCATTCTGAGCCCCTTAAATCAATTCAGACTATTAACTGTCCATAAACTGTTTCCACTCCAAATAGCTGCATTTTCCTTTGAGAGCACCATGAAAATATGAATGTTCAGTCATCATCAACTTCTGTTTTTCCTTTTTTTTTGTTCTCTGTTCAGCTTCTGTGAATGGTCACATTTTCTGTCTCTTTTCCACCTTTACTTAACACATTCTGCCAACTGGCCTATGTTGTGTTTGATTTTATTTCCCCTTGGATCAGACTTCAAGAGGTCCCAGGATTTCATTTCATTAATCCTGTATCTTAGGATGGAAAATGCTTCATTTATATAATTAACCCTCTTGCAGAGGCAAATGTTTCTTTTTTCTTAAGAAAAAAAAGAAAGTACAGTGAAGATGTGTGTTAGAAGAACAGTCAGCTTTCCAAACATGAAAGATTCTCCTGTTTGTTTGATGTCTAAATTCCTTGTTGGACTTTCTCAGATGAAATAGAAGAGGTTCTTATTATCATGTTGAGATGTCAGCTCTGAGAAAAAGGCTCTTGGGCTTCATGAAAAAATACTGAGTGTCTAAATAGAGGGATTGGCCCATGTAAGTACCCCAGGCTCTCCTCTGTGGTGGTGTTCACAGACGCATGGGAGGAGTTAGAAACCAGGAAGAGACCTGGGTGATTTTCCCCAGAGCAAGTTCTCTAAATATTGAGCTTTGCCTGCTGTTCAAAGCCTGTGTGCCTCCTTCCATCTGTGGTTAATAATCATGGATCTTTCTTGAGAGCACATAGCCTTTAATTAAAAATCAAATAGTATCTGAGAACAAAATTATTCCTTTCTTCCTAACCCGAACACGTAGATAAGGAAGCATTGGGACTACAATTTTTTAAGACAATAATTCAGGTGTCAAAGCATATAAGAATAGGTTTGCCACATTGGATTCCCTCCCAGACCTTGACAAAATGTTAAGGCTGTGCAGCTGGTCAGACTGGGCAGTATCCATTAATTATGATTCTCTCCTCGCTTCAAAAGGCTGATTTTTTTTCATTACAGCTGAATAACTGAAGTAGACCCAATAGCCTTTCCACATTTAGGAAGCAAGTATTTGTGTCAGATTATAGGGGTTAGAAAAATAGTAGGAAAAACTGAAACACAAATATTAATAACCTATTTGCCAAGAAGACGTAGAATTGAGAAGGAAAAGAGGTTTTCTTTTCAAAAAGCTTGGATGTTTTTTCTAAAAATACTTCAAATTTTACTTTGTTTTCACTGTAATAATATTCTTTCAACTGCTATTATTTTACATTAAGTATCTGCAGAAATATTTGAGGAGAGATTCATTTGCTATTCTGACAAATATGTCCTTCTTCATACATCTGAATTTTTCTATTTTACTTCCTTTCTCCATTTTCTTTTGTCCTCTCTTGATATAACTTCTTTTTACATCTATGACTGCTGTATAATGAGGAAAGCGAGCTCAGATCCATGACGGTGAATGATTCAAACCCCCATACATAAGAATCAAAAGTGACTGCATAAAACACAGAAATATATATTTACAAAAACATTTCATATAAACTGTCTGTATATAGAGTCTCGCTGTGTGGTTTCCTTAGAGCCTTAAAGCAGCACAGAAAGCAAAAGAATAGCGTAGATGATATTTGAGGGATTATTTTGCTATTGCACAGAGAACTGGAAGACAACTTAGTTTGTGCAAAATGAGCTAGTACACAGAGCTAATAGAAAAAATACATAATAAATGAAATGTGATTTCTCTCTTCCTAGCCAAAATATATGACTGAACAAACATATGGATCTGCTTTGTTAAGTAACAATGTGCCATTCTTCCCTGCGATAATTTTTAAGCTAATAATTTAAGCTTGAATAACCAAAGCACAAACATGTTAATATAATTAACATTTATGCATATTAAACAACAAAAAATCCTTCAGTTTTTGTCCTTGAAATAATGTTTCTCCAATGCTAAGATATGTTCAGCCACCAAAAGGCATCAAAATGCCTATTTCACTTTCTATTTGAAGCAGGTTGACCTTGTAATCTCCATTTCGGGGAATTAGATGACTGAGAAGTTTTCTCAACTATGTAAAGGAAAATTGCTCATGCAGCTCAATCAAGAACCTTTGTTACAAAATTATATTAATATTCAGACTAGGCATTCCCTTCTGAGAGACAGCACATTGTCTCAGGAGAGTTAAGAGACAGACTTGGAGCACATCTGTTTGCAGGAGGGTCTCAGAAATGCTATCAAACCATTTCTCTCCTTTTTCTTCATCTGAATACACACCAAAATTTTCACTAAATGCAAAGATAGAGAGCTTGACATTGGTGCACATGGATGTTGAACCAGATGCACTCCAGAGATCCCTTTCAAACTTGTGCATTCAGTGATATTTTAGATTTACTCTAATCTCAGAATAAACCGTGCACACTGATTTTTCTCCAAGCAGCAATGATCTGTGTATGAGGAAGGTTTGTAGCCATGCAAATATATTTTATCATGTTCTACAGGAATGAGAAGGACACGACTTATCCTGGGCTTTTCCTGGGCACCACAGTCTCCTGGACAGTCCTGTCCTAGGATGGTGTTTTAGTTGTCAAGAACCAAAATCATATATACAAGTGTAGTTAATGTGAGAAACGGACTCACAAGGATTATAATTTTGAATGTAATTTATAATAAAACAAAAGCAAAACTGTGCTGGGCATGTGGCTTGGGAGACTCCAAGTCAGAGGCACAATGTTCATCAATAGGTTTCACATTTTATATTCTATAATTATACACATACATTAGCTGTTCATACATATACATCGACCATTTGGGGGAATAGGAGAAATAGGCTGAAAAATCGTGCCACATAGAGGTGAAGCTGCTATATGGGAGGCGTGGAGAGGCCTTACTGTATTTTGGAACTTATACAGTTCAAAATCAATAGTTTACAAAGGCTCTGATATTCTACAAAAACTACAACACAATTAGACAAACTTATATCCTAACTTCTATGTACTAGTAACATTAAAATATCCCTGAGTATGTGATATCAACATCATAAGTGATTGTGTGTATATATATATATATATATTCTATTTTATGAGGGCAAAAAACTTCTTTCATCCTTCACAGTAACTTTCCAGTGCTTCCTGGTAAGTATATTTTCAGAAGGTTGGGCCTGGAGTTTGCTTTTCCCATAATTAAAGGGAAAGTTGAAAGATACGCATTTGTGAGATGGCTGAGAAATTTTTATGCACTGCCTTTTATCTGCCACAGTTACATATAGAGAAATTCAAAGAAAGAGAACACTGCACTCTGAGTTCTATGTTTAGGATTCAGACTTAATAGCAATTTGCATTCCTGTAGTGCCTGAGAATTCAACTAGTTTTAGAGACATGATTAAATTCAGGCTTGCACTCCCTTCAGAGCCCAAGACACTAACTGAAGCAAGCATATGAGACCATTCACCATGGCTAAAATCGCCTTGCACCATACGGGTGCAGAAAATTATTACTGGTTAGGTCAGCTCTGGGTTTTATTCCTTGTTTTATTCAAACACATTCTGATGGAATCCTCAGTGTGCCAAATATCTTGATGACACTTGCACACTGGTGAATGGCCATGTCTTTGAACAACTTCTTTCATTCACTTTTAACTATTGGGCACAGGGAGGGGAAGAAGATGGAGAGAGAGAGAATTCTGCTCCATTTTTCCTTGCCAGTATTTTGGTAAAGGATGTAATGGACCCAGTCACACTTAGAAAACAAGATACCCATTCCCAGATTTTCAGGCTGGAACTAGAGAAATAGAAAAAAAGGAAGAGCTATAAGCCTGACCTCTGAACACCATGTTTCGTACCACTTAGTCCCCAGTGGATATTTAAAAAAAGGCTCATGAATATACAATGATTTGATTGTCTCCACTGATCATGTACCAACTGATCCTCTTTGACAGGAAAGATTCATTAACTATCAGCTTTTTAGTTTGTTTTCCTGCGTCACAGGGGAATTTTTTCCTACTCAATTTGTGCAGTGTGTTCAGACACTTTCAGATAAAGATAAATCCTCTAATAATTTGATTAACTAAGTGTATAAACATATTGCAGGACCTGCAGAAATTTGCTTCAGGAGGTCAGTATTTCCCCAGTTTAAGGCAGTACACAATTGCCAACCAGAAGCAGCAGCATCACTATGCTCTTGAGATAGAGAGACTGAGACCTCACCCCACTGTGATAATCAGGGAGAAGAAAATATCTTCATGCAGTTGATGTTTCCTTGTTTGGCCACTCCTCTCATTTCTGAAGATTATGATTAATATTACAACCATAGGAGGTTTTGCAGCCTCCACTGCAGCAGCATGAACCATGCTGGGCAGCACTTTCAGGAACAAGGATATGTTGTTTCGCCACCACTACCACCTAGGGACTGAGGAGCATTCTTCAGTGTCAGTTCATATTTGTTGCAAAGGTATAAGGAGTACACAAAAGGTACCACTGCCATGAGCATGGCAGAAAAGGCTGCAGGGAATCAAATCAAAGCCCCCATATCTCAGTGCATCTTATGTGGTTCCTGTCAGGCAACAGCCTTCATGTCACAAACATTAAATTGGCTGAATCTTGGCAACACCTCTATGCAATATGTAGCCATTATTCCTGTTTTATGAGTACCAGCAAGTACTATGTAAGCCTCATAGAACATCAAATCTAGAGTTATGTTTAAAATTAGACACCCAATTGTTGTTTATTTAGTTTGAAACTAATGAAAACTAGAATTGAACTCAATTCTTTGGAGTCTCAATCCACTGCCTACCAGATCATCTTTTTTAACATTTATTTTATCTCAAACACACACAACTCACATCTATAGCTTTCTCCAGGACCAAGTAACTGACACCAAAAGAGAACACACTGGTATATATTGTTACAGACATGCCATTTCAGATATCCTGAAAACAAATAGCTGTCATTGGAAACTTTTTCTTTCACAAGAGAACAGTTTCGTCTTCCATTTGTATATGAATCATGAAAGCAGCATAAGTGATGCAGGCCATATTTGGAGACTTGCATACCTTTATGTCACTTCTTTATCCTTGCTGTGTCTGTGATGCAATTGTAAATTATTCTCTCTCCCTCCTTTCCCTATTTGTAATTAGAGGGCAGAACAGATGGTAGTAGCTTACTTTAAAGTGATGTCTTTATTAAAATACTTCTCAGTATGCTGAGAAAATCATGCACAACAACAAAGAAACTACTCTCGTTATGGAAAAATCTTTCAAGATTTTGTGGTTCATAATAGAGAGACATCAACAGCTTACAAACTTTGTGAGACCAGTACAAAATTCCAGAACCCTACAACTGGCCTGAATAGTGTCCCAGGAACATCACCTCCTTATGAGGATTTTGGAAATACTTTGTTGCCAGCCACGTGCTGGGAGTCAGAATCTCATTCTTTAGAGCTTCTTGCTTCCAAATTTAGTAGTGGCTTAAGGCTTGCATCTCTGAGCAGAAAAGGAGTAATATTTACTGGTTTGTACTTTTACTCTACTGACAGATGGTAAGTTTTTTATACAGGTCAGTAACAATCCAAAAATACCCAAACAATTCTCCCCTTCCAAATCACTAGGCTCGCAATAATGTTTGTATGAAAAGCCATATTATACAGCATAAGAGCCTCCAGAGCCCTCACTCTGAACTTACTTCCAGATACACTTTACTGGGTGCCTCCTCTTATCCAGAGGCAGGCCACAGATCAAGAAGGTTAGCGAACTCCAAAATGGGGTAATAATGGGCCAAACTGTTTCCTCATATGAAGATTAAAGTCATGCTGGAATCTGGATTTTAGTGATGATTCATACTGTGCTCAGGTGAAGAGTCAAAGCTCAGTGTTGTCTGTTATTTTTCAATATTGAAGTGCAAGGACAGAGGACAGGGTAGAATGAAAAATAGTTCAACTCGGAGAGAGTTTCTCACTTGCCCAAGTTACACTAGTCATCTTAAAATGGTGGTACCTCCAAAGCACTCCAGCAGCAGGCTGACCAGAGCCTTCCCTTGGCATTTCCCAGTGCCTTCACTTAGGCTTTATTCCACTTGAGAAACGCTGACCTTCTGATACCATCCTTTAGGGAACACCAACTAATTACTGACATCCTTTAATAAAAAGCCCTATGATTTATAAATACTAAGTACAGGCTCCTGCAGTTTAATGGTGCTGAAAACCACACCACAAGGTTTTCTTGGAATATGTAGAACACAACATGCACTGTGTATTTATGAAACTTCAGGCAACATTGTGGCCATCAGAAAAAAGCATACAAGACTGAGGTCTTTTCATGCAAAGGAAGAAGGAATGAATTCTCTGAGGTTCTCATCTATGAAATGTGCTTTTCAAAATAGAAAAGGTTTGTCTATGAGTGGATGTTTTTAGCTTCCTGATACAGCCTCACCTCCTTAACTCAGACCAATGAAGGAGACATAGTTTCAAGGACTAATTCAGGAGTGCAGTGAAATCATATTTTGTGACATCATTTGGTAGTAATTGGGAGCTTGCCTCACACGAGTGTCCTAATTTCAGTTACCACTGAGTATTTTCATTTCTTGGCAGATCTGAATTCTGCACTGAGTGAATTTTCTTGCATTTTTTTAGAATTCAGATTGATCACCTCCATCAACTAATGACAGTCAGTACCATAAACAGAAGATATATATTTCACGGACTTCTTAAACATATTTATTATTTTAAAAAATATGAATAGAATTTACATATGGAGATTGAGCATACATTTCTTCCATGCTTTCCACTGGATTCTCTTAGCTAGAAAATTATATTATCAGGCTACAATTAAAAGTGTCAAATATCACCACTTCTTGCTTAGAATAAAAACATACTGTTCAAGAATTTTAATAAGCCATATTACTAATAAGGGCTTGTTTAAACTTCAGTTTTTCATTTAAAAACTTCAGTATTATATTTAGCACCTCCCAGGTAAGCATTATTTTAATAAATTAAAAAGGTAAAAGGGATACTCTGAAGACTCATTTTCAAGAATTTAAAAAAAAAGCTTGCCTCATTATTTCAATCTGCTGCTTTTCCTCAATTGATCAAACAGTCTTTTATCCCCTTCTCACTTACTATTTTTTTTAGGCATTCCTCTTTTTCTTCCTGTCACCCACTATTAGTTAGGATTTGCATTACTACTATCATGCAGTTTGCAAATGAGTTAGAGCTGTTGTAGCACAAAAGAAAGTGAGTAGTTGCACTGCTTTTAGAATTTCAGTGTCAAGGTCTGCGCCTGGTTCTCAGTTCTTTGGGATGATAAACCCCATAGAAACTGGTAATCCTACTGCAAAACCAAATGAGTATTTCATCCCATCAAAACACATCTAATAGATACATTAGCACCCTGTTGTAATAAAGAAGTGATCTAATCCCCCAAAGAGAATGTGAGTACGGAGCGTCAAAAAAAAAGTAAGAACCACGAATTCTCAGTAAATATTTAAGTAAGAGAACTCTACAGGTAGAATGAGGATGCACAAAGGAAATCTGTGTCAGTAACCACAGAGAACAGGAAAATTTTCAGTCTCTGTCATAGCGTTATGTGGAAGTATTGCCTGGGCTTTGTTTTTTCCTTCATATTCAGTGAATAAGAAGGAACTTTTTTCCTACTATCCTTTGGGGATTTTGTAACCACAATAGGGACAATTCATAGGTAGACTAATTATGTCATTATAGTGTGATTTCAGTAAATCAATAGAAACTCCTCCATTTATCTTTGTGGATATAATCCATTTAACATGGTATCTAGCTGGACTGAACTACAAAAGAATGGGTAGGGATAAGAAAACAGCTATCCCTCCCTGCTCCTCCAAAAGGTTTAAACAAAAAAGGACTTTTATTCATCAGGTTGGTTTTTCCTCTACCCGCTCCTCTGCTTTCTTGCATAATATAGTATGAAAAACCTGAACTGCACACATTAACGGGAAGGTATGATTCTAACTATTCACTCCAATGAAAGGAATCAAGTCCACATTCCCTACTAGGAAATCATAAGAATTTCCTCTACCTAAATAGTAACTGGCAATATACTATGATAGGGAGAAGGATTGCTTTGGATTTGCAAGCCATTCAGGAGAAATACAAAACAACAGCTAATTAAAGAGAATCAGAATCTGGTAAGGTTGGTCATATTGTTCAAATAAAGATTTCGCTGAAACTGTTTATTATGGCAAGATTTCTTTTACACTGAAACCTGGGAAAACAGTTCTCCTTTATATTGGAAACCGAAGTTTAATAAGCATGTGACAAGAATCTAGTCATCTGCTGTATTTAATTGGACAGGTTTCCACTTAAGTGGCAGAAGAGGGATAGAGAAGCTTGTGGGAGGCAAGTGCCAGGAAGAACAGCTGGATATATTGTTCTCTTAGCCTGGGGGTTTTCTGCATACATACCAGAAACAGAAATCACTCATGAGGAGATGGCAAAACAAGACACCCTTATGTAAGTGTAGCCAAGAGAAACACTTCTTATTCCCCAATTTATTACAAAACAGGATAGCTTCAAGCCACCAAATCTAAGGTGCGATCAAGGAAGCAGCAGAAGAATTAATTGTCATCATCTCAGGGCCTTGCAGAAGGCCCTTTTCAACTGTTTTCCCCAGCTGTTTATACGTAGTTCATCAGATACAAAACTTCTCTTGGTGACTCCAGCAATGCACGCATTACTTTTTTTGTTGGCAAGTAAGAAAAAAGCACTATGACAAATAAATCTTAGTCCTAATACACAGCCTTTTACGAGGTGGGGGAGTGAGGGAGGAAGAAGGGGGGTAGGGGCAGGGGGAAAGGAAGTGTACTTCCCATTATTCAGGTGGGAGCCTGAGAGGAAATTCTTTGTAAAGCTGGAAGGTGAACACTGCTGTCTTGAGCTTCAGTTCAGCATTTCAGCATAGAAGTGTTTTATCTTCAATGGAATAGTTTTGTAGCAATATGACTAGGCTAGTTTTTGGAAGAAGAAACAAGCTTCTAGGGTCGTCCCATTGCTCCAGTCACAAGACTACTAAGATTTACTTTAATGTTTTATGATGTCTTTATTTCACTGTGCATGTTTTATCTCTAATTGCATTTGTGAATTGTTTTATATATCCCAAAGCACTTAGAAAAAGGGAGATATCAATAAAATATAGAAGAGCAAACCAGGAGAAATAATTACTGAAATATAGGATATAATAACTTGGAAAATCAATGTAGAAAAACCATTGAAATAGAAGATGTAAAGACACATTCCTTGTATTTTTTAGACTGAATCATCAGAGGAGGAGTAAATTGGGAAAACTGTAAAAAAAATTGCATTTGATTCATCATATTAGAAAAACTTCTAGATTCATTGCTGCAATGTAGACACACATTTAAGTTCAATAAAGCTGGGAATAGTGATTCATACATTTAGCATGTTATACAACATAAAATGGGGGGAGTGTCACTGCACTAACCAGGCTGAAAGTTGCTGAGAACTGTGAGATGAGAAATACAGAACAAAATGGGACTAGGAGAAAATGACACTAAAAAATAAGAAAGGATGCATTTGGTCTTCTATGTAATGAAGACTGACTTGACGTTTAAGCTAATAAGGAATGACAGCATGAGGTACTGAACGTATTCATTTTTTCAGCCTGCAACATTATCTTCATGACTTTTGCCATATTATGTTTACAAAGTGAGGACAAGCATGCCTGAGTACGTGGGGGAGAGATAACCTGGGAACATCAGATTTTGTTGGCCGTGGGAGCAGGCTGCAGGGCTCTACCCTCCAGGACTAAATTGAGATAATCTCTTACAGCAGTGGTGCCATTGGAGGGAAGGGACTTCTAGGTACAGATAAAAGAAGACTGGATCTTAAAACCATTAAAACTCTCTCAGCAGGACATATTCATACTGTGGCAAATTTCCCCTCTTGCTTAGATGCATGTAATTCACTGAGACAAATGAAAGTTTACAAATAATTATTTTTCCCATATACCTATGTAAACTTGGATTTCCATTCCAGTCTCAGTTCCTCTAAAATGCACATTCCACATATCCCTGACATTTCTTCAAGGACCAGCACTGTAGGTGAAACTGTGAAATAATGGTTTCAAGTAAAGCTAAAAAAACCTAGGCTGTCTCTAAATATGAACAGACCAGTTTGGGGAAGGGGCAGGGAGGGGCAGACAGGAGCAGCAGGCGGTAGGACGCTGTATAGGGACCAGCAGCAACAGCCAAGGAAAAGATGGATGAAAATACGTGATAGAGGAAAAACTGTGATGCTGCTGAACCATATCTCCAGATATAACATGTGAAACGTTAATTCTTCTGTAAAAAATGAAACGAACAAAGTGTCTTTCATTCAAAACATGAGACTAGATTTTCTCTATGGGGTTTTTTAAGATGATTGATTTTATTTTAATCTGCCTTAATTTAAACCTAAGTGGAAATACTGCTATATTATACAGACATTGCTGCAACTAGTGATCGCAACTCCATGTATGCATACAGTGAAAAAATGTTTTCTTTTAAAGTCAACAAGGGTGACTTATAATAAGAGTAAACTGAGAGATAATTTTGTAAAGTCTTCATCCTGGAAGTTGCTTAACACTTTTAATTTCATCTTGTCTCCGCTTACCAGAAATCTCTAAAATTTGAGACTTTCAGAGGGAATTTGCATTGACATCACCAGGATGATTACAAACCTTCAGGACAGAGCAGCAGTGTAATGAAATAAATGGTAGATCCTTTATCAGAGAAAGCAGATGCCTCACAGCTGGGCGTCTTAGAAGGAAGATTATAGGTCTTAAAATGGAAGTGGAAGATATTTTCGGGTCAAGAGGCCACTATCAACTCCTCAAAGAAGAATTTTAGGAAAAAAAGGAGAAGGATTTTTCAAGATGAATACAGGAACTTTACAGTCCATGCATCCCCTGAGGAGCTTACAGTGGTCAAATGCCATAGATGTGTCTAAACTCTAAGGCTGAGGGAAGATTTGCGGATTTGATTAAGTGCAGTTTTTTTATGCCTCTGCAAAGCAGATGTACAAAGACTGTTTTGGTTGAAAAAAATCAAAATTTACACAGTCAAACCTCTGAGTCTGACTGTGAGTCAAACTCACAGTAACTTGATCTTGTTATTTAGGTCTGTTTGCACTGAAGCGCGTTGAACAACTCAACCTCCTCAAGCACATCCCTACCTAAATTATTCCATGGTAATTAATTAAGCATCTGCATTTTAGCCTATATGTTACTAATGAAGAGTCAAAGTGTCTGTACCTCTAGTAATCTGCTTTGTTAAAAGACTTATATCAGGAATATAATGGATAAAATAGAATAATTTTAATTTTTTTTCCCCACATTAGATGCATACCTCATGTCCTTATTGCCCCATAATAACCAGTTTCCTAGGTTTGCCTGAGATCAAAAGTTACAGTTAAATAAAAAAACATTTCTAGTGAGAACCACAGCAAAGTTGAGGCAAAAAGAGTTTACTTCAGTCATTCTTCTGAGGGTCAAATGGTGCCTGAGAAATATATTCAAAGGAAGAAAAGTACAGTGAGTCAGGATGGACGGAATACCACTGATAAGAATGATGCAGCAGTTGATACGTACAGAAAATTATCTTCTGAGGCTGTATTTAAACACTTAGTTTAGGAAGGAGGAAAAGAAAACCTCCATATAAACTATCTTTATAGTTTAATCTGTTTAATTCATGAAGTGATTCCAATGCTTGGGCCGTCTGTGCTAAGCTTTCTGTAAAGGCTTTGTGCTGGCCTCAGCTGTCATCCCAGCTGCACGAATCTGCTTGTGTTAAACTGAAAAACCTTATTCTATTTTCCCTGACTTGTCAGATACAACTTCTCAATAAAATAACAGGCCAAATTAGCACTTTTTCCATGTCAATGACTTTTCTTAAAGGTGCTGTATATACGGCCCAATAGACCTGGATAAGAAGAGAATCAGGCCCTTGAGAACATTGCAATTCATTCTCAAATTCATTGTGGTCTTTTAAGGTAAGTTGCATCTAGAGTTTTCCAGAACTCTCTGTATTTAAAGACACTAAATCTTGCTTTGCAGGAAATCTTGAAGCTTTATCAGACACTGATACGTATTTTGGGTCTGAAATTGAAACCAGCACTTTTCAATTCCTTTAAATAACAGCTGGCTGATTACAAGCCTAGAACTTTACCTCTGTTATATATGAAGATGATGCTCTCTAAAACAGCAAAAGAAAATTGCAAAGGTCAGTTACACAAAAAACAAGGAAACTTCCTCTTGGAAGATCTGTACATTCCAAGTTTGGATTGTTTTGCTACCAACACCTAATGCATAAAGTTTGTGCTAATGTCTTTGTTGGCAAAGGGCCGACAACCTTGAATTTGTAACAGCTAAAACCATACATCTAAAGATTCCAGTAATGGCTCGCCTTATCTCTATCTGGATGATTGGAAATTCTACTTGAAGAAAGTTTCAGAGGTAACACTAGCATCGATGAGTACCATGATCATGCAGTTATTAACTGATATAATTAGAAAAGAGAAATAGATAGGTTAATCAGGACAGATTCCTTCAATTTGTTAACTTGGTAGGACACATAGTACCTTTCACTTCTGCCTGCTAATCTGATGAGAATAACATTGCTTTCTTTGTTTACAATACTGTATAGAATAATACCTTGTATATATATCAAATGAGAAAGAAGAGCTAAAAGGAAACACCTAACTATGCAGATCAGTTCTACAGGATATCTCTGTTTTATCAGCTAATTATTTGGCATTATTGTTGTTTAGATAAAATTAACTGCTTGATTAGTGGGGTGGCTGTTTTACTAAACAAACCAGCTAAAAACAACCAATAAAGAAACTCAAGCCAAACAAACCTGTGTATCTTGTCTGAGAGACGAGAAAGAAACAAATCTGAACAAGTGTGAAAGACTCTCAAAAGCTTTATCACAAAACCTACTGATGAAATAGCTACTAACATGAAATGACCTGAGCTGGGATAGTATCTAAGTCCCACTCCAGACCTTAGTACAAGGAAAGAGGCTTTGAAAGCAAAAGTCATCAGTTCTGACATACATTATGGTCTGCACTTCAAATAACAGGAGCCTTAAGATTTTTTCTTTTAATGAAATCACATCCTCCAATATTTCATTTAAGCACTTATTTCATATTTAGGCTGGAGGAGCCCTATAAAATCACCCACTAGGAGAAGCTCAGAATCGGATCAAAGAAATCATTCCCATCTGAAGCACAATTCCATGTGGATACCTAGAGAAAGGTCCTTTCCATCAGAAACCAACGGCCTCATTGCATTTTTGATTTATGGCCTGCTATAACCATGAATTGTTGGGCTTCTTGACACAAGATGTTTGTTAGAGGCTGAGCACTTTCAGAAAGGTTAGGACCAGATGAACTGTGAAATACTCTCTTCTTTGAAAGTGATGCCTGCTCTGAATTTCTTGGAGAGAAATAAAAGCTACATGCATAAATAAAATTGTGCCAGTGCATTTGGGAAAGATCAGACTGACGTCACTTGTTAATCAATAGAAGAGTTCACATGAAGAGAAGTATTGAATATAGATGATGATTTGCTGGGTATACAGGCATTTTAGCCAAAAGGAAAGCTAAATCTTGCATGAATTTTCAAAATGGAAAGGAGAGAATGACAACTATGAATCTCAGATATCTTTTCTTCAAAACCATCCTTTAAGTCTCAAATCCCGACCTCACCACTTTCTTCCTCTGAGCCAAAATAGTCCTGCCTGTTTTGGCACTCTCTAAATTAGGCACTATAGAATTCTGGAGAGACTATGTTCTTCATTCATCGTGCCCAAGCCCACATCCACCATGGTGTCAGCATTCCTGAGGGCTGCAGCACTTGTATTCCTTGGAGCAGAACATGGTGTCTTTGTGGGATTCATTTGATAAAAATCTAGGGAATTACGGAGCATATGTAAGCCAATACCAGCAGTTCCTCAATAATTTCTTTTGATATTGAGAAAGTAAAGAAAGACTGTCCCTGACACAGTATTTTCCCAATGAAGTAATCACTTCTTGTAGCACTTGCACTGAAATGCACAAGCTAACCAATGACCTACCCTAAAATTGTTGCAAAACATAAGAATACCAAAAGCAATCAAAAAGAAAAGCCAGATCTGTACATTTTCTTTCTGTAGTCATATATTTCCTGTTGGCTATAATGGAAATAATGAACTTGATTAATTTAAGAAAGTTGTTATTCATGATAGAACAGGAACTCCTCAGAGCAGGGAAGTTCTTAAAATGCTTTTGAGTCTCAGTCAAGGATGACAAACATTTACTTGCATGAAGCCAAAACCTGAGCCTTCTTGAATGAGCAACAAGCAGAAGGGAGTTCATTTGCTTAGAGTAGGTGCTAAGTAAATATGATGAATATTGCAGGCTTTAATTTTAAATTCACAAACTAGGTAGCTGCCGCTGTGATGTTATTCAAGCTTTACAGTTTGCTCAGAAACCAGCTTCTTTTACTGAGTGGGTACTGATTTCAAATGGAGGGTAACAAAACAGGTGGTCAATGTAAAAGCAGTCCTGAAATTTCAGATGTAGATTCTGCAAGGCTGTGGGCTANTTCTGTTATAGTTTTCTGAATTCTAGTTGCAGCTATGCATTTTTTACACAGAACAGTATTAATTGTAATAATAGTAAGACATTGCTCAAAAAAATCTGAGATAAAGGAGATTAAAAGATAATTAAGATTGCAGTATCACTTTTTCCTCAGCAGT
>WEKX01011636.1:0-13611 GCA_013390025.1 Pitta sordida
CTGATTCTGTGATTCTGTGATCCACCATGGCGGCAACATGTGTGCCTACTGCGTTCTGCACCACATCCACCCGTGCTGGGGAGGAAACATGGTGGGGATTGGTCAGAAGTATGGCCCCAGCTGAGACTTGTTGCAGCGGTGTGGGCGCAAGGACCCTGCCTCCCGATTCCCAGGGACTTCCTGGGCGGGGCCAGGGCATAGGAGGCCCTCTTTACTCCCCTAACTGGAGCTTCTGGGAACACCCTGCATCTGCTCTGAGGTGGAGATGGGCAGGGTGATGCGGGTAATTTGCATATTAATGAGCAGCCTATCTTTGTGGACGGAGGGCTTTGCAGGGGGTGGGAAGATGCACAGTGCTGTGATAATCAAGGGTTGACTGTAATGCTATTGATTTGTTTAAATCATCAGAAATATAGGAAAAGCCTTCCACCTCCTTACAGCTCAGTAAATTCTACATAATACTTAATAGTATAATAAACATATTATAGTATAGTATCTACACTACTATAACCAGAACCAATTACTCACTCAGACAACACTTAATGAGGTCAGTGGACCAAAATGAGAAGAACAAAGGAGAATAAAAATGTGATTTTTACACCCAGGTGACATCCATACTAGACTCTGACTGCACACTTTGGTCTGGGATATACTTGGGCTACTTAACACGCTGATCAATGTTTGCAATCCAGTTGTCTGGTTCCAGATTTCCTGAGTCTGTGTTATCCTCAAACAATGTGGGGTAAATTTAGATGCACTTTTAATCAGCACTTTTTCCCAGTTAAACATTTCAGTGTTCTACTTATACAAACAAAATGGAATAAACCAGGATGCAAATCATCCTGTACCTGCCCAGAAACAAATAACTACAAAGGATGCCATTCGGCAATAAATCTATTATTAGTGTTTTTAAAGCTCTTTGATTTGCAAAAGCTAGCAAAGTATTCCTTATTGGTATGTATGTTTTTCTTGCTTTATTCTCTGAATCCCGTAACCCAGCAAATGAATATAATTCTAGTATTTTGTGGAACACAAATATACTTGTGGAACACAGATATATTTTTCCTATTGCAAACAGTCCTTAACCCTTTGGGCTTTCCAGTTATGAACAGAATGTCTCCAGTAATATATCTGTTGTTTTTAGCCATGTACATTGAACCCAGTGAGTTGGGAATATGTCTCCACTGCAAGAACAAAGGAATTTTTGGTGATCTACTACTTTACCATTTATTTTACTTGGTTATATGAGATTGGGTTTAAAAATTTAATTTACAAAGAAAATTACCTAATTTTAGATTATCTATTAAAAAAAACCCCAAACCCTAGGAAAACATTTTCACAGCTAGAAATATTGTGATTAAAAACTGCAGTGAAAATGTTAAGTTCTTAGTTTTGAGTCTGGTTGGTGATAGAAAGGCCATGGATGTCGTTTATTTGGATCCTAGCAAAGCCTTTGACACGGTTTCCCATTGTAAGCTTCAGGAGAAACTCTCAGAGCGTGGATGGCATAGGAGCATTCTGTATTGGGTTAGGAACTGGTTGGATGGACGAGCTCAGAGAGTGTTGGTGAACGGTGCCACATCCAGCTGGCAGCTAGTCACTAGTGGAGTCCCACACGGATCAGTTCTTGGCCCGACACAGTTTAATATCTTTATTGATGATATGAATGGGGGAATTGAGTCCATCATTAGCAAGTTTGCAGATGATACCAAATTGGGAGCAAATGTTGAACTGCCAGAGGGCAGAAGGGCCCTTCAGAGGGACCTTGACACGCTAAAGAAATGGGGAGACTCTTCTCTCAGGCTGACGACAGCAGAACAAGAGGACATGGCCTTAAGCTGCACCAGGGGAGGTTTAGGCTGGATGTTAGGAAGAGCTTTTTCACAGAGAGAGTGATCTCTCATTGGAATGGTCTGCCCAGTGAGGTGGTGGATTCATCATCCCTGGAGGTGTTTAAGAAAAGACTGGATGAGGAACTCAGTGTGATGGCCTAGACCACGGGAGGCTTGGATGGGTGGAGCGTAGTGCCCATGGCTCCAGGGTTGGGGGTTTGATCCCTGGGTGTGCGCTCGGTTGGGAGTTGGACTAGATGATCCTTGTGGGTCCCTTCCAACTCAGAATAACGTGTGAACCTGTGAACTGACATTTAAAGCAGGAGAGTGAAAAAGAAGAGCAAAGGGTGAGTGGCGGCAGCTTATGCACTATAGGATAAAAGTGGCAAGGAAAATTATAGAGGTTAAATGGCACACAGTAGAAACAATATTTAAAAGTCCATTTCTGTTTGTTTGTTTTGGTTGGGATTGTTTTTGTTTGTTTTTTCTCTTTTGATTCTCATGTTACACCGTATAAAATCATTCACCAGAATCATAATAAACTTCTATCAAAGATCTTTCTCTGCTGCCTTAACAAAAGGCCAAATAATTCAGAGACAAGTTGAAGTTCTATTATAATTTTCGGCAGTAAGCCAGAAAAAGGTGAAAAGTAAATCATGTTTATGTACCCTTCCTGAAGTTCTTTTATATCGATCTCCCCACCAAAAACATGGCTTGAACATTTTCATATGTCCATCATCTAGCTTCAGGCTTTTGTCTGGTCCAGGCGGAACCAAGCCACCAATTTTATATTTTAATTTCAGTACCTATGTAAAAAGCTACATGTTAAAACCATGTACTTGTACTAATTTCTTATAAATAATTTTCCATGGTGCTTCAGTACACTTTTCCTGCTTTGGTTTGTGAGAAGTACTTCTGAGGTTTGGTTCCTGTATTACATGCAAGTATATTCTGTTTCTTATTCTCTGTTTCTGAAGCCGACCTTGGATCATCTCTCCTCTCTGAGCAGTGGAAGTGCAGCAACTCACCCTAGTGTGGAGCCTTTTTTACCTGTTCGTGTCACACTGAAGCTTTCCTTTATCTTGTGGGTGATTAAGACAGCTCGCTCTGGTACTACTGAACTTGATACAACATGCACACATTTGTCCACACCAAAATTGAAATCACATTGTTCTCCAGAGACTTCACTCCAACCTGACAAGCAGAGGGAGATTTCACATCTGATTTACTGAGTGAGGTCTGGTCTTTAAAAGATTAAATCCATTTGCAGATGGATGAAGCTTTCTACCAGCACAGAAGCACATCAGTCTGAAAGTTAGGATCTAAAGTGAAATTATTCTAGCTGCTGACACAAGTCTATGCATTGGTTAATATGACAATCATTTTGGACTTCACTAAAACCAAATTATGTGCTCCTTTAAGGCAAGCAGCTGATGTGGAGCAGAATTCTATGTCCCCTGCAAGTCTTCGGAGAAAAACGGTGACCACCAAAGAAACCTACTTTTAACTGCCCCATAGATATTACAAAAACAGATTGTTGCAGTAGAAAGTGTCCTGTCTCCTATTTTTGCACCACTGTGGCCTCTAAACTTGCTCAAATTGTGATCACATATGGCTTTTAAATTGATGGCAACTGGCACCAGGGATATTTCTAAATTTAGTCAAGCTATAAACTGATTTTAAAAATTTTAAACCACACACATTACTGCACATTATGGCCACCGGCAGATCCTCTAGTGACAGGACAACATTGAACACTGTCACAATAAAGAGCTGGACCAGAGCTTTCCCTTCTGTGTGTGAGACTTATCATATGCATATGATCTCTGTGTCTTGCTTGCTATTTGCAACCACTTATTTTGTGAGTACTGATCACACCCCCCGAACAGGGTTTGACAGAGTTATCCCAGGGTGTGCCATCAGTAGTTTGATATTCTTTGTCTTGATGCTTTATGCTCGAATCAGTGCTGTCACATCAAAACCTTACCTGCAGCAGTATGGATGTATGTCACTATGTGAGGTACAGATGAATGTGAGGCACATTGTGGCCCTTACTTCATTCTGGTTTGTAAGAAATACCACTTCACAGAAGAAGAGATTACAGATTTGGAAATTATATAATATAGTTGAACCCTTCTGATGTACATTTTAGGGGAACTATAATATAAATACAGAATATTGCACAATAAGAAGTGAAAGCACAACTGAAAGATTCATAACCTACAATATTAATTTAATAATAAAACACTTATAAAATAATATCTAACACCAGCTGACACTGGGACCTGACAGTACCTCCCCAAACAGTGCTAAATAATGCATAGCTAACAACTGCCTCTCACATGATTATGTTAATGTAGTTGATACTAGACACAAGTCAAAGATTATTGAAGTCAATGAGTGTTCTTCATTAATGCCAATGGAATTTAAATCAGACTCATCAAGCTAAAATAGTAAAGAGAAGCTAAAAGTGTAGCAGGGGCATAAGAAGAGTCATTCTAGAGCTCAGATATTAAAAATGATTGCGTGCTCACTATGTACCACAGTAGAAGATCCTCGAAAAGAGTTGTTTTGGAACCTTTGTGACAAAAGTAAGCAAGTGGTCAAACAGAATACTGCTACAAATCCCCACTGCTCTATCTGTGCACACGATTTCCTTTGAAATTACAAAACACCCTTTGGGTGACAAAATACCAACAGTTTTGATCATAAAATCATACAGTTCTGAACTCCAAGTAAACTTTCTAATGCTAGATTCAATGATACACTTAAGAATTACAGTGATCCTCCGCATAGTCGCAATCCATAATTTGATGGATCCGAATAGTTGCAGGTGATTTTCCAGTGGGTAGTGTGACCTCGGCGCGTGCGCAGAATGTACTGCGAATCCATCAGCTCGTGAATATACGAGGTTATGAATATATATTTGGTCCCCCCCGCCATCACTGCCCACCAGACTTGCCGTATGTGCTTCATTCTCACCATTTAGGAGAAAGAGGAGCCAGTCCCATCTATGTGAAGCCAGGACCGCTGCTGTGCTGCCACGGCACAAAGAGACCGGGGCCATGACGGCACTTCTGGGCCTGGTGGTGTGGCTGTGAACCAGGCGATGGCGGCGGACAGCTGCTGCTGCTGATGCTGACTTCGGAGTGGCGGTGGACGGGAGATTTAAACCCAGGTGGACAGGAGCGGAACCACTGACTTGGCACTGCATTTCAGCTCTGCCAGCACTGGCAGAACATGGAGAGCATAGCCTGGTGTGTCCCGATGCCAGTGACGCGAACTCCTGATGTCAGAGTGCTGGCACCGGAACTCCCCTCACTGCCCAAAATAAAAAGTTCCCTTGTAGGATGTNGTGGGAGGATCCCTTGGAAGTTGGGTGCTGGCTTCCCAGCTCCCAGCAGTTTTCTGTGCTTGGAAAAGCTCCCTTCCTGGAGCTGGGGTGTGGCAAAAGGTGTTTCCTCCACTTTAATGAGGCTTTTCAGAGGGAGCTGCGCTCTCAGGACCGTCCTCCAGACCTTATTAGGGGAGGGGGCATGGCTACGGGCACAGTGCACTTGAATACTTAGTGGGTTCGCTATCTTCGTGGATTGCAACACTCGCGTGAAGATGGCCAGACCCAACAGTCCGTAACAGGGAATCACTGTATTACTTGGAATGGCTACAACTTTAACTACAAAGTCTGAGAGGTAAGAGGAATGATTTTTCCTATTTATGACAGAACAGCATATGAGAATACAAAAGTAAGGACTCTGATGATTGATCAAATTAAGAGGAAGGGGACAAAAAGGTCTCCAAGATCTCTACCAGTTGCTTCAAATGCAAACTATAGTAAATCTGGACTCAGCTATGCTAAGGAAACCTTAAATTTTACCTGTTGTTCTTTCTTGTTATGCTACAAAGACTTGTAAGGATCAGGACAAAATTTGGCTAGGCAAACTTTGCCACCTCTTTACACAATTTTCTTCAGTTCTTGAGGGGTTGGGAAACTACACAAGGATGGCAGAGTTCATGGCAAGTTTGGGAATTCAAAACACAAGTCAGCATGTTCACTCTCCAGGAACTCCTATATGGGTTTTCAGCATCAAAGAGTACTAAAACTTTGTTACATTCCCAGATATTTCTCACAAACTGGAGGAGCAGGGAAGTCCTGCTTTTCATTTTCTAACTATTTATGCTTTTTTTAACTCTTCTTCTTCCTCCTTGCAGGAACAATGCCACTTTTTGATTTCAGGATACTGACATGAAGATTGCTCATTACTCTGTTCTTTTTCATGGATTTTGCAGCAGAAAACCCTGGCATGAGTAAGAATTTGCAGTAGTCAGTAAATTTTCATTGCTGAAATGAAGCTGGGACATCATGATCAACTGTTATGTGAGGTGTAAGAAACATTTAAGAAATATTGCAAATTGAAGAACACAAAGTCATTTCCTTGGATCAGATCTATAGCCCTTGGGACTGTGAGTTAAAGGTAGCAGATAGCATTGCTCTCCATCTGCAGCCAGACTAACTCAAGACATTTATCTGTGCACATATGTCCCATGAACAGACCATGACACTTGGATATTAATACAAGTAATGCAAGGGCTTGTGCTGAGCAAAGGAGTGCACAATGAAATATTTACTGTTTAAAAAAATGCTATTTTAGCAGTTTTCTAAAAAGGTGGCTCAGTATGTCTTCCTTAGCAGAGTACATAATTTTTGACAGACTGACTACAGCAATTTTAAGCTCAGGTAAAGACCAAAACAAATCAAATCAGAACAGCAAAACTTCTTTTGAAAATACTTGAAGTCTGCTAGCTGCCTTATTTTCATCTCAGCTAAGTTTTGTATGCTTACATGGTTGACAATATACATTGTGATGTATATGTTGCAGACAGTGCATACAGTGCTGCCACTCCAGAGCCGGGGAGCAGGGAGAGAAAATGATTATGTGGCTCTGCTACCTCCCCTGGAATGATGTTAGTCATCTCTGTGAAAAGTGGATTTGTGCTTACATGAATTTATCATACAGCACGCTATTCCAAAATTTGCCTGTGCTAGAAGATAGGACAGAAAGCCACTGACACTTCTTGCTCAGTCAGGTCTACCCACACATCAATACTATGCATTTTTAAAAAAGAAATGCAGTAAAGGTTGATACTGACTTCAGAAAATGTTACTCATTCATTTACCAAAAAAGACAGAGAGGAAAATGTCATTTTATGTACTCAACTTTTCAGTAGCTCTGTAAATTATGACGTTCATGTTCCTGGCTTCCTACACAACTTTCTTATCCATTATTAGGAGGTTGCTACCAATTTTTGGATTTACTACCCTAAATCCTTGATGCTAAAGAAGTTTTCAGTCAACAGATCTTGACTGGAAATAAAAAGAAGTTGATTTGTTCTTTTGTAAAGTCCCCAGTAAACAACGGTAAACAACGTTCTTCCTCTCTCCTCCTCAGATTTGAAAACAGAGATTTTTAAACATCATTTTCTCCATGGCAGACAGTTCTTGTGTTCAACTTAAGACGGCAACCTGTCAATATGGGAAAAATCTTTATTGTGTGAGCTAGGTTGCAGAAAAGACTGACTACTTTTCAAATATAAGCCAGAATTATATAAAGTGTATAAATCAGCAAGATATTTATCAAACTCCTCAACAGTACTATTTGAAAGCTTATCAAGGTTTGATAGTGGATGGGAAAAAAGGGTCCAAGGCTAAATGTTGATGTAGTCCCAATCTGGCTCTTGGAAAAAGCATCCCCATCTCTCCCCCAGCATCTGGCTTTAATAGAATGAGATTCAGCACTATTTTGGTCAGCCTCATTGCTGTTCATCTATATATATTATTCATAAATGCTTTGATAGCTAAAGATGACACACAAACCCCATAAACAATAATACTATAATTTAATCTAGCTGGGGGGTGTAGGGCTGGATGCTCCTGTGGGTCCCTTCTGGCTCAGAGTAGCCTGTTAGCCTGTGAGGGAACTAGGTTTATGTTTACCACTCTGGGATGTGCATTCGGTCTCTGTACGGGTGTTAGATGGTGAGTTGGACTAGATGATCCTTGTGGGACCCTTCCAACTCACAGTATTCTGTGATTCTGTGATTCTGTAATTAATGTAACTTCCATAACCATGTGCTTTCTCAAAGGTATATAAGCAGAGCTTTCTTTTTTAAGCTTCAGCTCCAGAATCATGGTATCTATGGGGAAATTTAGGTTCCACAAAGAATATCATGATGTTTTAAGTACTCAGGATCACACAGAAGAGACATAAAATCTGATGGCTAAAAGTCATCAAACGTAATAACATAAAATACCCTTTCCCCCCCTTATACCTGGCATTAGCAACGGGGAAATCAAAATCTCTTAGCACCAATAGAAACCCTTAGCACTTTGTTTATATCCACAACACTCCATCATAAAACACAATGGATGTATTTGCCTCACCTATTTTTGTCCAGATCCATGCAGAATATTATAAACAACTCAGGATTTCCTCCCTGTTCAAATGTGCCCAGTTCACACATTGATTTCAGAAAGGTAGTGTGGCATAGCAGGAAAGCACACATTGAAACAACTTTTCTGTGCTACAGACTAGTGATCTTCCAATGGTTAATATCAAAATACAGTGTGGATCCTAGCAACTTTACAGTAGTGATTTTTTTTAATGAAGGGACTGTGAGTGGCTAACGAATCTCTTTGTTTCAAATCTAGGCCTTGAAAAAATCCCAAAGCATAAGTTCATTTCAATTACTAGATGACAGATAATTTGAAATAACAGTTTGAATGGCTAAATTGTTTAAGCCACCTCCTCATACTCCTGATCAGAGGCATTTCTTTTTTTCTTTTTTTTTTTTAAGCAAATTGCAAATGAAATTATGATTATTAGGTCAGGACAAAATGTCAGCTGTTTATATAATGTCTAAGTTGTGATCTTGTACATTGTACAGAAGCAAACCATGTTTTCCTTTCATCTTTGCCCTACATAAGTTGTCCTACGATTTTCTTCCTTTTTCTCTCATTTTGTTGGGGTTTGATGGGAAAAGGACTCTTTGCTCTGGACTTTTTCGAGTAGACATAGAGTGGCAAACTCTATACTCAAACGGCATAGACGTTTGGCAAACGTTTGCTTCGTTTGAAATAGAAAAGGAAACGGCAAAGCCGACTCCTCTCATCTGTTGCCGGGAGTTTTCAAAAGATCCCACCCGATGGTGGGCAGCCCTCAGCCCCCACCCTCCCCACAGCTCCCTGAGCGCTGCTTGGGCAGGAGAGCCAGACTTGGGGAGGGTGGGGGGGAGAGGATGCTGTTCTGTAAAATTGTGCATTAATTTATCTTCATTGAAGTGACGTGGTGTGGACCCTGAGGTAGAAGGCGCGGTCTCCGGCAGAGCTCAGCCCCGCGGTGGCCCCGGCGGTGGCCACTAGGTGTCAGCCCGCACCCGCACAGCCGCTGCCGATGGCGGCCGAGTCGGTGCCAAGGAAGGACTTTCTGCCCGACTGGAGAACCCCCTCCCCAAAGGTACAGGTACTGCACGTTGACCACACCCAGTCGTTTCCGCAGAGGATATGCTTGGATAAGAGTTGCTGCAAAACTTAGCAGTGGTCCCAAGTCAAGTAAGCAAGCCCCGTCACTGATAAATCCTACGAAGCACTGACTAGGCTGTGCGTTTTCCCCTAAACAGACGCGATTGCAAAAGCAGCTCAGCCTTTACACATATTTCAATTACAGAACCAATTAGGTTGGAAAAGACCTCTGAGATCATCGAGTCCAAACTATGACTAAACACTAGCATGTCAACTAGACTATGGCACTAAGTACTGCATCCAATCTGTCCTTAAACAGCCCCAGGTATGGTGACTCCACCACCTCCCTGGGTAGTCCATTCCAGTGTCTAATAACCCTTTCTGTGAGCAAATTCCTCCTAATGCACAACTTAAACCTCTCTTGGTGTATCTTAATTTTATATCTTGTCATCAGCTGCCTGGGAGAAGAGGCTGAACCCCATCTGGCTACAACCTCCTTTCAGGTAGTTGTAGAGAGTGATAAGGTCACTAATGTGCCTCCTTTTTTTCCAGGTTAAATAATCCCAGCCCCCTTAGCCACTCCTCATAAGACTTGTGTTTTACACCCTTTGTCAGCTTCATTGCCCTTCTCTGGACTATAGTACCACTGACTGAGACTGGGGTCTTGGTCTGACTGTGCCACCGTGGGCTGCCTCCTCACAGAACCCAATAAAGATCGACCAGCAGTCTGAAACCAAACAGTGCTGATTTGCTTTGAATCTTGAAAGAAACAAGAGGAATGAACCATTTCTGAGAAAAAAAAAATAAATCCATGCAGACTAAGAATGAAAGAAAAATGAAAGGGATAGTCAACCAGGGGCAAGCTTCTAAGGGAAAACAGAGGTGGATGCCCACTCTACCCCTGCTGAACTACTCACTGACCTGGGAAGGGAATGAAAGAGGGCCAAAGCTGGATAAGCAAAGGGACTGGACCCAGCATTTCCTACCCGCTAAGTGTTCTCTATCACCTTGTCCAAGGATCAGAGCTAGTGCAATCTGTGTTCTGGTGAGAAGCTACGGCTTGTCTCTCCCGTCACCAGACATCTAATGCTGAAAAAAGGGTATGGCTTCAAGTGGGAACACAGATAATTATAGATTAACCTATCCCTTTATTTTTATGTCATGGATATTGTATGCCTACTGTGATATAAGCAAGCAGAAATTGTGAGGCACAGAAGGTACATTTGACATCAGCAAGTTCATGAGGATCTCTTTCTTCCTAGAGTGTACAAACCACAGCAGAACACTTCCAAGCCTGTTGTAGGCCAAGAAAATGACTGCCAGATTACACTGTAGATGTAAATTGCCATCTAACTTTCAATATTGTGTTTAGATGCCTTTCGTGTAGTTCTTTATGACAGAAATTTGAGGCTATATAAAGACATTTGATTACCCTCACTGTATATCCTTGAGCTAAACGCACAATCTGAATTGTCCCATTTGAAATGAAGTAAAGACTGAATAGTAGGATTCAAACAGCTGCCTTTATCAACCATATAATAAAGTTCCCACATCAAATATGCATTATTTTCTCCTCAGACAGAGACTTCTGTAAGATAAATAAGAGGAAATTATGCAAGCTGATGAACACAAATATTCAGCAGTTCAGGAATGTCCTCCCCAAAACAACTAACCAAGTAAGTAACTGCAGTCCAGGCAAGGACAAGGAGGGATGCCATACACGCATGAAGAAGAGGTGAAGAGCAATCTAGTCTTATCTCACATTTAGTGGTGGTATTTGCCCCACCCTGATCTCTTTCCTTTTCCTTTTCTCTTTTTTGGTATCTAACAATAACATTCAGTCCTGCTGATTTTTCTGAACCAGTTGGCAAACATTGACAGCAATAGCAAAGCCTGTCCCATAGTGAACTTGTACAATGAAAAGTCAACTTCTTTACTTCTTTACAACCTGTCTCTGAATGAGTTTTGTCTCTCTCCAGCTAAATCTTTGCAAGACAAGTGACTTGAGAAGTGCCATGAACCTTCCATTTTGAAATCAATTATTTCTTCAGGCTAAAATAATCAGAGGTCACGAGGGGTTCCAAGGGACTTTATTCCTGTTAAAAAAGATACTTGCTAGTGCATTAAGACAAATAGAAATATGTTTTGGGTAGTTAAGGTTCTGGAAGACTACTCAGTAAGAGAAGAGGTGGGAGAACAAGCTGGATTTGCTTCAGCAAAGTGGCCAGGTTGTGGAATGAACAACTTTTTAGTTCCTATCGCCTGGGAAATGCAACACAGCTGAGATACTGACATACTCTCTCATCCTGCACAACCCATGTAACTCTTCTCTGATGTGGTTACCACAACTTGCAGACATGTTGCTCCTCACATTTATAGGCCAGAATCAAACTGCAGAGAGACTGTCTTACCCAAGACCAAATAGAAATTCTGCAGCAAAGCAAAGTTTTGGAGCTAAGTCCCCCATACTTCCATCTAGTCACCTCATGTCTTTCCTAACCTTTTCCTCAGTCAGGAATGACTATGCAGCCAAGGGCAGGGTGGAGAAAAAGAAGGGTGATAGCGAAGAAGAGTAGTGAGAAACTGAGTTAAGGATCAAACTTCATAAGCCTGCTGAATATTAACAGTTAAACTCATATTTTTCTTAAATTAAACTGCAAAAGAAAGCTGTGAAAGGAGGTTTTCAAAGGCAGCTGGAGTTTATACACACAGGGAAGTCATTTGACTTATGATTTAAAATGTTTATTTTCAGGGCGTTGGTGGGAATGTGTGTCCTGCCTAAGGCCCTGGCACAACTCGGTAGCCTTTTTCAGCATGAGCAGTGGTGTCTTGAGCATCTTAGATTGCAACCACCTGGCACACACCAGCTGGCAAATGGCCTTGCTGTACTTGTACAGCAGCACACTGCTGTGGTTACTCTGGTGTGAACTCCCTGCCTGGGCACTTTTGAAACAAGAGTGACTGAATATGGAGTTATACCTGTGTAACTAGAGCAGTTTAATTATACTGGCAAATTGTCCGTGCAGATAAGCACTAAGACAGCTAATTCTCCAAGACTCTTTTCCAGGAGAAAGTCACTCTGGATGTCTCTGCACCTTTGTGAAGTCTGTGACTATTTATAGTGCCTTTAGGCACGAGTAACCTGAAACTCTGGACTTTACAGTCCCTATCATTTTTGATCACAACACCTGACTTTCCCATGCTCCCACTTTTGCAAATACATATTATAAAGTATATTAAAAAAAAAGATACCATGCCCCGAATACTGAATAATCCTCCCAACACCACATAGTTGGAGAAATTAATGTAATTTTTTCACTATTGTTGTTGTAAAAGGATTCATTTATTGGCTATTAAGGCTTTTCCAATAAAGAAACTAAGCAAACTGATAAAAAACCCCTCAACCCCTCCAAAAGCCAGCTATACAGTACCTATGAGGAGCATGTATACAGCTTCTTAACAGCCCCCCCACCTTGTCTTCCAGCCTGGCAGTGGTCCAAAGCAGACTCCAGTGCAACAGCATGTGCCAAGCTGTGTCACAAACTCATTACAGGTGTCAGGTGACCCCCTGAGATTTCTACTTGTTCCTGCTGCTTTAGAGGCAAGTGAGTAAACACATACCCTCAGATCTTGTGCCTGAGACTGTTCAGCATCTTCTGTCATGGTTTTAGAAACAGACCAAGCTAGACCTGAAGAAACTTAATGTTGGATGTTGCACCGACCTAGCATTTAAGTTATGACCAAAGATTTGACAGTTCCCCCAGTCAACAGTTTTCAAGAAGTGCTAGGCTACTGAAAATCCTAAACTCTAAAATCAGGGACACCGAATATATACATATCAAAGAGAAAATTGAATTTAATTTCATCAGTCTACATGCAATCTAATCTTGTAAAAACATATGAAAATATCCCTTACTGGTACAGTTGCACCTTGTTATTAACCAACTTGAAATACCTAGTAGAGACAGTGAAGGAAATGTATCAGGTTTTACATGCAAACACACTCTGAAGTGAAATTTAAAGTATGAACCCTTGATATGTGCAATACTGGGACTACTTCTTTCAAATAACAGGGGTATTTTGTGGGGGAGAAGAGTGCCGATTCCCATATGGCCTGGGAGTTTGAGCTAGTAAACTGCATATTTAGGGATCAGAGTTTGCTGGCACTATTCCTGGTTTGAGATGATAGCTTCTGTGCTATGAAAACATAAGTGAGTATTTGCTTTCTCTGGAAAATAGTTAGGGGTTTTCAACAATCCATTT
>WEKX01011636.1:13867-46398 GCA_013390025.1 Pitta sordida
CAGTGCTCCAAGAACTGCACCCTGTGAAGTGACCCACGGGCAGCAGAGTATGGAAGAGCTGTTGCCCCTGGGATTGGACTTACACTGGAGAGGGTCATGAAAGACTTTCTCCCGTGGGGGGGTTCCTATGGAATGCAGGGAAATGGCCTCCTCCCCTGAGCGGCGGCAGAGAAACACCAACTGCCTGGTTTTCCCGTACCCCTGTTCCCCCGCCCCCCGCCCTGCCTTCTGGAGGAAAGGGGAATGTGGTATCTGTTATAGGAGACAGAGGGGTGGGGGAGAAGGTTGCCTTTAAGATGATACTTCTCATGTTAAGCTCTGATCTTGTTAGAAATAAATCCTTTACATCCCCACTTGGAGCTGGTTTTGCCTGTGACAGTAAAATATTTCTAATAGTCCTCATTCCTGCTGTAGCAAAAAAACCTTCAGGTTTTTTTTCCCTTTTCCTCTCTCCTCCTGTTTGTATGGGGGTGGGAGCAGGGAATGAAGCGAGAAAGTGGCTGTGGGTGATTCTCTGGCATCCAGCCAGAGTCAAACAATGACACACATTTAGAAAATAATGGAAACAAGCATGATGAGGGCTAACTTAAATGAAACGGCAACACTGACTGCATAAGCTGTATGTTGAAAAAATTACACTGGCCTTAAATATAATTACTAAAACCTGCAGAAATACTCAGACTTTGGGCCAAACTATGATTTATACGTCAGTAATTCTACTCATTTTATTGGATCATTCCAGTAAAAAAACCAAAAAAATTATTTTAAGGTTTTTACATTTCTACCCATCATTATAACACTCATGCATTTACCATAGAACAGCAACAACTTCAGACAAAAGTCTTCCAGTTAGCAACTGACATTTTCTTTTCAGAACAAAAGCTATTTTGGCAAGAGTAAGAGGAACTGAGATTTGTGCATCTAAGGCAATGCCAAGTAAATATCATCTTCTTATGACAGAAAGTAATTTTTCATGGTGAAGAATGGTCAAACTAGATATTCATCTAATACTTGCCTTTCCATGACCAGATGTTCTTGACTTTTTCACAGAAATTCACTGATGAATACAATTTTTAAATTGATAACATTATAGAGAAATACAAAAAAAATTATTGTTTTTGAAAACCCTTCCACTGGTTTTGGCTTTGAACTGGAAGATAAAGAGATTCACCTTATTAAAGCAAGGTGAACAGAGAATGCATGTGCCTGTGGAGGAGAAGGGAATCAGAAGGGCTGCAACTATGACCTCTCAGATGCCCCTCTGAATTGGGAAAGCATTTGTCAAAAAGCAGTAAACAAGTTTAAAACTCACAAGCTGTTGCTGCTGTCACTACATCGTTCACATAAAAATGGGCACCAGATCCTTGTTAGCAGGTTTAGTAAGGGGTGACTAAAGCTGCTGGAAGGAGTCCAGCCTGGGTGCAATCCAAGGGGCTGTCCCAGAAGGCAGCTGGACAGCCTGCCAGCTGGGAGCTGAACTGCATTTTCACAAGCAGCTACAAAGCTTGTAAATTAGGATTGCTGATGCTGGGCCTGGCATTAGTATGTGCATGACTTGCAAGTCTTTATTAGGGAGGAACGAGTGACATCTCTAAGAGAGCCTGAGCCTCCTTAAAGGGAAAAAATAAATGGCACTGAAATCTTGTGGAGAATCAAAAAGGATCTTGTGCTTCTAATTGTTTAGCTGAGTAGGGACTGAAAGACCAAAAAAAATATTGGTTTAGTTCACAGGTTCACAGGTTATTCCAGGTTGGAAGGGACCCACAAGGATCATCTAGTCCAACTCCCAAGCGACTCCCACACAGGGATCGCACAGTGCTTCACCTTTTCATCCAGTGATTTTTATTTGCTCCTTTTCACCTACAGCCTGATTTTGTGTGTAGGTTTTAACATGCTAACAGTGGAGAAGACTCCTGTCATTTGGGATTATGCCATTAAAGTGTATGTGGAACTGCTTTTGTAATTTGTAATACTTTTATGAGTATACCATTTCCAGTTGAGAACCATTTTTTTTCCCACTAATTCTTTCAATATACAGGTAGAGAAATTAAAAAGAGAATTACTTGAATTTACATACCTTGACTTTATTTCATCATTACCATTTGCCTCTGTAATCAGACCACTGATTTAGTTGTTTGAGCCTGCATTCTTAGTATCATGTATTTATTTGAGATTGGGACAGCTTACAAATGTATTATCCTATTTATTTGAGGTGTTTCCATGAGAAGTTGAACCAGAATTTCTTTCCCTTTTCAATAAGGTTAAAAGTCTCTCCACTAGCTGAACATGAGGAGCAAGATCCTGGCTCCTTTCTTTCACCATCAAGGTCAGCTGGAGTTTTACTATCAATCAGCTTCAGTAACACTTCATTACCATAAGGCAATAATTTTATTCACAGAACCAATTGTACAGCAGAACTGCAGCTGAACTGTCTTGTGGACACTTCATTAGCTGATCTCAGTTAATGACTAGTTCAGATTATCCATGCATTTAATTACAAAGCATTTGGAAGGGAAAAATTATTTGCAGTTCTGTAATTTTACTTTTTCATTGTTCTTCTGCCATTCCATCTCATATTTCAATGACTTACAAGGGTCTAGTGTTTTCAGATAGCTGGTCCTGAGTATCACTGTCACTATGTCCTAGTCTAGACTGTTCTAAAGTACTGTTTGCATTTGTCAAATACGTACATTTAACAATCAGTTAACCAGCAGTTTAACAGTTCTACCCATTTAAGGCACTTTTTTCTTTATTTGTTTGGTTGGTTGTTCGAAGAAAAGCCAGAACTTCGGAGATCAAAGCGATGACCCAATATGAGCTTAGTCCAATTTATTCAGGGTTCAAGCAGATAATATATAGCACATTTTTTCCAACTCATGCTTGCCAAGCAACTTCTACTTTGCAATTACTAGCAAAACACCTGTTGTTTCTCTAAGAAACTATTATCAAAATATTCTTCTATTTCTGTTGTTCAAGGACATGTTATGAGCTATTCAAAAAGTCTCAAGACTGTGCTTGTGCAGTTTCTTAAAGGGTAAAGGCCGGTGCCCTTTAGCTTCTAACCATCTCTCTACAGTTGTTGTTTTCTTTTTTTCAATCGGGTCAGCAGCTACTATACGTAAGAATTTCAGTAACAGCTCCAGTTCTAGACCAGGGAATCAACAAAAAAAGTTGCTTATAATACACACTGTTCACTGAAAGATAACTTTTTTCTTGCTGTGTGGAGCAGAGGGTTAATGGACATGAAAGACTCTCTCCCTCTTTTTATTTTTTACATTGCTGGTTAGTAGATTTTAGTAGATTCACTGTCTGTAATAAAAGCATATCCTGAGTTTGAAGAGACCCAAAAGGATTGTTGAAGTCCAGCTCCTGGCTCTGCACAGGACAGTCCCAAGAATCATGCCATGTGCCTGAGCATGTTGTCCAAATGCTTCCTGAGCAAGAAGACAGTAAGCACCAAGTTATGATTTACAACTACGGTCTCCTTGCTTAAACAACCTCAGACATTCCAGTAGATATTCTCTAGAAAGACTATGACTGCTCTCTCCAGTAATGCTTTTAACTTTGTCTGTCCTATCAAAAACTGCCATTAAGTTAGAAAAAAAATCCATTCTACAGAGATAAAACTAAAGGTTCAGGAATAGAGTTACCACATTTCTTTGCCCAAATCACTTTCACTGCTGTCTTTAACAATGTTCTGTTCTTTTCCAAGATATTTCTTTCTACCTACCCAATCTTATGGGATATTTTGTGTCCTCTATCAGAAGTACTTCAAGACGCTTTGAATAACATTGTTTACATGTGAAATACACCTGCAGTATCCAAAATAAAGTTGCCACTTTAACCCAAGGATTCAACTTCTCAAAAAAGCCTCCCCCATAGACCCCTCCGCTACCAAAATCCCAGCCACAGAAAACCCCAATACACACAGCTTTACTGTCTTTACTGTATTTACTGCTACAGTCGGCCGTCTTGCACTTTGTGACTCCCATACTGCAACTTCAGATCTTAGCGGCATGATTTTTTAGTGATGAAGGAGACCCGTCTTTGCAACTGTGCATGCGCGACCTGCCACTGCCATGGTGACGGCAGTGGTGGCAGCATGGGCAGCAGTGGTGACGCAGGTGGCAGCAGCGGCGGCAGGGGCAGCAGTGGCGGCATGGGCGGCGGCAGAGGCAGTGGCACGCCTGCCATTCAATGCGAAAGTAGGGCTTTGCAGACCCCAATTAAGACCGCGGGTCTGCGATATAGGAGACCTGACTATACTTCGAGGATTTTGCTTATTGTGGCATCCTTCTGGAACTGATCCCCTGTGATATTTGAGGGATTACTGTACAACTTTGTAGCTAATAATTACTTTAGAGGGGAAAAGAAAGGTTGTTTTACTTTGTGAATTGTTGCCTCGTAAGGTAGAAGAATAACAATAGCCAATATGCTTTATAAGGTGTACTGCATTAATACATTGCAAAGTTAGTTAAAACTGTTCCTTTAAGGGAACTCCAAGCAAAGCCTTCAGACAGAAAACAGCCACTGGACCAAGAGCAATATTGTGTACTTCACTGGAGATGAATTGCTTGTGGGTAGAGGTGGCACCAAGTCATAAAATGGATAACAAAGATTACAGGTGCTATAGGAATCCATTTGATTGATTTACTTCTAATAATTCCTGAAAATACCTTGCACATCCAAGATATATAAAACTGTATGCAGATAATTTTCTCAAATAAGATCTTGAGAAACATGATTTGATAATCAGGATGTACTAAAGATAGCAAAGTGCATAGTGCTGTTAAGTGAGTAAGACCCTCCTTCCCCACATCAAAACAAGTCATGCTCCTGAATAACAACTATGGAGTTAGGAAGGTTTTGCACTTGGTCATCAAACACATCATGAAAGAACATGGCAGAAGACGAGCTCTTTGCAAACACTGTTTTGCTTTGGGCAATCATTCATTCTCCTGTATTATGAGTATCACTATTATACAATCAGAACCATTAACAGTATTGTTTTGATTGCAATACTACCACTGGTAAAAAGCCCCTGATAGTGTTTGGATTTTATCTGGTGTGCACAACTTGCTAATTTTAGAATAACTGAATGTAATGATTTGTAAAATCCAGTACAGAAGCTGTTGAAGAGTGTTGCAGCAGCCTGTTCGGTGCTTTCACATCTAAATACTTTCAAATTGTGAATTAATGTAAGTTGATTTACTGCCTTTGTTAGATTTTTTTTCAGGTTGTAAGGACATCTATATTCTTGATTTATTGTTTTGAAAACTTAAGAGTTTATTTCTGTATGAAAATGCTTCAAAGTTTTATAGCTTTATATTTATATTGAATGACTTTCAGTATAACCTGTCTGCTATTCACTGGAACACAAACACAGAAAATATTCCCAAATCATTGGGCAGCCTGTGACAATACTGAACTGCCTTACAGCAGTTTCCAATAACTAGAATAAGACAGTGAAATGAAACTTATTACCAGTTAAGTAAATATTTCCTTTTTGCAAAATATCAAGTAATCATCTAATCACTCTAGGAAGGACAATAGCTGCTCTGAAACAATGCTTATTCCCTTATTCCTTGCCAAGGAGCAGCTTACATTGTACCGGAAAGAGGCTCTAATAATTTTCAGATAGATAGCTCTTAGAGACACTTTTTCCAAAATGATTGTTTTCATTATCAATTTGCTTATAAATAAAATTATAAACATTAGATAAAATCAACATCGCCTTCCACAGGAATATGTCAAGTCCAACCAGACCAAGCAGATGAAAATACAATGAGCAAAGCACATAAATATTTCATGAGAGGCATACCATCATTTTATCTTTTACTTACTTCCTTCAAAGACTGCAATTACATAAATTTTAAAATTTTCTCTTCTATATAGAAAGCAAATATTCCTAGCACAAATAAAGTTCTCTTTGCTATGGGCCAACTGTTTGCAGATGGTGTTCCTAAAGGAATTACACAACTACAGTCAGTAGATAGAGATGAGGTATATTTATATGATAGATACTACTAGCTAATAAAGCCTATAGGCTGGATAGCAAATATTTTATAATCACCAATTTAACGCAATCTGAAGAGTTAAAAATAAAACAAAACCCCCCAACCAAAACAGTACAGTGCTTCTAAAAAATAACCAAATTTTCAGAAATTACAATATGTTTGAGGTTATTGGATGAGCAGACACAGAGGCTAAATGCAGCAAGAAAACTATTCAGTCAGAATTAGCATTACAGCTGTGTTTTGCTTCCCAAGACTTTTGCCTTTAGTTGCAATTGTGTTGATTATACATATGCAAAATATTTTTTCTATCTATTCCTTTTCCCTCTAAATGATGCACTAATCTTTAATGACAAGCAAGGCACTGCACAGGAAAAACTCATCTTCAAGGCAAGCAAAGGCACTTGGTTCATATCTAGCAACTTTCAAAGATCAGAATGTAGAATGAAATAGTTATAAATTTTGTCTAACAATGTAAATGTTCCATTTTATACAAAAATGATGCTTTGGTTTTAGGAAACAGTTGTGGTATGTCAGCTGAATTCATCAGTGATTATTCCAAAAGCATGACTGCAGCAGCAAACCAGTGTTTCAATTTTAATTTGTGAGCCTTGTGCAGGGTGACAGACATTTGCATAAGAGTGACAGTAACTTTAATCCCTCTATACCCTTGACTTGTGCCTTGGTTTCTTTGAATGCATTTCTAAATCGGCAAAGCTTCAGTCAATTAGGAATTATAATACTTCTTGGGAAAGAAAAAACGTTTTCAATCCCAGTACAATTTCCCTGAAATAAATTATTTGCATAGAGCACAGCCAGTGCCAGTAACTGTATTAAAATGCCATTGCTAATTAAATTGTATCCTTTAAAACCTGGCAGTTTGGAGCAGAAAAGGAAGGAAAAGTGTTAAATATGTGTATAATTTCAAGCAATATTCTAAACACATATTACTTGACAAATATTTGCTGAATATCAAAACACATAGTGATAGCTATTTTCCTATTCTCTCACACAAAAGGGCAAGACAACAAAAGCAGCTGTCTGATTAGGGGCACTGTTGTCCTGAATCAATTATGTCTTTGCAGCAGACAGCTCCACTTATGCACCTGTTTTTAAATAAAAAGCTTCTGTAACTCCCAAGCCCTGTACAAGGGCGATGGGGGATGGGGAGAAACTATGAGTGAAAGAAACAATAATTCTTCTGAAGGTCAGCCAGGGCATCCTTCATTCCTCGCTCTCCACATTCACTGATTGCCTCCGAATAGGAAATCCGCCCAAATCTTCTGTTACAATCAAGATGGGGGGAGAAGATCCATGTTGAACATGTGCCACTTCACTCGCTTTTGAAAGAATATAATTGTGTTTAACCTAGTGACTTATTTCTTTTCCAGAGCTTTTCAAGTTGACAGACCTGAGGAGCCTGAGAACCAGGGGCTCAACCTGATTGCAGTATGCCTCCACTTACCCACCCCCTCACCTGGGCTGCTGCTTCAAACTCTGCTCACAGCGTGGGTCATCACCTACCTCTCTGCACTGCATATGCTGACATAGGCAGGACCTATTTACCTTCTAGCCTTAGGTGCTGTTCCCTGAAAAATGGCTCTGGACTGTGAGCCCACAATCTGGTTATTTTCATGAGCTGACATCCCGAACAAGAATCTTTCTCTAATTTATCCTGTCTCACACCTTCTGGTAGATACGTTTCTGTAAAAACTTCACTACTCTTTACTACTCAGAACAAAAAGGAGCCTGTTTATGCAGTCTTTTTCTACATGCATGAAGATTTCCTTATAACGTGAAATACTCCTCTGAAGTATTTGCATTTAGTTCTTGTGAGCTAATAATACTTTTCCCCTTTAATATTAATAAAATCTCAATCTTTGCTTCATATATATATTTTTTTTAACAGGATGAAGAAATTAGTATACATTGTTTTCTTATTATCTAAATGCATGAAGGAAAAATGCCATTGAACAAATGGAACAGAATGGATTTTGACCAGGGCAGCTATTCAACAGTTTGTGCATATGTTCTGTTTTCATTTCTACCACTCAACTGAAAAGTATCCAAGCTCCCATTTTCTTGCATACATAACAGAGGACAATTATATAACCCTAACAAAAACTGCTGCACAAATACTACAGAAGGATGATCCCGTCCAATATAGACAGAAGTGTGTTTTAACATAATTTATGAATGCTTTTCACTTTTTCCATTTTGCTTTTACATGCAAAAAGGAGTCTGCAAAATCTTTCAGACTTAGAGGTCAGCGTTTTGTAACAAATATGGACAATAATAATCAGGGCTGAAAAAATTCTTGAACATAATTTTATAAATGCTTTAAAGTGCTGGAGTTTTCCAGGCCTTAGATATCACGTTATTAAGTACATACAATCACATTATATAGGCACAAATATAAATTAATATTTAATTACAGGAACACTATATAATCTAAAATTGTACAGAGCACAAGGAGCCCAGCAGGACTGCATTTAAGAATTCACTATGTAATGTATCTGCGTCTCTGGCTGGTTGGGGGAATCTAGGATTCTCTGACTGCATGCTTAAGATGACTGAAGTTGAGACAGATAAAATATGATAGAAAGAGATAAACAGGTGCTTTTTACAATATCACTGCTTGCATAAATCCTTTGGTACTCAGGCAGCTTTAGAAATTACCTACATTGTCTGCCACATTGGGAAATGAAATTTGGGTTCTCAAAGATGCAAGTTTTTGTGCATGTACATACAGTCATAGTGGAGTTTCTTACCTGCAAGGATTACATTCAGATTCCTAAACTATGATAATTTAGGGACTACAACTACTTAGAAATGAAACTTTGTATTCTAATAGGACTTAGCTGGAAAGGTATCTGGAAGAACTCATTTAAAAATCAGCCTAAATAGAGTCTGCCTGAAGGTGAAGGATGACCTTTTGGAAGACACTGCTATGAAAACAAAATTTTCCCCTAGATTGTATTATAATTTGTCTTTATAATTAAAAGAAAAAAATTCCACTACAGATACACATTTTAAAAAAGCATAAAAGAGCCTGGCACAGAAAGATATTGTTTATTGAAAAAAAGGATGAAATTTTAGTATTCTTTTTCATAACAGTCTCCATTAATTCTTTTATTAATTATTTTATTATTCATTCTAATTTTTAATCAATAAAATTAAAGTGAAACATCACTCATTAGGAGACGTTCTGATCCAATCAGTCAAAAGAACAAACAGCAGTTAAAACAGGGAAACAATAGATACTTCTGAAGTAAAAGGCCAAACAAGGAAAGAAGTGGGCCCATTTGACTTTAGCAGAGAACCTCCCACAATATTCCTGAACCCATGTTAGGATGTTACAGTGTATGCAGGTACAAAATTGGCTGGTTGGGCTCACAAGGTGATACTCAATGGGTTGTGCCTTGCCAGGAGCTGTCCTTGTTGACATTTTTAGCAGTGACCCAAAGGAGGTAACAGAATTTACTGCCATGAGGTTTCCAGGTCACTCCAGAATGGTAGGAGCCATCAGTATTCTTGGAAGCTGAGCTGCCATGTAGGTTAACCTAGACAGACTAAAGGATAGAGTTGACAGAAGCCTTATGAAACTCAACAAGAACAACTGGAAAAAATCCTGAGCANGAAGGTGGAGCCAGCCCTTCACAGTGGTGCATGGTAGGAGAACGGGAGACAACAGGTATAAACTGAAATGAGAAGTACAGATTGTTTATCACACAAGGGTTTTTTTCACTACTTAGACAGTGCAGCAGCAGAACAGATTGCCCAGAGAGGCTGCACAGTCTCCATCCTTCGAGGATTTCAAGAACAACTGGAAAAAATCCTGAGCAACTTCACTTGAACTCATAGTTCATCCTACTTTGAGAGGAAATTTGGAGTAGATGCCTCCCAATCTTGTTTCAAATTTGAATTACGCTGTGATATGTCCACACTTCTAAAAGAAAACAGAGACCAATCTATTCTTGAATATTAAACCAATTAAAATTTTCTAAACTAATGATAGCAAGTGTATAATTTTATATTCAAATCTCTTGCTGATAATACTTGCCAAGAAATCAGGCACCTTGCTAACTTCACACCAACTGCCATGTAAAATCACACATTTTATTGAGAACATGGATAACTTAGGCCAACAGGCAAGACAAATGCAGTACTTGGAAGGAAGAATACAGAGTGACTTTTTCAAAGACTCATTATGAGATTATTTTGTTCTTCTTCCTTTCCTTAGACAAACTCACAGGATCACAGGATCACAGAATATCCAAATTGAAAGGGACCCACAAGGATCATCTAGTCCAACTCCCAGGCAAATGCCCACACAGGGATCGAACCCCCAACCCTGGAGCTATGGGCACCACGCTCCATCCATCCAAGCCTCCCATTAACTAGGCCATGTCATTGAGTTCCTCATCCAGTCTTTTCTTCAACACCTCCGGGGATGGTGACTCCACCACCTCCCTGGGCAGACCATTCCACTGAGAGATCACTCTCTCTGTGAATAAGCTCTTCTTAACATCCAGTGTAAACCTCCCCTGGCATGGCTTAAGGCCATGTCCTCTTGTTCTGGTGCTGGCAGCCTGAGAGAAGAGATTTACACCCACCCAACTGCAAACTCAGTAATATTGAAACTTTTAGTGTGTTTTAAATGTCACATATTATAACTTCCTGCAGCATACACAAACTACATGTCAAATTAAATTATAATGTGTTCCTCAGAGCTCCTATTATAGTAAATGCAAATTGAAAGAGGGGAGAATTTGCTTGACGAGACAATGAGAAATGAAGTGTAAATACCTATGCTTTTATACAGACTGACAATTAAAAAAAAAAATCCTGTAGGCATTTTGCCCTACAGAAAAATTAAAATATTTTTCACATTGTGTTTCTAAGAAAGATTTTTTTGTGGTTGTTGAGTTTATTTTGTCATTTGCTAAGTCAACGTCAAACGTTGAAAGTTATGGGCTTGGGATTACCAGGCATCATACAGCCAAAATCAATATGTGTAGATCAGAGATAGTTCAAATAGTGTGTCACTCACTTTCCCACAGATATATCTAAGAGGCAATTTTAACATGGATAGCATCACTACACTAGCTTATTTAGATATAATAATTTAGACACACTCTCCTATTGCAACCTAAGTCCTCAAATTACTTAAAATATAGAACTTAAAAAAATACATATTTTAAGCATTCTGTCATTGAAAAGTGAGCAGTTTTGTAGCTCTCTTTATAAAAGAAACTTCTCGTTGCCTATGTAGACAACTTGAGCATCCATTTTCCTATGCATACCTTCAAGAACAGATCAAGTGATTGACAAATTTTTGAAAAGATTTCTCGATATTTAGGAGTCTAAAATATTTTGCAAAATCTATTCACAGATTCACAGAATATTCTGAGTTGGAAGGGACCCACAGTGATCATCAAGTCCCACTCTTAAACAGCACCACTGCCTCCCTGGTGGGAATTGAACCCCCAGTCTCGAGCATGAAAGGTGGGGACATTGACCCCTGTACTAAAATGGATTCTCAACCATGAAAATCCTTAGATGAAAAGGGTCCCCATGATGCAATAAGTTAGGCATTATCACAGTTTTCTAACTGGGACACATAGCTCCTATTTCTTTATACTATCTGCCAAGTGAGCAGCTGACACAATCACAAAGTGCATCTTAAACAGTAAGTGGCATTTGAGACCTTCAAGGACTCTTCATTAAGTTAGTGAAAGGAAATGAATAGAAAAATATTTTCTATTTTAATCATCTGTACATATCAACTACTATAGCAACCATGCTACTATTTACTTTCATTGTAACAGTGATGAAATATATCACAAGGAAATGAAAATAAATTTAGCTAAAATAAGACAGAGGAGAAATAGAGGAAATAATACTTGAAATTGCAGTTTAAAAGAAATACTTAAAAAGTTAATACCTAAAAAGTAATTTTCTCAGTCCAGGGCTCTGAAGCTGGGTGTACATCAGTGACTGTATCACGTGTTGGTCTCTGTGCTTTAAAGACTTGCTTGAACTGATGAGGCTGCATCAATATCTGTATGTGACCTGCCAGAAAACTGTTCAGGTGCATCCAGCACTTCACTCCTGCAGAAAGTGTGACAGTCCTTTTTCTTAATTTCAAACGTTCCTTTGTGGGAAACTATACCTGAGTCACAAAATGGACAAACTAGAAGCAGGTCTTTACCAAGGAGCAAATTAATATGACTAGAGACTTAACAAGATTCAATATTGCCCTTCTATTAAGCCCATACCACAAGCTTTGAGACTTTCACTTGAATATCAGGTATGTCATCACAGTTGCAGTACAAGTAGTTATAGTCAAGTGAGTATAGTATAGCTAGTATAGTGGTGAGCATCCCTACCTGTCACGTGGAGACCAGGGTTCGATTCCCCAATTTTTTTTTATTTTTTTTTTTTTTTTTCAGAGAGACCTTGACAGGCTGGGTAGNGGGATGTTGAGATCCTTGAGCATGTCCAGAGAAGGGCGACGAGGATGCTGAAGGGGCTGGAGAACAAGGCCTATGAGGAATGACTGAGAGAGCTGGGATTGTTTAGTCTGGAGAAGAGGAGGCTGAGGGGAGACCTTATTGCTCGCTACAACTACCTGAAAGTTGTACCCAGGTGGGGGTTGGTCTCTTTTCTCCAGCTACCAGTGACAGAATGAGAGGACACAGTCTTAAACTGCGTCAGGGGAGATTTAGACTAGACATTGGAAGGAACTTTTTCACAGAGAGGGTGATCTCTCAGTGGAATGGGCTGCCCAAGGAGGTGGTGGAGTCACCGTCCCTAGAGGTCTTTAAGAAAAGGTTGGATGATGTACTTGGTAGCATGACCTAGATATTAGGGTAGTGTTTTATTGGTAAGATGGTGTGTGGTAGCAGGATGACAACAGGTTAGTTAACAGGTTAGGTTAGGTAACAGGTGATAGGTTGGACTCAATGATCTCTATGGTCTTTTCCAACCTTACTAAATCTGTGATTCTGTGATTTTGAGTATCAAATAGATCAGTACCAGTACCAGTACCATTAGCTAGCTAGCACTGTTTAGCCACAGCAGCAAATGACTGATCATGGTCTAAACTGCATGTGTCCCAGAGCAGGTTCACGGGCAGTGTCTGGCCTTTTGTGGTCACCTGTCCTCAGGGCTTGCACTCCAGCAGGTCTGTGACCCAACCCGAACTCCACAATGGAGGGGTGAAACTGCAGCTCAGACACTAGAGAGTTCAGGCCAAGCCCACCATCAGAAAAGTTGTAGCTTTGAAGAGCTATGCCTATCAAGAGTGTAGAATATGAAATTCAACTACAGAAAGAAAACCCTGAATTTGACAGGTTGGGATTAGTCACTGAAGACAGGATTCCCTGCAGCCTGAAGACGCATTCCCTGGCTCCACTTAGATTGCTTTGGTGTCACCGTGCTCAGGGTTGGTCCACACCAATTTTCCACAACTTTTACTTCTCCCAGACAGCACATCACTTCTTTCAGTGATATATGAGAATGGAAAACATCAGCAACAAAAGATAACTACAATGTCTCAGCCCTGAAAAGGTTATGTATTTTCAGCAATTCACACCACTCCCACGGGAGCCCAAAGCTGCTCATGCCATCGTATCTCCTTTCCTTCTAGAATCATAGAACTGTTTGGGTTGGAAGGGACTTTTAAAGGTCATGTGACATTTTCAGATAGATCAGGTTGTTCAGTTTCCAGGGACGAGGCACCTACCACCTCTTTAGGCAACCTATTCCAATGTTTTACCACCCTCACAGTGAGAAATTTCTTTCTTATAGTCTAAATCTTCCTTCTTCCAGTTGAAAATCATTACCACTTGCCCTATCACAAGACCTGCTAAAAAGTTTATCATCTTTCTTATGAGCCTCCTTTGAGTACTGAAAAGCCACAATAAACTTCAACTCTCTCAGGCTATCTTCATAGGAGAGGTGCTCCCACCCTCTCATTGTCTTGGTGGCTCTCCTGTGGACCTGCTCCAACAGCTCCATTTCTTTCTTGTACTGAGGAGCCCAGAGCTAGACACAGTATTCCAAGTGGGGTTTAATGAGAGTCAAGATGAGGGGCACAATCACCTCCTTTGACATTCAGGCCACACTTCTTTTGATGCACTCTAGGATATATTTGGCTTTCTGGACTGCAAGCACACATTGCTGGTTCATGTCCAGCCTCTCATCCATCAGCACTGCCTAGTCCTTCTCAGCAGGGCTGCTCTTGTTCTGTTCATCCCCCGCCCTATTGATTTGGGTTGGACTAGATCACACTGTTTATGTTGTTGCTAAAGGCCTTAAATAACACTGGCCCAGATATTGACCCCTTAGGGACACCACTTGTCCCTGATGTCCATCTGCACACTGACCAGTGCCATCTGGATGTGACTATCCAACAAATTCCTCATTCTCCAAGCTGTCCACCTATCAAATATGCATCTCATCAATTTGGAGAGAAGAATGTTTTAGGGTATTGTGTTAAAGTCCTTACAGATTACAGATAGATGACATCCATGGCCTTTCCTTTGTCCACTGATGTAGTAACTCCACAATAGAAGGCTAGTAAATTGGTTAGGCAGGACTTGCCCTTGATGAAGCTGTGCTGGTTGTCTTGAATCATCTCCTTGTTCTCCATGGGCTTAGTAGAGATCCTAGGAGGATCTCTTCAATGATCTTCCCAGTCATAGAACTGAGGCTGACAGGTCAGTGGTTCCCTGGGTCTTTCTTTCTCCCCTTTTTAAAAATGGGTGCGATGTTTCGCTTTTTCCAGTCACCAGTGACTTAACCTAGAAGCAGTGAACAAGTCAGATGGCTACCACTGAAGTCCAAGTTCAGTTTCAAAGCTCCTCTTCTCATATTCTCCATGTAAATGTATTGTACTTTTTAATTCTCTGTAGTCTTTTCAACTCTGCTGGTTGCAGTCCCATTATCTCTGGAAGTTGCTTTAACACCTGCCTCCTGCACCAGCCAAAACAACACCATCTGTTGCGCAGCCTGAAAGGTCTATGAATCACAGTGTTTTCTGATTTGCCTAAATTATAATGAATCCTTTCTCCCCAGACATAGCACACCCAGAAGCCTTCCCAAGGCTCTGACAGGTACTTGTTTTGCTTCTCTAGTTAACTTTGTTGCCATTTGGGCTTGGAGACCAGCCCCACATTAGCTTACAGTACTTGCTGCTTGAAAGGTTAGAACAAAAGCTCCCTGAAAACATCCTGCAAACACATGCCAAATCCACAGCCAAAGCTACACGATGCTTCTAATTTTGGTTTGTGGGTCATTACTCTCCAATTTGGCTTTTCAACACATCGGGGGTAGGTTAGCAACCTGCCAGATTTCGCTGTTAGCAGAAAGCATGTGCAGGATGGGAGGCCAAGGTTCACCAACACTGCTCTGTATTCCCATTCATCCCACTCTGCCTCACTCCTGGTGCCTTCTATTTCCTTTCCAGTACTTGCTTTCTCTCCTGCAGAGAGGCCTCTATCCTCTTCTCACTTTAAGACTAATTGGCACTGGAGTAATTAATTCATCTATCAAGAAGATAAAACAGGATATGGGCAGGATGAGGGAGTTGATCTAGACCATCAGGATTGTTGACTCAGGATTACCCTTGTATTACCTGAAGATTTCTCCTTTGTCTTACCTTAAAATTTGCACTTATCTTACTTTCAGATTTTGGAAGTTCAAGTTCAGATTACCTACTAGTCTGAGAAATGGTAGTATTCTATAGAAAATAAAGATTCATACAAACCACTTAGATATTAGAGAGGACTGAGAAATCCAATCTATTTTCATTAATGTGTCTCCATGGATGTTTTTATTTGTTGTCTTTTCTGCCTATTCACCTGAATCTAGGAAGGAGAACTAGAAGCCAACCAGACAAACAGCCAGCCCAATTGCCTACACTTTGTTTTCTTAGTGGAATGGGAGAAAAGAAGTGATCTAAGCAAAACTGGAAAACACTCCAACAACGCTGAAAGGCATCTTAAAATTCTGAATGTCCTAATCCTCATTTGAATTTAGTCACTTACCTAAATCTCAACTACAGTCGTCCCTCCATACTCACGGATCATGGGTCTCCTGTGGGTCCCACAAAACCTTTAATCTGCGAATAGGGGTTGGAAATTAATATGGGAAATTATTGCCAGGAATATGGCAACTTTGGAACACTGGAACACTGCAACATCCCAAGCTCCTTACAGCAGCGAGGAGCGTGGGAGTCGTTTTTATCCCTTTAACTGCAGCAGCTAGCACTGTCAGGGGTGCTCTGCCTGAGGCTATGAATATCTGCATACGCACATATGCGCATATATGCTGGCAAGTCCAGGCCGGCTGCTGCGGCCGGAATGTCCGGAATGGGGCCCACATGGGTCCCTGTGTTAAAGTTAAAGACTTCCTGACTCCTGGCAGGGCTGGCTGGGGCCAGGGGCGGCAGTGCAGAACTGCACGCCTCCGTGAATAACTGAGTAAAGACTGTGCAAAAAATTTCTGCAAATATGAGAAGAAGGGCGTGAATAACTGAGGTATGACTGTATTACATTTAATTCGGACAAAATAGTGTTCTGGAATTCTGTTTGGCTGAACAGTCAACATTCAGCTTGGTATAAAACACATAAAAATAATATAAAACAACATAAAAGTGAGGCTTGTCAGAAATTAGCAGTACTTTCAAAGGGATTGGAAGTCAGAATCCTGAGATGAAAACCAGTAGTCACAATTTTTCCAATAAACAGAGATTTCTGCTTCACCCTGGCTACCACACATTTATTATCTGAAAGTGCAGGATTATGAAACTTCTCAGCTTTGCCACAATGAAAGAAGCTCCCAGTTGCATGTAAGAGACAGGAATCCTTAGCACTTGCAATTATCAAGTAGGTAATGCTGCTGTCATGTACCATTACAGAGAAACCCCACATATTTGCGGTTCGCATATTTGCGCATTTAATTAGTCGTGGTTGGATTTTCAGTGAGTTCTGTGACAGAGCGCCTGTGCATAACATCCCGGACCCTCGATTCCACAGCCAGGAGGCACCAAAAGGTGCTTCCTCCGCTTTAATGAGATGATACAGTGCGAGCCACGCTCCCAGGACTGCCCTCAGACAAAATCAGTGGAGGATGCGTAGCTACAGGTGAGGGGTAATTGAATATTCATGGGTTTGGTATCTTCATGGATTTCATAACTTGTGGGATCTGCCCAGACCCGTCCCCCCATGACTTCTGTGGGCGCTTTGTACAGTCGGGTCTCCTATACCACGGAACAGCGGTCTTATTCATCTCCCACGAAGCCTGCCTTCCACACTGATTGGCAGCTCATTAATATGAAAATTTCCCCAGCACCCTTACACGCCCCCTGGTGCTCCAGCACTGTTTTGGCACTGCCCTGCTCTGTGTCGGTGTTTGTGTCGGTGTTTCCCAGCGCCCACAGCCACCCCACGCCAGGAAAAACCCCTTTTCCACTTGGCTGGGGACAATGGTGTGGGGGAGCCGCCCGTGCTGCTGTTCTGGTGTCTCTCTGCGTGGGTAGACGTGGTCATTAGAGAAAGTCTCCAACACCATGTCTAACCTGAGTGTGTAAATTTGTCATAACTGCACAAAGTTTCCTCTCTTGGAGTGCAGTAGGAGCACGGCTGTGGCGGGAGCAGAGCCGCTGCCGCACCCGCCCCTCCCAGGGCGGAGCTGCCACCACTGCGGCTGTGCTGCCACGCCCGCTGTGCCAGGAGTGGGATGGCTGCTGCCGTGGCTGTGTGGGTTGATTTGCATATTTATGACTGCTTAATTGAATATTCACCTGTGTCAGGTCGTGCATGCACAGTTGTGAAAAGCGGCCCCCTTAAATGCTGAAAAGTCATGCCGCTAAGATGTGAAGCCACAATATGGGGGGCACGAAGTGGAAGAGGGCCTACTGTATTTGTTTCCTATCTGTAGTCTTTAAACTTTACATTTTACACAAAAGACCACTGAATGCTGCAGGACTCCTCACAATGATCATGCAATTTGTGTGCATTGATATTCAGGGATGAGGAAGCCTGTGTGGACACATTTGTCATTTATGGAGGCTGCTGAAATGTCCAGCTGGCACAGTTCAGAGGTAACAGAGAAGACTGTGCTTCAGCCTTAGATAGATTACTCTTTTACGAGACTAAGGTCCCAGTTTTCTGTACATCTGGCCCTGATTCTCTACTGCTACCCACATAGGTGAAATTTAAGCATGTTTCTCACTGCAGCTTTGTGCCTACATCATCTGTGATTAGTAAACAGCAATCATTTTTAATGTTCTTTGGAAAATGTTTTGGCTGCATTTCAACTGTTTTTATGTATTCTCATCATGATCTTTTTCTGTAATTAAATTTAAGATAATTAACATTTTCCTTACAGTCTGTATCTGCAGATCTTTTTACCCATGTCCTAGACCATTAAATTACACTTACTAAAACCTTCATTGTGTTCTAGAAAACAACTGAATCACTGAAGGTCAAAGTCTTATTTTTATTCAATGCAAATAATAAACAATAGTCCATATAATAATTCAATATTTACTCCAAAGTTGCAAATGGCATATGACTGGAAATTGGGTTTATATACATATTTAATTCCCTTAATATCTAAGATATACTAAATGTACTTTGTAAATACTGAGGGTGAGGTGAGTCACTAGTTCAACAGAACAATCCACATTGGATTTGATGATAATGCAACTAACTCTGGTACTGCTATTTATTTATTTAAAAAAAAAAAAAATCTGAGGAGGAAAATTTGGTGTCATCAAAAAAATCAATAGAGAGATGATGAAAAACAAAAAATTCAATTACAGGCTCCAACTTCTGCATATTTCAGTCTCAAGATTTATCTAAAAGATATTTAATATGTGTATTTTAATATCATTTCAGCTTTAACAGATTGCGGCATTTCCAAAGGAACTTCAGTGAACTCCCAGATTTTGTGGGTCTATGGGTCTGCGTGCAATCCATGAAGGCTGCAAGTCATGAAAATAGTGAATTCATTAATATACAATTAAGCTGCACCCATCGCCCTGCCCCCCCACCCCCGAGCTCCGGAGCTCTGGGGAGCTTTCTCGGGACCTCTCCACACCCTGTCTCACCTCAAGAAAGTGAAGGAAATGCCTTTTGCCCCTTCCTGTCTGTGAAATCCTGGGGTTTGCCCTGGCACTGCTTTTACAAGCATAGAAACCCTGAGGGACCTGGTGCTGCCTCCGCAGCCATGTCTATGATGTGACTTATTGGGGTTGCTGTTTCTTGTTGTGTGGGACTCCAATGTGTTCAAACATGGCGGAGGCACCACATCACTCTGTGCGGCTCGCTCGGTGATCCGAGAAACCTGGCACCGGACCATCTCGCTAGTCCAGCGAGGAGTGGGCGTGGGGCTGGTACAAGCAGTGCCAGTGGACACAGTGCTGGCTTGCTACCCTTGCCTCAATAACAGGACCAGGCTGTTCTGTAGCCAGCCCCGGTCCTTGGGGCATTCCCAGGATGCTGACGCAAGCTTGAGCATTGAACACAGTACAGAGTTGCAGTAGAGACTGGTGCTTTTCCGCCTAGAATCACAGAACGGTTTAAGTTGGAAGAGGACCTTGAAGATCATCAGTTCCAACTCCCCTGTCATGGGCAGGGGCACCTTCCTCGGGTGCTGAGAGACCTGTTCAACCTGGTTTTGAACACTTCCAAGGATGGGGCACAGCAGAATAAAAATGTCCTACGGAAGAGCCAACCTTCCAGGCTGCTCCCTGGGAATCCTTCCCCACCTGGCTCAAGGCTTATTTACATATCCATGAGCTTATTTATGCAGATCTTGGCTGGACGTGTGTTGGTCTCTGTTTGGTTGTTTGGTTGGCTGCTTTGTTTGTGGGCAGGCTGTTTTTGTTTGGGAATTTTTTTTTCCAGGAATGTAATGGAACTGGCTGGCACCACTCCCTCCCCCTTGCTGAGCAGCGTAGGCTCTGCTGGGAAGTCCTGTGTCTGCAGTGCTTTCTGCACACAGAAAACATGTTTGTGCTCCCACCCCCACCTTGGACTCCCAGCTTGCAGCCACATGCCGCCCGCATGTAGGGAGTTCAGGCTCCAGGAGGGTGCTGGCAATCCGACCCGCCCTTATACAAGGCAATTGAACAGTCGGCACCGCTGCGCCCTCTGGGGAAAAGACTAAGTTTGGCTGGGCTGTCTCGGCAGCACTGAGTGAGGCAAACTCGCAAAGGGATGTGATCCCCTGTCATGTCCAGCTGCCAGCGATGATTGCTGAGGGCGTCCCACACCCACTACCCCAGCCCCCTCCAGGGCTGTGAGGTTTTGGAGGGTTTTTTGGTTGATTTCCCTCCTCCTCCCCATCCCCCAGGATGTTTTGGCTTGTGGCAGCAGGCTCGCCATTGGCTGAGAGCTGCATGCAGCCAGGGCAATATGACAGCCCAAGGGCAGGCTGAGGGAAGCTCACCATCCCCGGGTCTCCCTGGGTTGCCCTGCTGGGCAGCAGCCGTGGACCACCTCCCTGCCTCCTGCTGAGGCTGGCCACATGAGCATGGGCCAGCAGCAGCTGGGGATGAGCCAGGCAAAGGAGCTGGTGGTGTAACGCCTGCTCCTGGGGCTGTCTGTGCCCCTTCAGCTGCTGCTCCTCTGTGATGCACCAGGTGGCAGCTGCTCCTGTTGCAAGAGGAGCTGGCGGCAGCCCTGCTCAGCTGCCCAGATTGCGGCCTGCAGCAGCAGCAGCCTGCGCCACTGACATCTCAGTGGCGGAGGATGAGGCACTGGGGGGTGAGCTTTGCAGCAGTGCCACCCAGCCTGCACGAGTGGCTGGGCTGCCTCTCTCCACAGTGGGATCCAGTCATGGCCACAGCTGTGCTCTGCCCCCCTGTAGGATCTGATGCTGCTGCACTCGCCACTGCCCCGCCCCAGGTGATAGGGATGCTGAGCAGAGTCACAGTGTCGCAGCTTCCCCTCTCGCCTTGCCAAATTGGGCTTCAGAGGCTCAGGGTCGCAGCTGATGGTGCCTCTGCCCTGACTCAGCCCCGATGCAGCTGTGGGCACTGCTGCTGCAGCTGCCCTCCCTGACCCAGCCGAAGCCCCAGCCCCTGCTGGGTTTGCTGCACTGCTGTTGCATATCAGCAAGCACTGAAGGGTTTGTTGCCCTGCTGTGGTGTTGAAGTGGGCTCTGGGACCCTCCCATGGGCAATCTGAGACAGTGGCAGGTGAGCACTCATACGCCAGAGCTCGTAGACGCGTAGTGAGTGCTCCACAGAGCAGCGCGGCACCAACACACCAAGGACTTCAGGGCTAACTGTGAGACTTGTTTAAATATTCATGAGCTCATTCACATATTCATGAGCTGCCTTTCTTCGCGTAATTATCTGCGCATGCACAGCCCCCGCTTTTTCACTGCAAAATGAATTGTGATGAATTGAAACCACAAAGATGTGGACCGTGAATAACTGGGGATTTACTCTATCATCAATTGTCTCTGTTGAAGCAAAGCAAAGCTTCAACAGAATCAGTATTTAAATTCACAGTCTTCATTCTATATTTACAAGTCTTGTAAACTAATTGTCAATATCATGGATTATCTGCATTCTACAAATCACTAAATCAAACAGAGAAATTTCTGCTAAGAATAAAAATTTTACAAATGTGCTGTATTTTAAAAAGAACAATTTCATAGCGCTACTACTAAGATTATGGTAAGAAATTATTTGTATGAATGCTACTGATAATTCAGAGAATCACAGAATTATTAAGATTGGAAGGGAACACTGGAGGTCATCTAGTCCAACCTCCCCATTGATATGACATACAAATTCAGTCATTACATCTCTTCAAAAGAGATAAAAAGTTGCCCTAAAGAATCCACATGGCATTCTGTGTGCTCAGTTAGTTGACCAGGGGTATTTTTTCTTACATGCTTTTTGCTATGGAAACAAATAAACCATTAGTACCAGCAGCTGCAGCAGCTTGCCATCTGCTGACACATTTCCATCTGACACCATCTATTGTACTGTATTTCATCTTTGCATTTGTATAGAAACACCTAACCACCTCTCTACTAGACCTAGTGTGACAGTTTCAAGAATTTGCTTGTATGGAATGTATGAAGCATGGCAACAAGTACTCCTTTAGTAATGCCTTTGTGCACGTGCCACCAATCACATACATTTGGGATTCTACTACTTATTTTCCTGGCTGGAGAAAGCAAAAGATCATTGAAACTGGAGAGCCATCACTTGAGATGAAGTGCCCTTCTGTAAGATTAGAATGCTCTTAAGCTAAAGCCAAAGTGAAATGTTTAGAAGACAAGAGGAGAAGAGGGAGACTGAAGTTTGGAGCGGTGGAAGGTATTCATAATACAATCAACTCCCGACTTTTGCAGAGCCTCAGGTCTTGTTCCCTTGTGCGAAGCCTGCAATCTGTGAAGATAACGAATTCATGAATATGCAATTAAGCCCTGCCATCACCATGCCCTCTCAGCTCCTGAATGTTGGAAGGCATTCTGGGGACTGCCCCATGCCCTTTGCCACTTCAGGAGACCAAAGGAAACGTCTTTTCACCCTTCCTGGCCAGGGAGTCTTGGCTTTTGCCCTGACATTGCTTTTCTGACCCCAGAAACCCTGCAGGAGCTGGCACTGCCCCCCCAGCAGAGCCCAGTGGGGTGCAGCCTCTTGCCACTGTTTATTCCCTGCTGTGTCTATGCTGGGGCTTATCGGAGTTGTTGCTTGTTCGTTTGTGGTGTGTGTAGCTTTAAATTCAACTCAAATGTGTTCAAATATGGCAACAAATCCGGTGTGGCTTGGCAAGGCCGTCCAAGAAAACATTGGCTTGCTTGACTGCCCCCTCTCCGCTAGGTAGCAACCACAGGCCACCTCCCCACCTCCCACTGGGGCTGGCTGCACGAGCATGGGCTGGTGGTAGCTGAGGATGAGCAGGGCGAAGGACCTGCTGTTGTACCGCCTGCTCCTAGAGCTGTCTGTGCACCTACTGCTGCTGCTGCTGCTCCTCTGAGATGCGCACGGTGGCAACTAGCTCCCGCCGTGGGGGGATAGGAGGGATGAACCAGCAGCAGCCCCACCTGACAGGAATGCTGAGCAGAGCAGTAGTTGCCATGGCAGTGGGGGATACTGCACAGCCATGTATGGAGGGATCCGGCTGTGTCTGCATCCCGGCTTTGCCAAGAGCTGGGTGGGAGCACGTGGTCCTGGGAACAGGGTCCTTGCACCCGCCCGGGGATGAGCAGGCTGCAGCAGCTCTTCTGCAGCAGCATGTGCGCCCTGGCCTTCATGTTTGCTGCCTTGGTTGTCTGGGTACTGCTCGATATGGCCGCGCTGTGCCTCGCCGTCAGCAAGGTGGGCGGGTGGTCCTCCGCTCCCTCTGTGCCGCTGCCACTGCCATGGTCCTTTGCTCCTGCCGCTGCTGCTGCCCCGAGAATGCCCCCTCACTCCCCACACTCAGGGGTGGGGTGTAGGGCGCCGGTTAATTGCATATTCGTGAGCTTATTTACATACCAGCTCTGAGCATGCTCAGAAGGGTATTTTCATGGGAAAAAGACCAGCGAAGAATTGAACCTGCAAAGAGCAAAACTGCAAAGAGGTGGGGGTTGACTGTAATATAAAGCAGTAGTTCTTAGAAGCAGATTTAAATACTGAGATCCAAGAATTGCTGGGAAGACTTATAGACACATGTTATTCAATGAAGGAAAACCAGAGTAGCATTTTAATAGCAAAATGGGTGTATATAGGAAATAGCAAGAAATTGAAGGAATGCTCTATGGCTTGAATGAAAAGGCAGTGGCAGAAATGTGATCAAAATAGTCTGTACCTGGCTCTTGTTTGGCTGATGAGCTCTGCACAGCAAAGGGAGAGCTTACTCTCCCTTTGGCACAAAAACTGGAGAAATACTGATTTGTTTCTCCTATGGCACAGATACAACCTCTGAGACTGAAAAAAAATCCCCTTAGGAACACGTTATAGTGGGATCTTAACATGATAACTGAATAACTGTTCAGCTGGGGGAATTTTAACAAGACTGTAATAAAGCTCTTACTATTGTTCAGTCTTATCTATTAGAGAATCTTTTCTCCATCCAGCTTCATTTAAGCCTTTTCCTCCCTGCTCCTCCACTCCTCTGTCCCCAAGTAAATCCAATCAGCTAAGCAGCCATCTAGTTAAAATCCTCTCGGGGTCAGAACCCTCAATTCCTTCAGGACTCTTACAATCCCATCATCATTTCTTCAACTCTGCTTTTCTAGATCATTGATTTTTTTTTTTTTTAAATTTTCGGGGCTGTTTGAAACTGCTCCTCTGGTACATTTATGCAATAGTCCATTGTGTGATGAGCATTGCTCAGGTCTGACACACTCCAGAGTGTGCTTCTGACAGGCCATTAGAGTCAGCCTCCATCACAGAGAGAAGTACATCAATTTTGATTGTTTTATTCAATTTTTTCCCCACCTTTGACACAGAGATTAATGTTGTAATTCTTTAAAGTCTGATGGATAGCCTGGATAATGTGTATGGGTCTAGCTGCTATCTTACAGCTGACAGTTGACTTTCACAATAATGCAATGTGAAAATTGGAGGGCCCACTTAACAGAAATTCACACCGATGTTTCTGGCATTTCAGTATATCTTGGATCTGCACAAATATCATGGACTGTGGAGAAATTTTCTCAATAGCTATTGCATTTTGCTCAACCAAAAACTCCAATGAGAAGGCTTGCATTCCTAGAAACCAACATCAGACCCAGCCAGGACTTGCAGTTGCTAAGGAGAGAGAGAAGGCAAAAGTGGCCACATGGCTCCTGGAGGCTGCCACGAAAAAAAAATTCCTACAATAGAAAATGATAACTGCAGAGAGCAGGACATGACAAGAATCAGGTGGCATTGCATGAATTTGTCAAACAAAATAGGTACTTTTTATATGGAATTAGGCAGTGGTATCTTTCCCATGTCCCAGAAGAGCAGGATGCTGTTTTGCTTAAGAAAGCCTCAGGTAAGAACTACACAGGTGAAACTCTCAGGTTTGAGGCACAAGCAGAATTATCACAGGAAGACTGCTCACACTCTGGTTTTGCTTCAGGGTAGCCCTGTCAGTCAACATAAACAGTTCAAGATCCCTTAGTAACTGATTATTATTGCCATTAAGTTAGAACTGATGGATTGATTGTAACCATTCTCTTGTGCTTTCCTGTGGTATTACTGTTATGTTTGGCTGGGAGGTGAAAATGGGAGAAAATGCTCTTAATAGGTCCTAGCATGAGCTAATTTGGAATAACATGTTATACAAAACTACTTATTACACTGCACTGCTCAGCCTGGTTTTCTGGTGCGGCACAGAGTACATCTACCAAGAACCTTGGCTCCTAGCATGAGAAAAAGAGTAGCCCCAGCAGAATCTGATAGGCTTTAGCACATTTTTAACTCCAAATAACCCTCTCTAGCTACACTTCTGGAGCAGCAGTGAATGATGAGCTACAGGTTGAACTTCTGTCGTCTCTCAGAAAGAGTGGAATAGGTTAAAACCCATGTATGTTAACAGAAACAGTGTTTTACCACCATAGTTAAATTTTCAGTATTGTTGGTGTTGTGATGGTAAGCAATTGGTAAAGTATGAAGACCAAACTTTAAAAATCGAAGTGCTTTAAAGCCATACTTGTGGTCATAATAAAGTTGATTAATTTTCACTAACTCACATGAGAAAAAGAGTAGATGAAAATGCTGTTTTAAAAGCAGGGATACTATCATTCTGGCTATGTGGCTATTTACTCAGAAGCATTAGGTTGCTGAAATTTACTGCCCATTACTTCTTTTCTGACTTGAGTATACTGCATTTAAATGCAACAATGAGCTAACATCTGTATATTCTACAACAGAGAAGGTTGATAAATATTAATGAAATTTGCTCCTCATGTATCTTATGAATTTTTATGTATTCTTTCATCTAGGGGCATCATGGTACAACTTTCACATAAATGACTGCAGAGATCCCATTTCAACCTTGAATTTCCACTTTGCTCGCAGGCCCCTGCAGAGGGAAAGCAAACAGAGCACTCACTTGGCTGACAACTCTGACTACTGAAAAGCCTCTAACACTCACAGAAGCAGCGATTCCTCATATGTTTAAAGAACAGTGGTAAGATAAATTTTCTCCCTAAACAGATTAATTTTAACTCAGCAGTACCAAAATGAGTCCTGACTAGATTGCCTTCAGATAGGCACATTGTCCCCTGCACCTCACCCCACAGCTAGGCATCATAAACACAGTGCAATAGATCAGCAGTATTAAGCCATATTTCATGATACATAAGGAAGTAGAAAATCTCTACTGGTAAATAAGAACATCCTTAAATACACCAGTATTTCTCAAATGCAAAATATTTACTCTTTTTCTTGTCTATATTTTTCTCCATTCCAAATTCATGCTGGTAGACTCAGTGCCTTTTTACAAGAAAATAGCAAAAAATCGCCTAGATAAGTGCAACCCACTTCAGAATACTGTGTCCATCTGAACCCTGTGGAGAGAAATTTAACAAAAATCTGAAGATAACTCTTTGACTAAATGCAATATGTAGCTAGTAGGTTTTGCTCTAAGTATCCAAGGCTCACTCCCCACAGAACAACACCCAAGAAAGTATGTGGGGTTTTTCTTAAGCTTCCAAGTAAACAAACAGAAAAGAAGAAAATATGTACCTTATAAAATACAGAAACTGTCTTGTGACAATTTCTGCAGTATCTTCTGAAGTTACAAAGCAATCTTAGCATTTCATGCATTAAAATATACCATTTTAAAATTACTTATATTATTTCAGCGAGAACTTGGAGTGTGACTCCATAGTGTTCACGAGGGTATGCGTTGTGTTTGGCATATAGAGGGCCTTAAATGCATGAATAACACCTTGTTCCATTGGCTGAATGAGAGACATCATGTTTGGTGGCAAGTATGACACCTGCACTCCGTCATAATGCAGATTGACAGCATGGTCTGTTGCATAGTCCATGAGCAGAAGGACTTGGAATGGGAGGCCTTTCGTGGACAGGTAATGCTTGGTATGTGATATAAAGCAGTGTTGGAACCAATCCTTCATTAGGATTTTCATTACCCAGGCGTTTGGGTGATGCATCCAGTAAATGAGTAACCTGCGTTTGTTTCAGTTTCTTAACGCCCTTGGGTATTCTCTTCCAGAATAAGCCTGTCTCATCCATATTAAATACCTATTCAGGTTTGTAGCCCCATTTCTCAATGATTTCAATTTCACGTACTTCTCAGCTTCCTCTTTATCAGCAGAGGCAGCTTCCCCATGCAGTAATATACTCCTAAGTCGATAGTGTTTCCGAAACTTCTCAAACCAGCCCCTGCTGGCATTGAATTGGGGCTATTGTGGTGGGAGAAGCACTTGATGGTCCTGCTTCTTTGTCACCTTTTGCAACAAACATTTCATGAAGCTTCCTCGCTTTGGTACAGATGGTGTTGGTATCCAGGGGTATCTTTTTTCTCTGCAGTGATTTATGCACGAGGCCAATGCTGACTCCATCCTCACAATGGCCTTACTGCGAGGAGTTGACACCCTCTTCTGGGTCTCGCTAAAACACAATGCTGCTATCTTTCTTATGTTCTTTTTTATGCAATGAATGGTAGATTAATTTAATCCATAATGGCGTCCAACACTCACAAGATTTTTCTTCCTTCCTTTAAGATGTCTAGTAGTCTCATCTTTTCAGCTATTTCAACATTTTCTTGGAGCACTTGGTTTCACTGCTGGAAGCCTTAGAAGATGTAGGACGTTTGGAAGCCATCGTAAGGCTTGTAACATGTAGAAACTAGTTCCACTGTAATAACAGCAGTTCCGCGTTCTGGAGGCTGACAACACCCATGTGCCAGGGAACACATACATACCAGGAATCATGGCAAAGCATTTGTGGGGAGGGGGCAGAAATATGGGATCCAAAACACACGTAGGACCACAAAAACTCATGTTGGACCCCACAAAACCCCAAAATTTCCTCACCACACACAAGCGAAAGCCACTTGTGACCCCAAAACACACCTGGGATCCCCCAAACCATATCTGGGATCCCAAAAGAAACCCTAAAACCCACCTGGGCTCCCCCAAACCTCTCCAAATTGTCCATAACCCCCAATACCCCTCCAAAACCCCCAAGCCAGTCTGTAACCCTGTATTGGGTCTGTCTGAGCCCACAGCAGTCCTCGCAATGCTATGCCTTGGAAGGGTGTTGATAACACACAAGTGTTTTGACTACAGCTGGGCACACTGCCCCTTCCCCCTAACTGAGGATGAGATTCTGGGAGGGCACACGAGCAGGCCAGCTGACCCAGACTGACCAAAGGGATATTCCATACCATATGACGTCAGTTCAGATATAAAAGCGGAGGAAGGGAGCAAGGGAGGGGGACATTCTTCCCAGGACGCGTAGGGCCCTACTTCCCTGGATGTGGATACTTCTGCAGATGGGGAAGTAGTGATTAGTTTCTTTTGCTTTGCTTCTGCATAGGCTTTTGCTTTGCTTCATTTGTGCTATATTAAACTGCCTTATTCCAAACCGCTCTTTGTATATCATCTTATTGTCGGGACTGAGCGACCATTTGGGCCCCTGGCATCCAGCCAGGGTAAAACCCGTTACAAACCCCTGCACTCCCACCCCCACAAAGAATCCAAGACCTCCCACCTCCCCAAAATCCCTCCTTACTATCTCGAGGTCCCCACAGCCAACAAAAATGAGGCCTCAGCAGGCACTGGGAGCAATGAGGGGCCAATTAAAAACTCCAAATTCCACAGGCTTCAATCCACACTGACCTGCACACAGTAGCAGGAAGCTGACACATCACTCTTGCAGGTGCAAGAGGCATATGTGAACATTTGTCCAGCGACTCAGAGACAAGGACTTCTCTGGCAGTCACATGACCACTTCAGTCTTCGCTGTACTCTTCAACGCCTGACCCAGCAGAGATGGAGCACCGTGTGTGCCCGCTGCCTGGATGGTCTGAGGATGTGGCAGTCGCATTAGTGGGGAGGCCAGCTTCATTTCGATGCCTTGTAGGGCTCTTTCCTCCTCTTCCCCTCATGTGTGGGATGGGGTTCATAGGTTGAGTTTCCAGAGTTTGCAGAGGTGGGGATACAGGTGACAAGTTAGAACATGCTCCCGGCACACCCACTGTGTCTGAGCTCGGGACTTGAGAACATGACCACCCACCTCGCCTGGTGCCACAGCTGCGTGTGGGGACACCACTCCTAGCAGGCAGCACTGGGTGGGCATGAGGGTGACCCAACTAGGTGTAGGATGTGGAGTGCAGGGAACAAAGACATCTCCTTGCATGTGACTCCATCTCTGGGCACCTGGCAGGACAGTCAGTAGCATCCCCTAACCCAATCCCGTTCTGTCCAATGAAGGCAACATCTGACGATGGGGAGGGAGAGATAGCTGTGGAGGTGCTCTGTGTCTGAGCTTGACACTTGAGAGGGTGACTAACTGCTGTCCCTGTCTGGTCCTGCAGCTGCACGTGGGGACACTTCTCAGAATCACAGAATCACAGAGTACTCTGAGTTGGAAAGGACCCACAAGGATCATCTCCTGGCAGCCAACACTGGACAGGGGTAAGAGTGAGGTCCCTGCATGTGACCCCATCTCTGGGCGGCTCATGGCTTCCCACCAGCCTCATGGTGATGTGGGTGGTGGTGAAGGTTTCCTCCGACCAAGGTGGTGGCGCTGAAAGTGGTGAAATTGTGACCACAGGGAAGCCTAGGGATTTCCTGGGCAGGGAGGGCTCAGAATTATTCCCTTCACTTCCCTGACCCAGTGGTCAGGGAAGTGGGGGGGTGATGGGAATGCCCTCCAGCACTCAGCACCTGAGGAGGGGTGATGGGTGTGGCTTATTTGCATATTCATGATGTGCCTGTTTTCACAGAAAAGGGGATTCACGGCACCGGAGGAGACTCAAACCCAGGCAAATTTCAAAGGTTCACTGTATTATTTCTCTAGTTTTGTATTTACTTACATGAGTGCTTTGCTATTAACAAAATTACTGTTTATCCAAATTCAAGCTATTATCCCAAAGAAAATCTCAGTCATCCTATCCTGCACCAAAGTAGCTCAAACACACAACGAGGAAAACAGCACATACCTCAGAAGAATTGAGTAATGCCACTTTGGACATCAGGACTGGACATGCTGATCATGAAGGAGTCAGATCAGACAACTGGGAACATTTGTAAAGACATCTGCAGACTTACAAAGAAGATTACAAGAGATATCTTCCTTGCAGATCTCTAAAACACATGCAGTCATAGAGAATTTGCCAGCTCAAAACTAAAAGGGCCAACTGTGACCTAGGAGGCATCAGGTAAAGCATCACCAGCTGGTCAAGGGAGGGGATTGTCATAGCACCAAGCCTGACAGAGTTCAAGAACTGTTTGGACAATACTCTCAGGTACATGGTGTGGGTCTTGGGAATCTCTTGTGCAGGGCTAAGGACTGGACTTGATGACCTTTGTGGGTCTCTTCCAACTCAGCATATTCTGTGATTGTCTAAAAAAAATTGCAAGAATTTTTGTTATCATAGCATGTCTGCCATGCTAAGGACATGACCTTTTTCTCTTCTCTTTTTTAACAAAATATTGGCTATATCATTGACCTCTGTCAAGGAAAAAAAAAAAAGGCAAAAAAGTAATAACTGGTATGTGTCTGTATGACTTCCAGTAATGGCTGGGTGGTATGTTGGGAAAGCAAAAATGCCTGACAAGTCACTGATACTTCCATGCAGGTGATGTAGGCAAACCCAGGACTGCTCTCACCAGTAGCAGAGATGGGGTATTTCTTTTTTTCCTTCCATTAGCTTGCTCTCTAGGGTAACTGAGAACAGAGAGGTTACTCTCAGACAGCTATTTTCTTTTTCCTACTGTCACTGATGTGTGCTGCTGAACTGAAGCTCTAAATATTTCTCAGTTGCCATGGAAGCTGTGGGAAGAACAGCATTGCCCCAATAAATTAAGGGATCCAATAATCAAAGGTCTTAATAATGGGCTTCCTATCTGCTTTGAATAATTGAGCAAGTCAGATTGAGAGAAAATATCAAACTGCTCAAACATTCTTATCTGCTAACATTTCTGAATACAGATTCTCTAGTTAAAACTGGATCCAGATTTTGCCTGAAGAGCACTGAAATGTTTCCATTTGGATTTCCCCCCTCCCTTTTTTTTTAGCTTTAGATCACAATTGCTTTGGTAATTACTGTGCTATCCTAAAAGATTTTTGGTAAGATGATAGTTCACCTGGAAAAGTCAGATGGGTTTGACTTTAAAACCCAAACTCATTTGAGAGTTTAAAGGCCACAAGCTTTATACAACCTTCATGAACGCTGAGAAAACGTCACTGCAGACCTCACCCTACTAGCAATGAATCTGTTGGATAGCACATAGCCTGCAAAATAGACAGCATGCTCAGAAACTGAATATAAATGAATTTCATTTTTGCATAAGACCAGAGTGTAACAGCTGATTTACACACACTTACAGTATGGATAGTTCTGTTGAGAACTTATTAATGTCTTATAATGATGAGACAATAGATTTCGTAATATAGAACACATACTGTCCAGCTCTTCCCTTATGCTGTTACAGTATATCCTCGCTGCATTGTGACCACTCCATTGCTACCTCGCTGATTTGCGAGGAAAATTTCTCGCAATTTTGCTTCAGTCATTTGCGATGTTCCCCGGCTGACGCATGCACGGTGCCTCTGCTCGGAGGGGCGGCACTGGCACTCCCTGTGGGGCGGGACTGGCCCAGCCCCACAGGGAAGGCCAAAAGTCACGCTGCCCCCTGTTACTCTAAGCACAGCTTAGTCCCCTGGGGGTGACTAAACCCCCCGGGCGGACATGCTCACTCACAGGACAGCATGGCACAAGCACCGGGGTCACGGGGGGGGGGGGGGGAGNACCTGTGCGTTTGCGAATTTGATGTTCTGCGAGAGCCATGGCATAACTCATTCCTCGCAAATGAGGGGGTATAACAGTACATATTAATGAGAAAGCAGTATCAGAACTACCTTATTAGAGAAAAAATTGTGTTAGAAAGATCAAATCTAGAAATAAAAATCAAATCCACAGCATCTAAACGATTCAGTGTAACCTTAGAATATGTAATCTTAAATAAAAAGAGACGGTATTTTTCACCACTTTATGGTAAAACATAGGTCTTGCTGTTAAGGTCATTAAAAAGTTAAACACCACTCCCCCACCAGTCTTGGAAGAGTGACAGCAATGTAATTTTATTTTGAAAGATTACTTGTGTTTTCCACCATTATACATGTTAAACAGCTTTACAGACATGCATTTATAGGATTTAGCCTTGGAATCTGTGTCCAGTTCCTGCTAGTTCAGAATCTGTGGAAAGGCAGACAAAAAATTAATATTCCCACAGTTCACCCCTATATTGTCTAAACCAAGATGACTACTGTCATGGTTTGACACTGGCTGGACGCCAGAGATTCAC
>WEKX01011637.1:0-13394 GCA_013390025.1 Pitta sordida
TTTTTTTTTTTGTGAAAGAAAAAAGTTTTTGAAAAGTTTTGCATGACTTTACTCAGCACATCCTTTTTCAAGCCCTGCTGTTGCTGATACTTTGATTGCTCTTAGAACTGGAGAGAAATTGGGTTGCAAGCTTTGTACCTTATGTTTCTCAATTTTTTTAAAAAAAATCATATTCTAAGTTGGAAAGGACCCACAAGAATCAACAAAGTCCTGGTCTTGGCCCTGCACAGGACCACCCCAAGAATCACACCAAATGCCTGAGAGCATTGTCCAAACACTTTTTAAACTCAGACAGGCTGTGATCACTTCCTTGGGGAGTCTGTTCCAGTGGTCAACCACCTTTGGGTGAGAAACCTTTTCCTGGTATCTAACCTAAACCTCTCCTGACTCAACTTCATACCTGGGATTTTGGCATTAGACTGGTGATATGAAGACTTTAATGCTAAATGTCAAGATAATGTGTCCAGTAAGTGTCCAGGCATATCCGTTACCAGTGTTCACATACAGGTTACAAAACTGTAGATGTCAAAAAGTAGACCAAAACAGTTAAATAATATTTATTGACAGTTATAGGATAACTTCACTATCTTATGTTTGCTGTTTGAAGTTGGCTGCATATTTTTGGTGACAATGGGGATATCAGTCTTGCAGTGAGAATAACGTGAGCCTGTAAGAGGACTATGTGTTATGGACTTCGGTTATAAGATTTTGCTTAAATGTGATACGTTTAAAACAAACAAACAGAACAATAACAGTCTGTACAATTGAGACTCTGGATCTGATTTCTACCAAAGCAAATAGTTGCTTAGATCCCTGTTAAAGAAAGATCCTGAAAAATCTGCTTTCCCTGAGGCATTCTGGAACTTTTTCTTCATCAAGACTGTTCAGTTCTACTCATTTCACTTCAACCAGGTAAAAGTCATAGGTTCCTATTCAGGTGTCTGGTAGAAAGCCTAAACCCAGTATATATCCCCTTCAGGAGGCAGCAATGTCAGCTTTTCTTTAGATTTTTTTTTTCAAGTTAATAATCTACAGACCTTTTCAAACAAATTTCATTCTGTGAAGGACAAAGGCTACTGCCTTTTGTTAAATGCTGGTTTTCCTCAAGACTTTCAAAAACTCAGTCAGTGACAGGAATTCAGAAGCTTACACACTGGGAATGTCAAGCATTTTCTTGTGTTTCTCAGTAGTCTGTAACTGACATGTAATAAGTTCTTTCTTTGCTTTATGAAGTACAGTTAGTAGGTAGGTGTAGTTCGGCTGTCATCCAGCCAGTTCTTAACCCAGCAAAGAATATACCTGTCCAAACTGTGCATCTGTGGGCATTAACAGAACTGAGAAAATAATGAGGCTAGTACTGAGGCTCTTGCACTGGAAAGACTTCTGCAATGAGAAAAGAGTAATTCTGTCCTTCTAATGTGAGATTAAAGAAACTTCTTTTTTGGAGTTTAGCCAAAAAGAGGTTATCGACATTGGGTTGATCAAACTCTAAGGAAAGGCAAATTGAAAAATCAAAGAGGCCTCCTTTCAAGTAGGAAAAAATGTCAATATCAGATGGCTGGAAGTTGATTCCAAATGAATTTGGACTAGAGTTAAGGCACTAATTAACTAATGAAAAAATATCACTGATGAAGGTATTAACCACTGGGTATTTAAAATCACTTGTTACATTGCCTAGGACAACTGGGATTCTGAAAAAAATCCTATGTCGTTTGTTTTGTAGGCTGGAAAATAAAGCCTAGAAAAATCATGTAATCACAAAATTCTGTGAATCTTAGAATAAGCAATGTTTCATTCAGCTGAATTTCCTGTTCTCTTTAAAGCAGCCATCGTTATCTGAATAGATAACAAGGCCTGCTGTCTTGTCAGATGCAAGAAAAGCATCTGAAATTTCAAGATAGTTTGTTGCATGCTACTGATCTCTGTCCTTCACTGTATGGTTTTATTATAGCAAAAAATGGTGGCTGCACAAAGGCATTTTACTAGGGATTTAGAAATGGAAATTGGTTCATGAGTCATGCTGAAAACAGATAAATTTTTCAGTTCTGCTGAAAAACTCTGTTTTACTTCGATATGAACTTGTTGACTTTTATGTTTTTCAGATAAATTCATGTGATGTATTCTGCTTTTTCTGTCTTTAAAAAAACCCTAACAATGCCTGGCCTTGATCTCTCTAAACAGTAACATTTGCTGGTTCAGGTGCTTGAAAATGCTGTCAAGTTTTCTGGCTTGCTTAGATGCTGCTTCTTTTTCTTCCAGAGTCAGTACATTTTCTGGAATGGCATGTAGTTACTGTCTATCCTCCAACTATTAATTGCTCTTTAGTTAAGGAGCAATCTAATCCATAGTGCTCCAGGATGTTAAACAGGAATGACCGTGTAGCTTTGCTCAGTTGGTGAAAGTATGGGAAAGTTGCATTGGCACTTGCTGGGTTTTTTGTTAGCTTTGTTTTTTAATCCCTGTGAAATCCAGGTCAGTTGCTGGCTGCAATCTTGTTATCACAGTTAAGAGCCAGATCCTTTTCATGTACTGTTTGCTTGTAAATAATTTTTATCCTTAAAACTATTTTTCTCCTCATAATAAAAAATACACAACCAAAAGCCAAACAAAACCCAAACCAAAAATAACCTCACCAAACCATCAAAAAGCAAGTGGAATATTTTTGCTGATGCATGGAGGCCTTCTTGGAAAATGATGGGTATTCCTACTGCCAGATAGTTCTTTCTGTTCTGCTTCTTTCCAGATTAGGATATTTGGGTAACTTGTTAACAGCAGATTTCAGCCTACTGAGAAGCAGAAAACTGTTGTTAAGTGTACACACAGATAAAATGAGGTAGTGAGAAATTCTTGGTGGGATAAATAGTGTTGATGTAACTGCTTTCATTACAAACAGTGGGAGTTTAATCAGATACTTCAGAGGCATCAGTCAAATTCATGTACTAAGTGATTTTGAAAAATCCCACTCTGCATAGTTTACTTTGAAGATGGAGGAAGCCAGCAGTGCAGCAGTAGAAGGGATCATGGATTTTGTATTCCTATATTCTCTGTCTGAATACAGAATACATCTGCTGCCTCTCTGCAAACCTGCCACCATCAAAGCTGCTTTATCTGAATCAATGCCTTCGGGAAGTTACCTCACCAGCAGACAATGTGGGTTTGTGTAAAGAGGAGGCTGAGTGATGAGGTAAATGTGTCATAAGGGGAGAGGAACCCTTTAGGTGTAACTGGATGAGGCCATGGCTCATGTAGGGTGCAAGGGAAGGGAAATCCTGAAGGATTGAGGTTTTCTGTGTGGTGAGGGCATGTGGCTGTCGGTTTCTTGGTGGCATTCTGCTCTATGAAGCAGGAGCAGCCTGTAGGACGTGGGCACCCCCCTCCTAGACATGGTCTGGCAGTCTTTTGACTTACTGGGCATCCTTGTAACTTCCATGGGCTTGTTCACACCAGTTGTAAACTATTTAGTGTCCTTTGTTGCCCACTACAGATTGCATTTACAGCTGCCTTTTCCCCACAAATTTGAGCTCTTGGCACAACAGAGAAGTGAATGCTGTTATATTGTAAAGCACAGACAATATAAGCATTTTTATGGGATATTTCCCCCTTTTTAAGTTAGCATGGTGGCTTAAATACTAATTGGGAATGCAAGATCAGTTTACTCTTCTTTCTGAAAGCAGCCTGTGTAGAAAAGGATCCTAATTTCTTGCTGCTGCTTTAGCAGCAACTTCATGTGAAGTAAGTGGATTTGTTCTTATGCCTAGACTAGAGGCTGCTGCTCACTTCCATTTAATAGGTTTTGAAATATTCAGTGTGCAACAGAACAGCTTCAGGTAAGGAAGAAAACTGCCTTCCTGGCTCTAAATGAGTAAAGTAGTGAGGAGGAAAGAGTAATGTTTTAATATCTTCAGCAGAAAAGAGTATTGAGCCCTCTCAGGCAGGTGTTCAGACACTTGATATTTGGGTAAAAATAGGCTAGGTGCAACCTTGGTCCTTTTGGCTGGTCCCTCAGAAACATGCTTGTAGGAGAAGATTCCAAGCTTCTAGTCCTAAGCCAAAAAGTGTCACCCTAACAGTGCCAACATAAGCACCAGTGAATATGAATGCAAAACACATCTTTGCCATAAATGTCCAGTAAGTAGTGCTCAGAGTATGGCTGTCTGTGTTGGAGGAGAATTGAAGGAAAAAGCCCTGAGGATATGATTCTTACTTCAGTTGGATGTGTCCATTTAACTTGCAATTTCCAGAACATCTGTTTAGTAGGTTCCTGAATGGGTTGGAACTTTGTGAAAAGCAGACACTGCTCTTTGAATTATAGCCATTTCTCCAAAAAGCAATGGCATAGCATTGGCTGTGTATACACCCCATTTTCAGGGAGGTGTAAGCCATCTTACATCAGGTAATTGCACAGTTAAAAAATGAAGATCTACTTGACGGCTTACCTTAGAGAAACTTGTCAAGACCTTTAAGCTCAGCAGGTTCTGATGTTGCTGTTTGTAGCTGTGCTGATGACCATGCTATTCTAGGATCTGCTATTCTTTAAAAAACTATCATCTTTCAAAGAATTTTGATGATTCAGAATGAAGAATTAAAACAGGAAATAAAACTAGAGGAAAATAGCACAAAATGAAAATGCAAATATTCCCCACCAAATGGAAAATTAAAAGTGTAGCTTTCATGAAAACTAGATTTAGAGTTGCTTTCATCTGTCATGGACCAAGTTTCAAATTACTTTATTCTCAAGCTGAATATTGAGCAATATTTGCCTTGATTCCATAATTATCATTTGAATATTCCTCATCTATTATCTGAAATGTTTGGTACAAACTCTCATATTCCTGTAGAGGGGAAAAATTGCGTTAACAAGCTTCTGAGAGGAAGATTGCTAATGGAAAATTTTTGGTTGGCCCAGGTTTAGAGCATATATGTGAATAACCAAAGAAGTCCAGCAGGGAAAAATTTACTGCTGGCACATTATGGAGCACGCTAGATTAAAATATAAATTTCCTCTTATCTTCAGCAACAGACTAGAGATATGGAAAAACATTTCTTAGTAGGCTTCTTGTTTCATATTTCATGAAGCAGAAAATCAAAACTCTCATTGAATCTGCTCTGACAAGTCCTTTCTGATAAGGAAGATCCTAGGGATTATGATGGGTCTGTTGACATTTAGGGTACTCTGTATGTTTTTATGATGACTCCATTAGAGGATTGTTCCTGTAAACTTAATACCAGCTCCAAGCAGCTTTACCGCATATTGCTTTAGTGAATAGCGACCCTAGGAGAGATGCTCGGCATGCAGCTTCATATTTATATGACATTCTAAAGCAGACTCTGAAGAAGGAAGTTTAAAGACTCTCTACTTGCTTTATTCCACCTTGATAATTTTGACCTGGTCTAAGACGGTGTGGTCAAGTAAGAAGGGAGTTAGTATATGCTGGACTGGAATGTGGTGAGCAGTAGGGAGGAATATCTAACTATTATGAACCCACGAGTTCATTCAAAACTACTTTCCTTTTCAGACCATCCTGGAACAGTACCTTATATAAGTGTTTAGGCAAATATTAAAAAGAAAAATTAGAGATCAAGTATGCATAGTTTTGTGTATTACAGGGAGTTATTTGTAAGCAAAATTGTAGGCACGGCACAGGGTAAGTGGAATGGTTGATATGAAAGAATGTAATATGAAATATTATAAAGTGTGTGCTTGAGAAATAGGCACAGACTTCAGTAAATAAAAACAAATACAAGTGCTATCATAAGAATTCTCTTAAGGCTTGTGTTTAAAATGCACAGTTCTTACTCCCAGTCAATATTATCTCTTTCTGATAATGTTAAGCAAAGGCTACCTTAGTTCACAGTTGCGGTATATTTTTCTTCTTAAAAGAACAGTGCTGCTGGGGTTACCAACATCATCTTGAAAGGAAAAACATACTAGAACAGCAAAGCAACAAATAGGCTTTGAACTTTGTAAATGGAAGTGTTTTTGCATAAAGACAGTGCTACTGCTTATCTTAGAAAGAGATAATTTGGGCGGGGTGGGGGAGAGGGGGGGTGAAGGATGCTTGTTGTTGTAGTAGTTCACCAAGCTAGGAATTTCCAAGTCTACTATGTATTTGATATATTTCTTTAATCCAAAATCTTTCGTAAAACAGGGACTCAGGAGTGACCTTAGAAAATGAAGGTAGTTCCTTTGTTTTAGGAGAAGTGTGGTTTGCAAAACTGGTTTATCGGCATCATTCAAATAAACAGTGACTCCCAGGGAAAAGATCCTGATTTGCAGTGCATTTATCTAATTACTCGCTGTGGTGTGATAAATTGTATTATCTTTCTAATGTATACTGTAAATACCTTGGGAGGGATGTGTTGTATTTTCATATATTACAGTTTTATCACATTGACACTAGATAAATAATAATCTCATGATCTTCAGAATCAGCAAATAGTTTCGACCCGGGAACAGCTTAGTATTGAGTGCAATTACTGGCTAACTCTTAAGCCAACAATACTGGAGAAACTACTGCTTCCAGAGGATTATTTCAGAATTTAGTATGCAGTGCTGTCAACATACTTACACTGTTGTGAAGTAAGGCTGTTATGAATTGGGGAAAATAGTATTGATTGGCATTCTCTTAGCAGGAACTTGGAAGGCCATGTTGTCTGATGCATAATTAACATCTGAAAGCAAAGGTAATTTAAAAGCTTTAGCATTAAACAGATAATGCTGGCATGCATTTGAATAATTTTTTATTTCTTGTCTTAATAAAAATATTTTTTTAATCTAAACTATGTCTTTCCTGTTCATAATGGAGCTGGCAGCTATTCAGTCTACTCTTAGACAACTTTTCATAAATATTCTCTTGACAGCTGAGAATTTCTACCTCAAGTGTATATTTTTCATAGAAAATGTGACACTGCTGCCAGTTTCATTCTGAAGTCTGTCAGAGAAAGGATACTTAGCTGTTTAAGTTTTCATCGAATTTTCAGTTGTTGCTGTAAGTTATTACTACTCTGTCTTATACAGTCTGCCTTGTCTTTGGCCGAAAGAAAGGAAAAGCTTCAAAGGAGAGCAGGCACAAACTGCTTAGTAGGTATTTTTGGAACTGTATAGCAAAGTCTCATTTTGAGCAGTGTACTACCTGGTTACCTTTGAAGAGTTTGCTATATGCCGGGGAAGACAATTGTGGAATCCATAGACTCTAGTTAAGTCAGAGTATGATTATACATGTTTGAATGTGATTTAGTTGCATTTATATAATGAAAATATAATAGATAACATTGTCTGCATGCTTATATGTGTCCTTGAAGAAAGATCCACTGGTGACAACAGTGTTCTTCAACCATTGTGCTTCCTAACCCTGAGCAGAGCTCTGGTCTGTGCTTGAGCCTAGCAGTAGGGGAGAAGTTGTCGTGCAGGTAGGTAGTACAGCCCTTGGCTTTAGATACTGGCTGCAGGTTTCTGCTTTTGTCTGTAACAGTTACTTGAAGCTGCAGAGAAATGCTGTAGCTGCAGAGACCCCAGCCTGTTTGACGACTGGGGTTTAGGTGGAGGGTGTAGGGACAGAGATACTTGCCTTTTTCCTCAGTCTCTCACTCCAGTTAACATGAAGGTGTCTGACAGTCACGCTGTCAAGGCCAAGCATTCAGGCGTGGGGCTGGGTTGTGTGTGCTCTTAGCCCAGAGCAAGTACAAGGGAAGTTGATTCAATAGAGTGTCTCAATGGAGTTGTCTTACCTTGCCTTTTCCCTGGTATGAGAGTATTAGCTATTTTTGGTGCTTATGGGACCCATGATGACTTGATTGCATGTTGAAGCCCTAAGGTGTCACCTCTGGAAAAGATAGGGGGGAAAATAAATTTTGCATACATAGCAAAGCACAGAAATATAAATAGTTTAAGCTCTAACTTGACACTTTAATTTCTATTGTAACAGGAATAAAGGGGGAAAGTTGAGAAACCTCTGTAATAGTTAGATTTTAAAAATTATAAAATTTTCAAAATTCTGTGAATACTGTTTACAATGTACCCTGTGAAGGCCAAATGCTGTTACGTATTTAGAAACTGTGGATGCCCTGTGAGAGATGACTTGGAGCTGGTAATACATATCCTTTGTGTAGGATAATCTTGAGGTCTCAGTAATGCTTTCAGAATAGATGAGTTTCAGCCTGTACTTCAGCAAAAGGGTGTTCTGAGGTGCAGGAGAAAGAGGAGCCCAATTGAATGACATTTTATTTTGTCTTGGTTTTCCATTGCCTTTGCTACTGCAAAACATCTAAGGACATTTTTTGCAGTGAAATAAACATCCAGACATTTTATAAATATCAAATGTATTTATCCAAAATAATGATTAAGCAATTTTTTGTATTGAATGAGCAAGCAGCTGGAGAGCAGTGTCCAAGGATTATCACAGCTGTTTTGTATTTGTGCCTGCATTGCAGAGAGAGAAAAGAATTTATTCAACTTTAGCTGAAAAAATCTGAAGTGAAAATTACATCTGTGTGTTTATTAAACATCTGCAAAGGTTTCCGTATTTGTGAACACAGCCAGTGCCTCCCACTGATTATTTGTAATCACCTCTCTGAATCAGTGTCATGAAGAACTGAGATTTTTAGAGCACAACAATTCAGTTTGCTATTGTGGAACCAACTAAGACACGTGCTGCCTGGTGAAATGTCAACCAGAAGGTACTTCAGTCTGAAAAGTTGTGCAAAAGCAGTACTGCACTAAAAAAACCAAAACCAAACCGAGCAAGCAAATGAAAAAAGTATCCTAAAACGTTTCATGCCACACTTTTGTGAATAGATTGAATGGATTTTTAACAAGGTGACGTGGTAGAAAACTGAATTAATGTTCAGTATGTTTTTCATGAAGAGTTTAACTATCTTTAGAAGTCATTTTTTATGTGAGTGCAAAGTAGAGTTAAGCTATGTAAATACACTACATATTCTTATTTAAAGACATTTTTCTCTTAGTGTAAAAGAAGTTGGTGCCTTTCCCCTAGTTAAAGTGCAATTCTTATTTCATATGTGATATCAAATGATTCAGTAAAATTTAAGGAAGGAAACAATCCATAACAGTTCATGAGATGTAAGTAACATAAGGAATAACGTCAAAAGTTTTAAAATCCCCAAACAAAAAAGAAAGGTATCAAACCCCCCACCATAAAACATAAGGATGTAAAATGCTGCAAATTTTAACCAAGTTAAAAACAATGTTGTGGCAACATCTGTTATACACAGTAAACACATTCCACATCTGGAATGTTTCATATTGGATGGATTATCAGATTCCTTAACTTTAAACCTTCAGTTTCTTATATACATCTACTTGTCAGACAGGAATTTGTATAAAGATTGACACAAATAATTCATCTACCATTTAAGAACATATTTTAAAAGATTAAATCTAGAGAGGAGTCCATAATTTGAAATATGTTCAGCTCAACTGACCACTTCAGTTTCTCAGAGTAAATAGATGAAGTGAGGTTAGTCACATTTATCTTGTCTTAGAGCTTTGATTTCCTATACATTGTGAAGGAGGAGGTATACATGAGGGCAGAAATAAGATTTGATTTTAATAATATTTTCCTTGGAATCAATCCAAACTGTTAGAATTAAAATCTCAGCTCTGGGAAATGTTGAGCATCTGCAACTGTGAGCAATCAGTAGCAGCCAGGACTGTTTACCTTTCAGGAGGTCTTCACATCAATGAAGAAAGATACATGAATGGATTGAAACAGCATATATATGACCAAGGGTATTTAAGAGTTAGATATGAGTCATGCTGGGTATTACTAACATAAGTATGCATAGTTAACAGTAATTCTAATTTTGGTAGCTGAGGCACTGTAACTCCTTTTGAAACTTTGTTTAGATTCTGAGAAAATGCAGGCAGAAATCCAGTTTGCTAGGTGAACAGAAGCTTACAAAGAAAATCACGTTTTCATAAAACTCTGAGGTATTTTTTCATTTGAAATGTGAAGACGTGATATTTACCTTATCCAAACAATTTGTGACTTTCTCCTCTATTTTGAATGCTTCACGATGATCCAAAAGCCAGTGCAGAAGATTTGCTTGTGGCAACGTCTCAAAAGTAGATAGGAGTCCCGGGGTGATGGTATGGGACAGAATGTAGGCTATAGAAAGAAGTCTAATGTTTTCTGGCAAATACATACTTTCATTTCTCGTAAAATAATCTCTGCCAGAAGCAGTGACAACCCAGTGACACCTTCTAGAATCTGGTACAGAATATTCTGATAAAAAATAAATTCATTCCCCATGGCATACAGACTCCTGCAAACGAATCGCTGCTGAAAGCATGTGTTTAACAGCGTAGCTCTCCAAGCTGATGTTAATAGCAAGCATCAAGGCCTTTAAAGTTCTTAAATCCACTTCAATGGATATTGATTTGGATAATAAGAAATATTCCCGTAGGGAAACACTTGATAAGAGAGCTTAAGGCAAGGGGAAGTGATTTTGCACTGCAATGAATGTGGAGAAAGAGAATATTTAACCCAACAACAATCTCTGTGATCAGCTGTGTTTCTGATGTTTTGTGCTGCAGCATCTGAAGTGTTGAGTTCCTCCCTATGAGTCTGCAAGAACTGCTGCTCTCAGGGTGATTCTGCCCTTGGCAGGACAAAGGCTGCTGCTGTTCATGTGTGAGCACAAATTCATCTTTGTGAGCTCGTCTGGGAGAACAAGCAGGGCATGTTAGTCTGTGCAGAAACTCAGGCTGTTCTTCAGAAGGGTTCTGCCTCTGTGAATGGGGGCTGTGGGGGCATGGATCAGAGTGCATGTCTGCAACAGAGGAACATACCCAATGGCAGGAACTCTGTGTCATGTTCTTCCAGCGCTTCCAGACCTTCAGGTCTGAAGTTCCTGTCTGCCACTGCTCTGAAGATGTGTGGCAAAAATTAGGAATGGTTATGAACAATTTAGACTGCCTTATTCAGCAGCTCAGCTCCTGCCACATGCGCCATCGGGATCAGATTCTTTGTGTGCTGCGTTTATCCTTGGATTCTGGGCTAACAAGCGTGTTTGACGTGTGGTGAGGAGAGGTATTAGCAAATGGAGGGGGAAGACAAGTGATCAGTGACAGACATTCTTATGAAGAAGAGTGACTTCTAAGGTTATCATGCGTGTTTATTTGGACTAGTGTGCTACTTTGGTCTTAAGATATTTAAGTTAGAGGTATACAAAAATACATCTTTTTTATGTTCCCCTCTCACGTTCTATTGCAGTCCGGATCTGCTTGACATTTTTCAGATGTGATATGAGCACTGCCCCTGAGGCTTCTGCAATCTGCTTTGTGTCGCTGCAACAAGTTGGTGATGTATTTGAGGATAGTGAGGACAGTGTCAAAGCAGAGATGGAGCTAAACTCCATCTCTTTCATCGAAGCACTACTTTCACTACTCTTTTGCTGTTACTCAGTTGCCTGCATGTGCACTTTTTTTTTTTTAATTCCACACCCTTCCCCTTTGCTTTGCATTCCAAATCTATTGATGTGCCAGGTGCTGTGAGGGCTCCTGTTCAGATCAAGATGACTTAAAAGAGTCTGAGTATATAAGATCTAAGGAAATTGGAGCTTGGTGGGAGCACTACCCAAGGGCCCAGCGGGGAAGAACCCAGGGAATTCTGACTGAAAGGGGTAACTAAAATACGAGTGCAGTGGAGTGTAAGAACACTTCTGAAAGGTGAGTTTTGATACACTGGTGGTGTAACTGGAGAGCCTTGAATGAGTAGTTAAGACCTGGCATACTACAAAAGTACTTTGATAATAGAGTTAATGGATGAAATGATGTGGCAGCAGTGGCATGAGAAAGACAATATGTGATTATTTTCAGCATGTCAGCCAGATGGAAGAGAAATGGAATATGTATGGAGACTGGAAGGGGGGAAGCAGATACAGAGCAAGAGACAAAAAAATAATTTAGAGGTGGAGAGTTGGCAAATGGGTGGATTTTTTAATTCCAGACCATTTTTGAGTTACTTTTAGAATTGAAGAATAGAGACAAAGTTCATGGGATAACTTATATGCTTCAAAATAGAGTACTTAATTTTTTTAAGATACATATGAAATGCAGTGGGTTGTGAGTGAAGTGTTTTTTGTGAAATCCAGCAATTTTCAGTATGGTGAATGCCTCAGCTTCCAGGTTTCTGAATATTTTAGGAGGAGTGCGGAGAAAAGGGGAAGACTGACCACATGTTTCAAATAATGTTTCTAAGTTAACTTTGATACATTTTGAAGTGGGGGAGAAAGAATCATAGAATCACAGAATATTCTGAGTTGGAAGGGACCCACAAGTATCATCGAGTCCAACTCTTAAACAGCACCACCGCCTCCTTGGTGGGAATCAAACCCCCAGTCTCCCACATGAGAGGCAGGGACACTTACCACTATGCTAAAGTGGATTTGTCAACCTTCAAATAGAAGTTCAAATGGTAGAGGTATATGTCAATCTTATTAGGGAAGCAGCTCTCTCCTTTTTGTCAACAGCATAACCTGACCATTAGTAGAAAGCATCTTGCTAAAAAGAACCTGCCTTTTGCAATTGTCTGTTTTATATGATGGGGAATATTTTTTCTCTGTTGCAGGCCACAGGAGTCAGGACCGTCAGGAATGCTTGGCTTCACTGAGTTTTTTAAAACTGGAATTGAGCCACAAGCAAACCTCATCAATTGTGGTACTTTTTTGTCTTATGTAGTACCAAATACAATATTTAAGTAAGCATGGAGGACTGGATGCAACTATGTCGCTGCTGGGGAAAAAAGGGGGAGAGAAGGTGTTGTAAAGTCATTATCAAATGCTCTATGCTGCTTGGAATATACAAATGATGCTGATGGAAGAGGGAGAAAGAGAGACAGTGTGAGTTTGGGTTAGTCCTTGCCTACAGGATTGTATCTGCAATAGAGGAATCAGTGCCTCAATCTTCCATTTTTGCCCAGGACTTGGATGCCTCAAGTAATGCTGTGAGATGACATTTTATACACCTTTTCAAAGGTAACAGTAGGCTGGGATGGATGGGATCTTTAGGGTTTGTAAAAGTTTTCTTTGAGAGCTGTGAAGGATGAAAGAAGTTTTTGGCCCTCATAAAATGGAATATACAATCACTTATGATGTAAATTTTGCATACTTAGGGGTATTTTAAATATTAATAGTATAATAGTAGAACTTAGGATATGTTGGTCTAATTACATGCATTGCAGTTTTTGTAGAATATCTGAGCCTTTGTGAATGATTGTTTCAAAAGAGTTCCCAAAAGCAGGAGACGAGCTTGAAAAAAAATCCAGAAATCACCATGGCGACACCTGCTCTTGCCTAGTTAATCAACAACAGGATCAGTCTGCTGAGCCCACCACAGATCAACTGGAGTTTCAGCCATGAAAAAACTGTAACAA
>WEKX01011638.1:0-27780 GCA_013390025.1 Pitta sordida
TGAACATCAAACCTCTTTCAGGGATACTTTGAGAGCTCACCCTCCCCAGACACCCCTTCATCATGGCCTGGGGAAGCAGACACACCACCACAGCAACACATCCTGGGCTCAGCCCCATTCAAACCCACTTTGAAAGGGTAGGTATTTCTATGAATATCCTCCTCAGGTCCTCACACTACTTACACAAGTGACTGGTCGTTCAAAACAAGGTGGTTCAAAGTGAAATTGCTCCCATCACAGGTATCCCTGAGATCTCTGCCACCCTCCAGTTCCCAGGGAACTGATGCACCCCTGCCTTCACTGGCTTCCCAAGCAAGGCTTTGCAGGAGCCGAGATCTGGACCAGTGAGGTCCAGCAGTCACCCACAGACTTGAAAGGCCACTGTGCTCTATCCTATAAAAAATCCACCCCTAATGTGAAATAAATTCTTATTCAATACTTAAACCCAAACCTATTTACTGTCGGAGAGCAAAGTATCGATCTGGCACTGGTTTAACTCGTCAGAGGTGAATCAGAGCCTGCAGCAGGATCCTGTTAAGTTATTGAAGAGCCCATTTCCTCATCAGGGAACATGCTGTGCTACCAGTTCTCAGTCCCCAACAATTAATTTGGCACCCAAGCATTCCCTCACATCCCCTGCAAACTATTGACATCATGAGGCTCAAGGTGACCCTCTGCTCACAATGCCTGCGTGTCAGCAGGATCATTAGTGGGCAGGAACGGGCAGGTCTGGGCAGAGCAGGTCCAGCACACATTCCCTGAGAGATTCAGCAGGGAGAAGTACAGCTTTCCACACAGCCTATGGGACACACAATCAAAGGTTTATTTCTAACACCTTAAAATCCTTGTCAAACACTTGAGGAGGTGTTGTCCACTTTTCCAAAAACCCTCCAGTACCTGGAATCCATGTCAAAGAAAAGAGAGTAGCTGTTATAAATGCTTTCCCACCTCCCCGCTTTGGCAATATTTTGCCCCAGCCATGCAACAGACCAAAAGTAGAAATGATCTCCAGCATTTCTGAATTTGCTCAATATCCTGCCATTGCACAGAGGATCTCCTCCCAGTGTGCTGTTCAGGGAACAGCGGGAACATGATTAATTATAAAATAACAGAATCATAGAATCATTACAATTAGAAAACACCTCCAAGATCATGGAGTCCAACCATTAACACGGCGTTGTAGTGGTCACCACAAAACCACGTCCTCAGCTGCCAGATCCACGTGGTTTTTTCAGCACTTGCCTGAACAGTCTGTTCCAATGCCTGACCACTCTTCCAGTGAAGAATTTTATTCCTAATATCCAATTTAAAACTCCCCTGATGCAACTTCAGGGTGTTCTCTCTTGTCCTGTTACTTGTCACTGGGAGAAGGGATCAACTCCTACCTGGCTACAACCTCCTTTCAGGGAATTGTAAATTCCGACTCTTAAACTTTCACTGTAAGGTTCCAAGTGGACATCACACCGCAACCACTGGTCACCCTCTGGCCTTAAGACACAGCTGTGTATGTTCAATACCTCAGAAAGTGGGTGCATTTGCTGGCACCCACAGGTGCTGCAGGCTCACCTCCCTGGCACATCCCACCAGGTCTCCTGGGCTTGGCCTCCAGTGTGGACAGCAACTTGGAGCTTTTGGAACTGGCACTGCGAAGCAAGGCTGGCCAAACAGACTTGTGATTAAACTGGTTACTTGGGGGCATTAAAAATGCAGGAGTCCAAAAGCAGCGGCAGTGCATGGGTGAGGAAATGTGGCCTTTGAGCAATTTGGCCAAGTGTAAACTGTCCCTTCCAATCCAAACCATTCTGTGATTCTATGGAGGAAACTATCCTCCTCAATAGGAGAAAAAGGGCTGCAAACTTGGGTTACACCCCAGGGTGCTTCACGGCAACTTTCCCAAGCCTCAGGCAGGCAAGAGAAAGGGACAAGGAAAGAACAAAAATCCCACTTCCAGGCGTAGTGTGCTCTCCCTTGTCTATGGTGGGTATTGGAGAAGGGGGGTCACCCCTGAGATGCAGCATCACCAGCACTGGTGGCTCCTCCAGAGGGGCCTCTTTGGAGATGGATGTTGGCATCTGGAAGAAAAGGTCTCTTGGGAACAGCACTCCAGGGATAAGGGGAATGCAGCGTAATGGTGCAGAGGCCCTGGAAGAGCACAGAGACTCTTCTGCTTCTTACAGATGTGTCTTGACAACAAGAAAACTTTGCATTAGTTTCTCGTGCACATAAAATGCCCCCAGGCCTCTCTCTGCAAGAACCTCGTACAAATGCAGATTCCTGGGAGGGCTCAGTTAGACCGAGAACATTTTTTTATTCTCTCCATCAAAACTTCAAGAGTCTGAAGGGAAAGAAAAAAAAAAGGAAATAAAGGAAAAATCAGATTTCTACGTGGTATGCTCAGCCAAGCTCCCCCTGGATTCAGATCTGTGTTTACTGGGCACAGAAACTGATCTAATGATCCAAAATATCCAATGAACTTACTCTGGGGAGCTGCAAGTTGCCCTGTACTGCTCAAGCTGCATTACAAGTAACGCTGACTGACCTCTCACACCATGCTCTCATTTGAACAGCAGCTCTTCCCTCAGGGATTGCCCCACAACTGGTATTTTGAACTGGTTTTACTCTGCAATGTGCCACCCAGGATGGTATTCCCTGCTCTGAGGAGCCCTATTCCAGGAGAGCTTTCCCAGCTCTCCTCCCTTGGGGTTTGTAACAGAAGTAACTCAGTATTAATCTACCTAATTACATGCTTCAAAAGGAGGTTGCAGAGGGTTTCATTCCACTTGTTCTTTTACTTCTCCTTTCTCTTTTAGATATATTCCCCTGCTCTTTCCATCATGGGATTCAGGGTGTTTAATGTGACTCTCCTGAATGCCAAAAGCAATGAAACCAAGTGGAAAAGAAGAGAGGCACAGGAGAGCCCACACAATACAGGAGTTTTATGTACATTAGCAAGTCGGTCTTCAAAGCAATGTGGAACAGCGCTCCACCTAATGAAGTTTTAAGTTTTGGCCTCATTTTCTTTGGCCTGTGAGCGTGTCTGTGCCATTTGCGCCTACAGGGTCCAAGGGTTCAAGCTCACCCTTCTGGCAGCAGTGCCAGGCAGCCCTTTAGGCTTGGTTACACCACGATGACACCAAGAGTTGCTGGTATAAGCCTGGACAGCTGAGATCATATAATCATAAAATGGCCTGGAGTGGAAGGGACCTTAAATATCCCCATGCTGCAATTCCCCTGCCATGGAGAGAAACTTTCCACAATCCCAGGTTGCTCCAAGCCCCATCCAAGCTGGCTTTGAATACTTCCAGGGATGGGGCAGCCACAGCTTCTCTGGGAAACCTGTGCCAGGGCCTCCCCACCCTCACAAGGAAGAATTTCTTCTTCATGTCCAACCTAAGCCTGCTCTCTGTCACTTCAAAACCATTCCCTGTTGTCCTCTCACTACAAGCCCTAGCAAAATCTCCCCATCCCTCTTGTTGCTCCCTTCAAATACTGAAAGGCTGCAATGAGGTCACCCCTTCTCTTCTCCAGACCAAACAACCTCAGTTCTCTCGGCTTTCCTCACTGGGGCCATGCTCCGTTCCTCCCATCATCTTGGTGGCCCTGCTCTGGCCTTGCTCTAACAGTCCAATGTCCTTCTGTCCTGTGGATCCCTGAGCTGGATGCAGCACTCCGAGCAGAGCAGAGTAGAAGGGCAGAATCCCCTCCCTCACCCTGCTGCCAACTCTGCCAGGGATGCAGCCCAGGAAGCCAATCCCAGCACTCCCAAATCCTTCTTGGCAGGGCTGCTCTGCACCCCCAGCCTGGATTGCTCTGGAAGTTGTCCTGACCCAGGTACAGCACCTCGTACTTGGTCTTGTTAAACCACAGGAGATTTTCGTGCCTGGATCAAACATCCCCAGAGATGTGCAGTGGTGCTGAGCTGGACTCTGATACAGACAAAAGGAAAGCTGTTCTGAAAGTGCTCCCCAAATGACCTTGTGATGGTTTTGTTGAGGCACCAGAGGAAACGAAAAACAGGACAGGAACAAATGGCTAAGCATGCACAGAGCAGCCCTTCGGCATCATGGCCTACGTTTGCAAACTGATCTTGAAACTGAGTCCTCATTCCTTTCACAGGAGTACAAGCTACCAAGTTCCAGGCTCAGGAGCTCCTGGTCCTCACCAGACCAGATCCATTAGGGAAGATCCCACTAGGATGCAGCAGGAGGGGACTGCCAACAGAACAGGCAAGACAAATCTTTCAGAAATCCCATAAATCAAATTCAGTTTTAGCCTCTTCCCATAATCCCTGCTTGCCTAAAGTATGTAAACACTCTTCCCAAAGAGGGAAAAGCTGTGTTGGGAGAAGGCATGGGAAACACAGAGTGAAGCAGCTGCTCTTCCTCCTGCAGAGCTCCAAGCAGTGGAGCAGGATGCCAAGTACTTGACTTGGCATGTGAGCACACAGGAGGCTTTGGAGGGAGAAGTTGGAGGCTCTTGAGCTAAGAAAGAAAACCTGTTTTGGATGCTCTGGGTGTAAACATCTTTCTGCTTGATACCCTTTGTATGTCTGGGTCTTGTGGAGCAGAGGCCTGGGTTACACAGCTGCAGAAAGGAGAAATCCAGCAACCTCTGCAGCTTTTAATCATCCTTTACCTGTGCCTTCCTAACCAGGGGCACAATTTAATTACAAAAGCTGTGCGAAGCAAAGCTGCCAAAAACACAGTCAAAAGCCCAAAACTATTTTTCATGGTGGCAGGTAAAGCAACTATTTCTCTTTGCAGTGTCAACAAGCATCTATCAAAGCAGCTCCTCTTCTGTCATTCCTTCCCTTCATGGCTCCAGCTGCAGCTCCCTCTTACTCTGCTCACAGGCAAGTAACACTTGGTTTTTTATTTTTCTAAACACAAAGCAAATTGAAAGGCAAAAATTAGGCCAGCACTCTGGTTAGATATGGCCATTTCTCCCACTTGCAGAGCTCCTGTCTTCCCAACTTATCCCAGGGAATGGAGAGCCCATAAAGAGACTCCAGGAGAACAAATCCATCATGAGCTACTGGGGCACGGGTAAAGCAGTCCTGGGGTTCACTCTTTACGATCTTCCTACTGTGTTTATAGAAATTCCTACATTAATAAAGATTTATTATTTCCCTGCCTATTTCCCAGTGCTGCCTGGCTCAGCAGCCTTGGAAGCCTGCAGGTGAGGGCAGGCTACAGAGCAGCTGAGCAATCCATCCCTTGGTTCCCAGCAGCGTGTGCTGAGGGAAAAGCATGGATCAAAACCTGGATGAAAAGCACCGGCAGGGTTTCCAGTATCAACCCAGCCTGTCTTAGCCTTAACTCTGGCAGCTGCCCTGGCCACAGGGGAGCCAGAGCACAGCACAGCCCAGCAGTAACAGCTGCACAGGTTGTTTTACAGCAGGGGAGCAGCTCCTCAATTCAGGAAGCAATCCATATGAAAATCTGCATGTGTGTGAAGCATTTCCCTTTGCACTGGTGGAATCCTGGCTGAAAGTTGTGATTTCAATTAGCTTAATCACTGGGGCAATGCCCGTAGAATCACAGAAAGTTTGGGTTGGAAGGAACTTTAAAGATCATCCAGTTCCAATGCTCCTGCCATGGACAGGTTGCTCTAAGCCCCATCCAAAATGCAAACAGCAAGCAGCACCTCATCTGAGGTGCATTTTCAGGAGCACAATCAAGCTGTCCCTGTTCTGATTATGATCAGTTCTTTGCTTGTCAAAAATAAAAGACCAGGAAAGCTTTCTGTGGGCATTTCTTGTTACTCTCATTAGTGTGGCAACCCATTGCTGGGCAATCTGATTTCACCTGAAGACTTACCTGAGAGCTGCACTGTAAATTTTCAAATGCCTTCCAGAATTTATCTTATTAAAAAAAATTTCTCAGTCTCCTGACTTAATCCCTTTTGTATTCCCAGGGACAGCAACACTTTCAAAGGCTGAAAGAGAACGGAGCTGGCCTGCATTAGGACAATTACAGAGAGACAAAATTCTGTGGTTACCTCCAGCCAAAGGTCAGCAGCAGAGGATCTGCAGACAATCCCCTTTCAGCAACGTTCAGATCAGGGAAACAGCTCCAGCTTTTGACAAATGCCTACAACCACATTCCACAGAAGCCAAAGTGAAATGACAGATGATTCAAGAACTTGCAGTGTTTCACTGCAGGGATGTAAGTGAGTCTATGGTCACTGAGAATCTCATATCACCCTTTCTATGTGGAATCCCTCTGCTGCTTGGGAAGGGAACAAGCTTTCCAACCCCTCCATGATTTACTCTCTCCACCAATAACGCAGCAGTGGAGACCAGGCTCTTCCATCCATGCCCAGGACCCAAACAGAAAAGTGACCTGATTACCAGGAGACCTGAGTACCACAAATCCCCAGTGAAATCAAGGATAACAACAGGATTCAGCACCTCGGAAAACGAGGGCATGCACACTCTGAGGTGGCTGGGCACGGATTTAGAAGCGCGATTGAAAATCTGGCCTGCTAATTTTACTTTCCAACAAACTGCTTCTTATTTATAGCTCAGACTGTATCGAGTATAGCATGTAGTATCCACCCAGGAACTGGGGTGAAAGGCAAGAATGAGGACAAAAATGCAAGAGGTGTTTAAAAGACTTTAAGGAAGAGAGGGGGAAGGGAAAGTGGCAATTTTTCTTGAGCAAAAATACATTGGATAGTTGAGAAGTGCAGTCAAACACACAGGGAAGGGAATGGACCAGTGGTGAAGGGGTGCTGAGGATGCTCAGAGCTACAGACCACCTGAGAACTTGAACAACACCATTTTCCAGAAAATGAGGTTGAGCCAGGGAAGGTGGAAATTGGATATATCTGCAGAGTACCAAGCGCTGGTGATAACTCTGCACTCACCCAGCAGCTGATCTGAAGCCTCCTGGAAGCTCTGCTAATGAACCTGATGCTTTCAGAACCAGGGAAAGGCTTGGAGGAATCCCTTCACAGGTCTCACATCCTAAATCCCCCTTAAGTCTCATTTCCAGGTGAAGGCCTGAGCAACATCCCTCTCACAGCCCACAGCACAGCCCACACATGAGGAGGGAGACAAACTTTGGGCTCCTGTGTCCAAACATTTGTGTCCTCAGGACCATCCTTCCCTTTGTAAGACAACAGTAGCAGAAATACTTCACATAAACCAAATTTTGAAGGATTTACTACTTACGGCACAGAACTAAGAGGTGCCAGGTGTAATTTAAAATCAACAGGTATGAATAAGCAGTGAAGCTTAACATTTAGGCAGTGAGTGCAATCACACGCCTCTAACTCACATCTCCACAATGGTACCAGATTCAAGCATAACCACAGAGTTGTTTAGTTTGGAAAAGACCTCTAGTATCACTGAGTTTAAGCATTAACCATCTATTATTTTTCAACTGTATTCCCTAGGTGAGATGTTTTCCCTTCCAACTTCCTCTCCAGGTCACTTAGGGTTAACCAGTAGCAAACCAACCCTAGAAGTACAAGCGCAGCAGAGCCCGGTCTGTCCTTCCAGAAATTCCGTCTCCTGCCCATTCACATGCCTTTCCAAGCCTGGGTGAACCCTGCAGCATCTCGGGACAGTCCACAGCTCCCTCTTGTGTCACTAAAGCACTGCTGGAACCCTCGGGCCACCTGGACACCTCGGCTCCAAGCACAACCTCACCCCACTTGCACCTCGAATTCCCTGGAAATCCTGCAGCACCTCCGATCCCAGCCGCAGCCTCCGATTTTTTCTTGCCTCCCGCTTGCACACGGCGCTTTGCAAGCTGCAAGGTCATGGATCAATATGCCCAGGCGGTGCCAAAGGGATCTGGGCGAGCAGATGAAGTCAGCATCCCTCTGCTCTGGGGCAGAGCTGGATGTATGTGCAGGAAGAGTCTGCAGTGACATAATGCTGTAATTCTGCACCCGATGAAGCCGTTGGGTTTGTGGGTTTTCAAAGTACATTTGAAGCCGTGTTTCTTACATTTTATGATCCTAAATTATTCATTCTTCCAAAGAAAAGAGCGATTTAAAAAGATAAAATTTTAAGAGGTAAGAGCAAATTCCGAGAGAAAGGCATCTAAGATGGCCCGAATCACCTTCATTTGAAGGGAAACGTGGAGAGCATCCTGCTTTTTGCAGCACAGAGATGTCAGACAGCCTGACCACAGCTACATTAAAACAGTGTATTTTCACTGGCACTCTCTCAACGAGGTTTTTCACAAACTGTCCCTTTCTAATATTCCTCTTCAGACCCAGAGGAAGCAAAGGACCAGCTGAATCAGAGCCAAGACGCATTTGTATCCATTTTTGCCCATTTCCTCTCAGTTCAGAGCACCAATTAAGCGTTACCACTATGTATTAAATGGAATTAGCTTGTTGTTGAAAGGCAGCGACAGAAGGAAAGGAGATTTATTCGCTGTGCTGTTCTGCACTAAGCAGCTTGACTCTGATGGAATGCAACCAGATATTGATATCAACCAAATGAAACCTCATGAATCACGTGGCCACGCAGGTAATGAACCCTGCAGGAAGAACTTGTTTTCAAGGTGACCCACCACAAAACAAGTCGGGACCACCATGCCCAACGCATCTGCAAGAATCAGTAGCTGTCAGGCCAACAGTGGGTTTCTCCCTTTGGTGTGTCCAAGGCCAGACTGGATGGGGCTTGAAATACCCTGGACTAGTAGAAGGCGTCTCTGCCCATGGCAGGGGGTTGGAACTGGATCATTTTTAAGGTCCCTTTAAATACAAACTATCCTGTGACTCTGAAAAAAATGACTATGCTAACAAGGCCGGACTTTCAAACTGATGTTAAGCAACTTTATTTTGCTCCATCCACTAGAAGCTCCTCTCGAACAGGGACTACTCTTGCCAACTCCTTATTACCACAAGCTGTTTGTTATAGTTCTGAAGCATTTGGAAATTTCATCCTATTTTCAGGGCTTTTATCACCTTCCAAAACTGCTCCTTTTTAAGCCACTATTTCTCACACTGGCATTCAGCCTGGAGGTGAATTTCTTTAGAGAGTTTAAGTAAATCTGTTCAGCATTTTCTTTACAATAATCAGGGTACAGAGTGGTACAAGCTTCTGGTGACGTATTTAGCGCAAAACTGTTCCTTTTGTTCTGCTTAAAGAGGAAATCCATCAGAGAAGACCCACAGGGATTTTGGTGAGAGCAAAAACAAGACCCTGAGTTGTACAGCATCAAGAGACAGAGATGGAAAGCTGCAGCACCAACTCCAACTCTCTCCCTTCCAGTTTAGGTATTTCATCCCTATGTCATGGCACAGTAGAAGTAAAGTGATGCACACTCAGAAAAATACCAGAATGGGAAAACAGATTTACTCCTCCAGGAAAGTGGGATATAATTTCTAGCTTTTATATGTAATTTTACCTTTAAAATGTAATTTTACTTTTAAAGCAGAGCTTGTAGGGTCACTGCCTTAAAAATGTATTATCATGAAAGGAGACGTGTGCAACCAGGGAGACACACCTACAGTTTTTCTCTGGGAATCAACTGAATTGCCTGATTTTGTGGCAATTAAAATATTAAATTGACTTGGAGAGCGTAATTTTAATGGAAGTTTCTGAATTCACAGGAGTCTCAGGAGGTTAGGTAATTATTTACCTTTCCTTTTCCCTTTAGGAAATGTTAAAGGGTGATTTTTATTTCACTTTCTTTGCATAGTGCTTAGTCTTAGCCAGAAAACTGCTGTGAACTGCTAGCGTTAATTATTCATACACCACGTTAAAATTCCCTCGAGTATTCAGCTGACATTGAAAATTAAAGCAGAATTTTAGCTTTTTCCACATTTAGGACTTCTCACTGGTCACTTACCCACTAAAAATCCTACCTGGAAATCACCTGGCTCTGAGGCTGATCACAAGCACAGACTCTGGAAGCCTGAGCATGAAAAAACACTGAATTTGCACCTGAGGGGTAACTTTGCTGAAGGCTTTGCCAGCCCTGGGGAAGCATCTAACGTGATGATTTGAGAAAACCTGTGTGGCAGTTAAATGCCGACCACTGAGGGCGGATGTTTGGACAAAACTCCAAAGTAAATGAGCACAACCTCCCTAATACACAAGTTTTCAATGGTGGTAATATTAGTTTGTCGCACTTCACGTTTACACAGCCAATCTCAACTCCTACAAATCACCATGAAAGTTATGGGACACACATTTTACCCTGACTCTGTTGTCTGCCAGCTCTCCAAGACAGACCTGGGGGTGGCCACCAATGCTGAGAGGGTCCAGAATCAAATGGCTCAGTTGCTGAACCACCTTCACAATTCCCCCCTCTAATCCATCCCTACTCCAGCCCAGAACCAGACCAAACCTGTAAAGGGTCTTGAGGGCAACAGCTGCACTATAATTTCATGTAACTGGCCCCTAGAAAAGGTTATTCTTCAATGCTATAGCTCTGAATCATGAAACAGGACTAACAAGACAATTCCACTTGATTCATTTCTCCAGCACAGCAGAGGATCCACTCAGCCTTGCAGGAGGATGGCAAGTGCTTGACCTGCTATTTAAACCCTCCAGAAATGACTTCAAAATCTGCTGAAGAGATTCACTGTCCTGAGGAGAGGAGATAACTCTGCCTGACTGCAGTATAAGCCTTTTACTTCCCATCCTGTTCCCAGTGGCCACCACAACCAGTGCAAGTTGATCACCCTCAGTCTGGGAGACTCTGCAGCCTTTTCAATCCTTGCTGACTGCTCCAACGCCCTTCCATGCTCCAAAACACTCTGTTTGCATCAGATTAGAGTAATTCTTTCACACGTGGCCATGGGCAGGCAAGAGCTGCTCCCAACAGCAGCAAGGGAGGAGTTTTAAGCTGTGTTCCAGTAGCACTGAAATACAGATGTGAGCAATGGTCACACTGTGGGTTTTGAGGGCAAAATCCAAGAGGAAAACTGATGCCTTTACATAAGAAAATAGGCGTTTAAGTTTGACAAATGTAGCTCAGCTTATCCCAAAAGGTATTTCCCTGTAAATTAGTTGATGAGGGAGGGACACACACTGTGAGCAAGATTTACACAACGTGAAGATGGATTTTCCCGCATGTCAGACAACCCTGCAAGCGGTGCTTAGTCTGCTCTGACAGAGAGACTATCTTCCCAGTAATTCTCTTTGCCATCTCACTGTGGACATCCAAATATCACCAGATAGTCCCATAGAGGCTGCCTGTGGAAAGGGCAGTAAAAGTAAAGCTGAGTCACACAGGACAGCTCACACCATCTTTCCTGCCAAGGAACCTTCACTTCATGGGCCATGGAGGGAGCTGGGTTCCTCTAGGCGGCCCCTTTGGGATCAGGTCTGGAAGGAAATCCTGTCCTCACTCATTTTTAGGTGCCTGGTGAAAAGCACAGACTCTCCTTTTATGGACAGCCCACAGACACCGTATCTCCTGGGCAGTATGAGTCCCACAAAGCCATTAGATTATCTTAATTCTCTCCAACACGGAACCATAGAACCCCTGACCTGGAAGGGACTCACAAGGATCATCAGGTCCTGACCCTGCACTGGACACTCCAACAATCCCATCATGTGTCTGAGAGCCTTGTCCAAATGCTCCTGGAGCTCTGTCAGCCTTGGTGCTGTGAGCACTTCCCTGGGGAGCCTGTTCAGTGCCCAACCACCCTCTGGGTGAGGAACTTTTTCCTAATATCCAACCTAGATCTCTCCTGACACACCACTCCTCCCTAATCCCATGATATCTGTGTTTAGCAAATAAACCCCAGGATTCAATGCAACTTCCCGTTTGACTTATACAAGGAAAACATCAAAGTGCTGCGCTCCTCTTATTCCCAGAGGGTGGTGCTTCACTCTGCCTTTCATCAGCGAGGTTTGCAGGGACCCCGTGGTGCCAGAGCACTGACAAGGATACCTGATTATGGAAAGACTATCCCATGGCATTGGAGAGCTCACCTGCACAGCAAGCACCGAGCTGAGCTCTGCTGCTCAAGGCACTGACAGCTCTGTCCTCATGAGAAATCACATCCCTGGGTAGGAAATGGTTCAAACCACTCATTGCTGTCTCAAGCACAGACATTCCGACAGCCACATTGCCTAAATTTGGTATCTGTGGTAACTGGGACGGTTCAGGTGACAGATGTACATATGGTATTTATCTGCCTTGTATGGGCGCAGGAAAAAAATCAGAAAACTAATTCCTGGAAATTGTTCTAAGATCCACCAGTGGAAAAAGCCAGAAACCGTTCAACACCATCACAGCCCTGTCCCTTGGGAGAGAGCTGAATGGCAGTAGGCTCATGGCTCAAGTTATAAAGCATCACAGATCTGTTCCTTGACAATACAGCTACTGAACATTAACCCCCTTCATCAATTCACTGATGCGCACGTGGCCCTCTATTTATCATTGCTCTAAACCATCATTTACTGTGGCTCTAAACCATGCTGAGTGTAAGCAGCATGAACAGTTTCTTGCTGACTTTTCCAGCATCTGGGAAACCAAAGTTTCCATTGTTTTCCTTCCAGTTTTCCAGAGTAAGTACCTCTGGCATTTACAAGCCCTCTTACAGCCACCACCACTCGCAGCCCTGACCTGCTCCGCTCCAGGGGTTCTGGATTCATTTGCTTCACCGATCTCTAAGCAAGGCATGCATCTGGAGTGGATGAAACAGTGCCAGGTTAGGAAACTGGGATGCTTCACATGTTTTTTAAACGGGCATCACAACAGAGAATGGAAAACAAGACCATGGTCTGGGATATTTGAATAATGTAGGATTTGTCCCTATGAAAAATAAAAATTAATAAAATGCTGCCCAATGTTCACCTCTCTGTATTTAGCACTTGTCCCCAAATATCTGTTTTTTCTGCCAGCCAGTGTCCCACAGCAGGCAACACACTCCCAAGCAAAACATCACTCTCTTCAGAGTCTGTTTTCCAGGAAACTTTGGGAAGAGGTGGGAAGACTGAAGGGCCTCACTGCGGTTTACACATCAGCCAGAACAACCACCAAAGCTGTCCTGGGGCTCTCAAACCTTCCACACGAGAAAGCTCTGTGCCAAAAGAGCCTGTTCTGAAACAACCTCAGCACAGTGACCCTTAGCTCACATGCCTGTGCTACAACCAGGGCCATGAAGAATTGAACCCACTTTCTCCTCTCTGTTTTTCCTAGAAATCAGGCTCAGTGCTTTAGGGCAACACATGTCAAGGCCAAATTTTTGTCTAGGGAAAAAAAGCCACGAAGCTTCACTTCATTACCCCTTGTATTACAGGAGCTGTCCCTGCAAGGACACCAAGAACAGCTGGTACCTGAGGCAAAGAGGTTGTGTGTAGAGAGATACAAGAGAAACACTTAAGATGGAAAAGAAAGAAGGTATAAATGTCTTTAATTCATGGAGGAGAGAAATGACACTGTCAGGAAATCAAGCTCCATGCACCCTCAAAGATATCCATGCACTTCATTTCACCAGCTGAGGTACCAAGTAAGTAAGGATGGACATCAAAAATCCTCATCAACCCACCACCACCACCACTAGTCAACCCCAAAAAGAGATTTAGCTTTTAAAGGTCAGTGGGAAACTTAAAATTGCCAGAAGAACTACAGCAACAGCCAAGTGAACCCTGTAAAGGCTTGAAAATATCCCATCCTAACCCTCAGAACTGCTCTCCAGTGCATCTCATGGCAGGGAAGAGAGATAAACTGCCTTTCCCTTGGTCTTACACCCTTTGTTAAAGTAAGAGAGAGCACATGCTTCCTAGAAGACTTTAGAAACTCTAATCACAACTTCCAATCCCAAAGAAAATCCAAATACAAACACTCTGTATTAGGAAATATAAGATAAAATCCTCTGTACTGGAGGCATCATTGAAATAATGTGATTACAGTAATTAGGAGCACATCAGTAGGTAGCTTTGCAAGCAAGAATCTTTTACAGATGTCTCAAGGGACATTTCCCAAGCAAGGCTTTGTTAAAAAAACCCATCTGATTTGGGAGCTATGCATTGTGAAAGCTCAAATGATGCTGATAGAAGATAATGGAACTGTAGCTGGGAAAAAGGAATAGTCTGTAATGTGCAACATCCCAAAATCATCAGAAAAGTTTGAAAACTTGCCCATTTCCAGTCCTCTGCTCCCTGCAAAGCCAAGATCAGCATGTTCCAGTTCCGTGGCCATGGGTAAACAGGACCCATCTGTGCCCCAGTCCCACATACCAACAGCAGAGCATTGGGGACACCACTGATCCACCCCCTCCAGAGACCTACAACGGCAAGGGATCACAGCCAGAGCAGGAACGGGCAGCACAAGCCTCTGAGCTATTCCCTGTTCCACCCCAGGCTGCAGCCTGGCAGATGCCTGCAGCCAGAACTGGATGCATTTTTAAATCAACTTCCACAGCGCTCAACTCAAACCCTCATGGATCAGTGCTTCAGTGAGGAAAATCACTGCAGTTGGAGGGAGGGGGTGTATATCCAAACCCTCTTGTTTATTAATTTCAGCACTTAACTCCCTTCCACGCTGATCCAACGATCCAAGCGGCCTCCCCATGCATCATATACGTGTTGTTTTGACTCCCCACGCCAGGAGCAGGCAGGTGGGTGCCAACCAGACAGGAGGAGCTTCATTTTTTTGCTGTTTGCAGGTATTCTGGGTTGACATGAACAACAACTGACAGGGAAGTGCAGGAGGAATTAAGGTTTCAACTCTTTTAAGGGAGGAGGGGTAGAGAGAAGAGGATCACCCAGCTGGAAGCATTTGGGAAAGGGATGGAGCCTGCAGGTCAGGGAGAGGTGATTGGCAGGAGCAGAGCTGGAGGAGTCCCATGATAGCCACGTCCAGGCCATGCTCAGTGTTGCGAAGTCAGAGCTCAATTCCCAGTCTTTCTCCCCTCTTTTCCCCCTTCCTTTCTGCTTCATTTGTCAAAGTTTCCTCCCCAGCAGAATTTGATGCCAATGTTTACAAAATCTATGCTGCCTCAAGTCAGACACCACTAACCTTGCGCTGCCAGCAAGTCAAGGGCACTGACCAGAGCCCTTCACAGGAGGAAAATACTACCAGACACTGACTGCTTTGACTTCAGCACCTTTTTACCAGTTCCAGAGACTCAAATGAGGTGTCTGAGGACAACAAAGATGAGATATTTCAAGTCCTTTTGGTATTTTTCTCCCTGCTTTTCTACCCGTGGAAGCATAGACAAGCAGTAAAAAGCAGTCTGACACATCAGGACGACAGCCACTCCTCTCCCTGCCGTGTGATCCCCCAGTAACACTCACTCCAGGAGGTAAAAGAAAGAAGACCTCAGAGTGATTATCCTGGAAACGAGAGCCAGCCTGCTCGGGATCTTGTGCACAGAGGTGATCCAGCTGAGAGAGGTGTGAGTTTGAATTTAGCAAGGCTCAGAGCTGCGTTAGTTCCACGTGGAAGTGCTGTACAGGCCTTGGCTTTGTGCATCAGGCAAAGAATGCAGCTCCAGTTTGAAAAAGAGATAAGAAAAAGACCATCTAGTCTGTTAAGGAAGTCTTGGGAGTGGGTGGTGTGTCCTTTTTGAGAGGGGATGGGTGGTGTTTTTTATCTTATGGCCATGAATTTCATTTGGATCTGTATCTGTCCTTACAACTGACCAAACCCACCAGGTCTCTACTTCAACACCTTTCACATACAGTGGAGGTCAACTGCATCCCAAGACAGGACTTCTGTCCTGCTGCAAATGAACTCCAAAGCAAGGGTGGTTTAGACAGACTGTATGATCACGTATCGTATGTCTGACAAGCCCAGCATCCCACGGTGACAGCCATGGTCAAAAATACCCCCAGTTGGAAATAAGTTCTCTTTGTGATTCAGAGTGTTTTGCATCAATGGAGAACAAGTATTCCACAGCAAGGTTTCCCCGGGGTGCCTAACAAAAAGCAGGAGTTTCAGGTCACTTCTGCTGGCCTAGAGTGAAAATATAGAGTGAAAACATTCAGGGAAACTCATTTTTTTTAAACACAGTTGGTTGCTGTGGAACTCACCCAACTTGGCTCTTGTGTTCCCACAGACAGTAAGAACAGAGACACAAAGCAGGGCCTCTGGTCAGTCCTGAGAATCAGCTCCATGAGTTCACCTTTGGGCATTAAGACTTGCTGTGGAGGTCTGGAGGCTCAACAGGAGATGAGATTCTTAAGCAGAGTTCTGAGAAACGAGCAGAAAGGATGTGGCTGCTGTCCCTCCTTTGTGCAAAGAGCAGCAGAGGGGAAAGTGTGAGGGTACTTTGCTCTCCAGCTCTCGCTCTTCACTGCCTGTTTAAGACAACTTCTCACAAAGACAGGCAGGACATGGAAAGGTCAGCAGAGCCCTTACAAAGGCAAGCACACAACTTACATCTGAGGCACTGGGAAAGAAAGGAGCTAAAAAGAACAAAAATACAGCAGCTGCACCAGGCCAGGGCAGTAAGTCTTGCTGCTGCAGCTGGGATTTCTTATTCATGCAGTTGTTAAGTTCCACTCTGTCTCTCTCCTCTCGCAGAGCAGTAAGTGATGGATTGCAGCTCTAGGCACATCATTTGTGACCAAGGTTATCCATGATCTCTACTGTGATTTTTTTCTTCCTATGTGCTGCTCACACTGGCAGAACATGACCTGTCTGCACCACAGTGCTATACTCCTTCCTCCGTGTTCCGTTTTCTTGCAGCTGGTCTGCTCATGATGGACAAAACACTAGCACACTTGTCACCTGCTGATGAGCTTCCAAACACTTTTTCTCTGACAAATCTGAAGACAAATCTCAGAGCTGACATGGTGTGTTTTGTTGTCTGTACAGAGGCTAAAGCTTGTTCTGATCTCCGACTGCGACCCTGAAGAGATAAACAGCGACAACTTGTAAACTGCAGAGCAGAGCCCCTGTGCAGGCTCTGCCCTTGGCTCTGGCTGCTTGGTGCATCTCTGCTGTCACACAGCAGCCACGGAGTGGCAGACGAGGCATCCCGAGAGCACATCACAACACCCTCAGACAGCTGACAGCCTCCCAGCAACTCCTGCAGCACAAACCTCCCTGCCCTCGGCACAAGGAGTCAGCAGAGTCCCAGCCTTGCCGGGCTGCCCAGAGATAAAAAGGATCATTAGCAGCCCTGGGCTAACTCTAGATTTTACAAAAAGCACCTATTTGACTGGCCAGCTTTGTACAATCCCACCCTAGAGATGACGGTGTTACACCAGCCTGTATGTAACTTCATAAAGCCAAAGCAGAACGACTCCACGGTAATTAAAGAGCAGCGAATTACCACAGGGAGGCCAGCATTGCTGGCAGCAAACCACAGACTTCCATTTAGCTGAGATCCAGCCACTGTGTTCTCCAGAGTGCAAAAGACAATGTGACCTCCAAATCATACCATCACAAAATGAAGCATCTCATTCCATGCCCCTGCCATGGGCAGAGACACCTTCCACCATCCCAGGTAGATTCCAGACCCATCCAACCTGGCCTTGGACACTTCCAGGGATGGGGCAGCCACAGCTTCTCTGGGCAACTTGTCCTCCTGTGCCAGGGCCTCATCAACCTCATAGCCAAGAATTTCCTTCTAACATCTAATCTCAATCTCTCCTCTTTCACTATAAAACTACTCCCCTTTACACCTACCTGCATAAAAAGACAGTCTTTTTATAAACCCCTTTAAGCACTGGAAGGTGCTCTAGGGTCTCCCTAGACCCTTCTTTCCTCTGGGCTGAACACCCCCAGCTCTCCCAGCCTGCCTTCAGAGCAGAGGTGCTCCAGCCCTCAGAGCACCTTTGTGCCCTGCTCTGGATCTGCTCCAAGAGGTCCACATCTTTCTCATGTTGAGGACATAAACAAGGGTCCACAAGCAGAGTGAGCAGGTTCCCAGAGGCCCACTGTCCCCCACCACACTGCAGGGATGGGGCTGGGCTGGACATGCTGTTGTGGCCCTGGTCATCAGTACCTTATCCCCCCCATCTTCAAACCACAGCACCTCCTTTAGCACAGACCCACTGCTCAGATTCACCCCGTTTGAACCATTCTTTAGAACATGTAGCTCAAAAGTCCCAGATTGATCACACTAATCTCAGGATTCAGCCTTACACAAAACCCAGGGAAACGTTCTTTACCCAGAGGCTCCCCAGGGTCACAGCACCAAGACTGACAGAGCTCAAGGAGCACTTGGACAAAGCTCTCAGACACATGGTGGGATTTTTTAGGGATGTTCTGTGCAGGGCCAGAAGTTAGACTCAACGATCCTTGTGGATCCCTTCCAACTCAGGACGCTCCATGGACTGAGCCCCTTTTCCTTACTACACTGAAGGTGATTTGCACATATAGGCCATAACCCAAATACCCTGGCTTTCCACCCAGAGTCAGCAGAAAGAGCTGGCTTCAAATAAAAGCCACGTTATCTTCTGGGAAATATCTGTGCCATAATATGCATGAGCCAGAAATAGACACTTCAGTAGAAAAGAAACTGCCTCCGGTACCAGACAGCTACTGTCAGGCCCCTCCATCTCTGCTGCAGTTCTCTGCCTACCCAATAGTACTTCTCTCCCTGGCTGTCCCATGGCAATAGGAACGAGCTGGAATGCCTTTCTCACCCAACAAACTTGATTATATGCTTTAAAGTCAGTGAACTATAAATATTAGGAGAGACGCATGAAATCTTAGCTGGCTCGCATTTCAGCGCTCCTCTCTCAATGGGAATTCAATAGATGCCTGAGCTTCTCCTTTCAAGTCACGTAAAGGGAAGGAGGGGATGCAGGCTGCTCGTTTCCACACAACCACCATGAAAACGCCAGCAAAGAGCCAGACTGCAAATGTCAAAACAACTGATTGGTTTTGAAATATGGGGAGAAAGTTCATCCTAATGATCCTAGCAGCTTACGTACTTACAGTCATGTGAAAAAACAGGAAAGCAACAAAAGCATTCTCCAACTCCCCTTCATTTGGTGGGGCAATGGCAGATGTGATCTGCCTACAGATCTCATCCCTGTCAGTCCAGCCCAATGAGCTGGCAGCATCCTTGGAGCAGAAACCAGGGACTGCAGCAGAAGGGAGCTCGTGAGGATTTTCAGTGTCTGTCTCTGCTACAGACATACAACTTCACCACTTTGTCCTAATATATTCACCTCTCTGCAACTTCCTTGTTGGCTTTTGGAAGCTCTTGGGGCAGGATCTACGTCAAACTCAAGCAGAGTCACAGGTTTTCAGCACAACACGTGTCAGCAACGGCCTCTCAGGTGCTGCCACAACAGAAAGGGGAGTAAATATTTGCTGTAATTCTTCAGTACCATGGGTTTGAGCCTGTCAGATACTGATGCAAAAGCAGGTCAATAAAACTGGAAGTTTCAGCTGGTAGAGTCCTGCATTTGATCTCGTGTCCCTGTGGGAAGTTGGCACTTCCAAAAGGCATTTAAACCTAGAGATGGCCCTGGCAGCTGAAAACATCGCTGGCAACAGGGATGGGCCAAGCAGGAGAGCCCAGAAGACAGGGCTGGGTTTGGTTCAGGAGCTGAGTGTGAGCTCTGGGAGCTGATCAGTGTTTCCTGTGGGAAGGATCTGGCACCTGCTGAAGGGTCACACCATGCTGCTGCCTCAGGATTGAGCTGGAAAATCACACCTGAAAGCCAGTCACAAGCCAAGGAAGGAAACACTATCCCGAGCACCAGAGAGAGCAGAAGGACTTAGGATAACACAAATCCTGGGATTTAAGAAGTGACTCCATGACCACTGACAACCAGGTTACATATCTGGGACCGAGTATCTCCAGATGACCAAGGGCACTCCTTGCACAGCTCATTTTTGGGGGTCAGGGTCTCACCCAAAGTAAGCTGTGGACTTCAGGGACTTGAAGTGAAGGCCAAGAAGATCAAGAAGTTTTTCAGCCCAATCTAAGGATGGGGAGGTCAGAAAAAGTGATGTCTTGTCTACACTGGGGCAGTAAAGAGAGTCCTCTGTCACAAACCACACCAGAGCCACAAGAAGGAAAGAGAAAGAGGTCACAGGTTGAGAACAGAACCTACTTTCCAGGGTAAAATTCAAGCTCATTCTTCATTGCTTTTGTGAGCCCTTTAGCTCCTTAAATCAGGACTGATCAGGCCTCATATGGTTCTGCAAAAATAATTGTTTCCCAAAGTTATTTAATCTGATGGGAAGAATTATTTCTATTTCTTTGTACATATTTTCACTTAAATTTCTTCACTTTTCATTTAAGCAGCGCCTTGGATTTTAAAACAGGATTTCAGAATATATTTAATTTATTGATTAATAGCAGATTAAATTAGTCTTTACTTACTTTTTGCTTAATGACCTAGCAAAGGCCTCAGAACTTGGCTTAATAACAGTGCTGCAAGATACTTCAACTGATGAATTATAGCATAATAATTAACATCCTTGCAGTTGTCAGGCACAAAGCCCAGTGATGTACAAAGTCTCTGCATACACAGCATATAAATGATGCCAGAAACCCACAGTTTGATGTGCTTATTGCTGTCATATCATAGCTGATATTCAACATATCTGTAAAATATCCAGAGACTATTCTGTCTTTCAGTTATAGAAGCTGTAAACACACTTAAGCTGCAAAACACCAACAACAGATTTAATACAAACTGTTAGGAAACGAGCCCTCGCATAGACAGTCATGTCTCGAGAACCCATTAAAAATATAAATTCAGATTTTGCTTCCAGAAGAATCTTCTTAGCATAAATCAGAGAGCTCTCCTCAGCTCTGCAATTCTCTAATCATAGTTGATCTCAACCTGACCTAAGCCAGATCAATTAAAAGTAGTTAAACAGCTGCTCTAATTTATGTGACCTCTCGTGGCTCCTTGGAGAGCACCCACCGGCTCAACAAAGGTGTTCACTCCCTGCAGGTCTGATCCAAACACTGAGCAGTGTTTCATCTCTTCCAGCTTTTAACCAAACAGCCTGTAATAATGTGAAAAACTCCATTTTCAGAAAGAAACAATAATTCAATCTGGAAAGTGCAGCCTGGGATCTAATTCCCTGCACGTGACACAAGCAAACTGTGAAAGGAGGAGGCGAGCTGCTGACCTCCCTGGGCATTAGTAAATAAATGAGTAAACAATGGGCAGGAGATTCTGGTGACTCCCATACTCCAGCACTCAGGTGCTTTACAAGGAAAACTCTTGGAAGCCGTGGGCAAGGAATACTCTTGGAATTGATGATGCCCAGAGCTGCAACTTGCCTGGCAAAGCAAAAGACTTCCCTGAGCAACTTCCCAGTTCTAGTTGTGACAAGGATTACAGGAAAATCCAGTGAGACCAGATGGTCCACAGCTGGCACAGAACAGATGCACCTGGATGTTTCTATTCCTTCACTGAACAGCCCAAGTAAAGCCAAATATGGCTGAAGTTCCACCTAAATCGATAAAGACCACAAGACCTGTTCAGTCAATAAGAAAAACTATCACAGCAGCATCAGTGCAGTCCAAGCTGTCTGGATACAGCCATAAATTCTGGAGCAGGAACTTCTGCAAAGCCCTGCAGTTTAAAACAGGTACCTCTCACTCACAAGCCAAAATGTCAGTCAAGTCTGCTTGAAAATGTGCCCTTAAGCAGCAGAGGAATCAGAGGAGCCTTCTTCAAAAAAAGAGCAGCTTATGAAACCCATTTCAGCTCATTTATGTGTAAAACAGTTGTGTGTGTGCAGTTGCTGGACTGGCTTATTAGAAGTTATGCACCTCTGACACCTCCAAAACCCTGCTCTGAGAAGGAGTCAAAGGCCAAGGGGCTTTTTGCAGGGGCTGTGCAAGTTGTCTGAGATCTTCTAATCACTTATCTATCTTTTCTGGGGAAAGGAACTTGTGAAAGTGTCTGTGGGGAGGGGAAATCTAGAGCAAATGCTATACCAGGGAGACATTGAAATCCATCTGTTTTACCGAAAGCAGCAAAACCTGAAGCAGGCATTAACACACTTCCTGGAAACCAGTGCTGTTAGAGTGTTAAGATACCAGTCAAAGCTTTAAGACAAGGCTAAAAGAAGTGAAGGCTTGAACTGTGAATTTAAACCACATTTTTCTGACCAGGTTTTCAATCACCAGGTTAATGGAGCTACTCCACGACACCGGTGTAAGTGCTCACCTTGTCCCAGGAGAGCGGAACCCATTCCCAGCAGCAGCAGGGCAGGCAGAGCCTGCCTGTGCCTGCAGCCACATCCACCTGAAGAAAGGTTTCAATTCAAGAGTGGAATTTCTGTAAAAACAATTAAATGGAAGCTTTGCAGCAGCTCAAGCTGCCAGGGAAGCTGTCAGCCCTCATGACACCCAAGTAGAAGCAATCTCTCCGACTGCCAGGCTGTCTCACCAACACAGAAACAACCGCCCAGTTCTTGCTTTGCCTGCAAATAGGACTCTCTGCTGTCAGCAGGAATCACAAACTTTTAAGGGCAGAGCGTAAACTTCCCGCACAGGTTCCTCCATGTACCTGATGCCAGTTTGGTTTAGCCACCACTGAATTTATGCACACTGGAAAGCAAGCGACACGTTCATGAAAAGGCTCAAAATTGGCAAAATTCATCTAATTTTGACACCCAAGACTGAGCTTAAGTATCAGGCCCTAGAATCCAAGAGCAGTTTGGGTTAGAAGAGACCTCAAAGATCATCTCGTTCCAACCTCCTGTCATGGGCAGGGATGTCGCCCACAAAACCAAGTTGCTCCAAGGCCTACCCAACACGGCCTTGAACTCTTCCAGGGATGGGGCATCCACAGCTTCTCTGGGCGACCTGTGCCAGTGCTTCACCACCCTCACAGTCAAGAATTTCAGCATAGTATCTAATCTACAACTACACTCTTTCATTTTGAAGCCGTTCCCCTTGTTCTGTCACTCTGTGTGCCCTTGTAAAAAGTCTCTCTTCATCCTTCCTGGAGGCTCCCTTCAGGTACTGTAAGGCTGCAATAAAGTCGTTCCAAAGCCATCTCTTCTCTGTAGGCTCACTGATTCCTTAACAGAAGTTCTTAGGCATGAAAAAGATGTTCCAGCAGAGAAGATGCTCCAGTTTGGGCAGCATTTGCTTCACTGAGCACACTTAAGCAGAAAATTAATGAACCCATTTAATACCAAGCGATGGTTTGCCTGCACATGCGGAACTGAAAGCACTTTGGTTTTAGGCTGGAGTGGTAGAACCTCAACTTGACAATGAGAAACATCACAGTGATTTAATGACGAAATCCAGCAAAAAGGACTTGCTGAGAAGGAATAAGACACCAAAGGAGGAAAAAGCAAAGATACTACAAAAAGTCATGGAAAGGCAGTTGAGAAACAGTGGAAATTGGCACGGAAGAAAAATACAGAACAAAAGAGGGAAACTGGAAAGGAGCAAAAACACCAGAAGGGTGGTCAGGCACTGGAATGGGCTGTCCAGGGAAGGGCTAGAAATGCTCAAAAGATATGTGGATGTGGCACCTGGGGACATGGGTTACTGGTGGGCTTGGCAGTGCTAGAAGAACAGTTGGACTCAATGATCTTGGAAGTTTTTTCCAACCTAAACAGTTCTACGATTCTATGACTCCAAGAGAAGGACAGTACAGAAAGATGAGTGACAGCGAACAAGGACCCGCTTGCCGCCAGGATAGAAGGCCAGGCTGTAAATCCGCAGAGGAAAATCTTTGCATTCTCTAATGAGGTCTCAGAGGAGATTATCACTGGCTGTCTTTTGGGAAACACAGGAGATTATTCTGCAGGTACAGATAGGATGAAATGCCACAGTTTGGAGGCTTTTGAGAGCTCTAAGACCTCAAGTGGCTTTGAACTAAGGGGGGCAGTGTCTTTGAAGGGAATTATTTTGGCAGGAAGCTCTGTAAGAAGGGACAAATTGAAGACCCAAAGGAATGTCCCAAAGAACTGACAGGTGTTCAGAGACCTCACAGCTCTATCAGGTGCTCTGCAAGAAGTCCATGGAGAATTCTGTGGCCATAAAGTTCCTGTAAACCTCCTAGCAACAACCTTAGCTCAGTGTATGTTGTGTTCAAAGTGGAAATAATCACGGAGCAGCAGAGGCTGGATAGTTAAAACTCCTCAGAGAGAAAATTGCAAAATGTTTTCATGCTGCAGCACAGCAAATGACAGGACTCATTTTTCAAGAAGAAAACGATACTCTGCAGACAACAGGCTTATCATGTGCTATTACGTGTAAAAATTAGTGTAAGGTGGGCTGCAAACATCATCACTCAAATCCTTCCAACAGAGATATGTTGCAGAGTAATAGATTTTCTCAAACCCAAGATAGGAGGAGCAGGCAGTCGCCTCTGCATGATGATTAGCTAAAATGATGGCTTAATCTTTCTTCTTGGACTGTTTAAATCTATGCTTGTCTTCAAGAATCCAGAAGGCAAAGTTAAATGTAGATAAGGTCACTGTCAGCACAGGCAGGACCAAGGAAAAAAAAAGTCACAAGCTATTGTGTCTCTATTAATCATAAGTCACTGAAAAGTGTTCAGCCACTTAAGGAGGCACCAACTGTAGCTGGCACAGTGAAACAGCAAAGACCTTTCCTGGCTAAGTTGCTTGAGTTGACATGGAAAAGTTACAGAAAGGGACAAGCTGGGACATCTTGGCCATGGCCAGCCAGAGTCACGAAGGGCTTCACCAGTTCACAGTATCACACAGTATCACAGAATTAGCAAGGTTGGAAGAGACCTTGGAGATCATCCAGTCCAACCTGTAACCCAACACCAACCCATGGTCTAAACCATAGGCACATCCAGCCTACTCTTAAAACCTCCAGGGACGGTGATTCCACCACTTCCCTGGGCAGTCCATTCCAATGAGGGATGACTCTCTCTGTGAAAAAACTCTTCCTAACATTCAGTCTAGACCTCCCCTGGTGTAGCTTAAGGCCATGTCCTCTTGTTCTGGTGTCGTCAGTCTGAGAGAAGAATTCCTCTGATTTAACCAGTGGCAATGGACAGTGGCAAACTCATAGAGCGGCTCCAGCCACTGAAGGATCATCAAACCAAAACTAAGAAAGATCCAAGACCACCCAGAACAAAATGAGACAGATTTGGATGAACTTGGTCATAAACAAAGACATCAGACTGCAATTGTTCTCCATCTAAATAAGTGAGGAAACACATTACCTAAAATTTTCAGAAATCTTAAGAATGTTCCTAAGGTCACATGAGAAGCCTGTGGAACAGCAGAGCATTAAAACCTAACCTCAGATCCATTTTCAGTCTTAACCCCCATTCTCTGTCTCCTCTGCAAGTTTTGGCTGGATGGACTCGAGATCATTGGTGAGCTCTAAACAGAATACAGAGAATAGAAAATAACTTGCAGCACTGACAATATTGTCCCTATTTAGCTTTCCAGTATTGATTTTTAGCTCAGCCACTCCAATGCAGATGAAAGCAGCACAGATTTGGTTCTTTTGTTTAATTCCCTGAATCCAGACACTGTTACTGATGCCACCACCTGACTCTGGGGACTGATTACCATGTGCTATTTAAAGTCAGAAAGGTGCTTACATCTCATTTTATTCAGGACCAGTGGGAACTGTAGGTTATGGAGGAAGATTTAACTTTTTTCCCCCTCTTTTTTGTTTGCTGTTGACAAAGTCCTTCCCATGTGAAGGGACAGATCTCTCTAAAAACAATCTGTTCACAAAGCAACAGAACAGATGATGCCCTGTTCTCCTACAGATTTATCCCTGTTCTACACAAGTACAGAAACCCTGCTTCCACTTCTGCCACAGTTCCATCTCTCCAGGAGAGTGTTTGGGCACTGGAAGAAGCTCCCCGGGGAAGTGGTCACAGCACCAAGCCTGACAGAGTTCAAGAAGTGCTTGTACGAGGCTCTCAGGCACAGGGTGGGATTGTTGAGGTGTCCTGTGTAGGGCCACAAGCTGGACTCAACGATCCTTGTGGGTCCCTTCCAGTCCAGGATATTCTGGGATTCTATGGTTCTGTAACTTACCTGTAAAGGTCTTTCCCTGTCATTTCAAGCTGAAGGAGCTCAAGTGGTCATTCACAAGCTACAGCTGAAAGCTACAGGAAAGTCGATGTGTCATTTATTCCTTCCCTACAAGTAGATCTTCCCTCTCTCAACTCAGGTGCAATGAGCTTGGAGCACTGACCTGTAGTTGTCCACATCTGCTGTAAAGATGAGCTGTCTTGATTGACATGACAAATAAAGATGGTAATTGATGAACTGCCAATATTTTTGCCAGGTTTGCATTAAGCAACAAGCACCAGAGTTTGCAGGCAGGAAGGTCACAAGGCATCACTCCAAGCCTCACAGCTGAAGGCAGAAGGAAATTCAGGGATTTTTACAGTCTTCACAATTATTTGCCTTTAAAGCCATCCCATTGGAAAATCCATTCCACCTGCTCACACTAAGCAGAACCTCACTCCAGCCCTTCTGCTTTAAGTTTGGCTTTGGTTTTGTGTTGGCAAATTGAGGCCATATCATCTTCATACCATCACTGCAAGTGATAGAGGATTACAAAATGGGCAGGTATGCCTGTGTGACTGAGCACACGCATATCCCCCATATCCCACACAGCCTTATCTACCACCCACATTCATTCTCTCTCTACAAAAGCCCTCCCCGAAAAAAACCCTTGAAATGACTGCTAGCTCATCTCTCACTTCCAGTCAAGGGTACAAGCAGGGTCACCCTGGAATTAAACACATTAAGCCCCCAGAGACAGCTATCACTGCTCTACCTCTGCATTTTTACAGCACCCTTAAGGATCACAAATCTGAACCACAGCAGCAGCAGCAGGGAGGAGAGCCATCAAAATTCTGTGTCCATCGCCACATTTCTTTCCAGCAATTGTAAATCTATTATCAAATATATTCTCAGACACAATCTGGGACACGTGTCTGGCACACATGGTACCAGGCTATAAATAGTCAGATAGAGACAATCATACTAGATACACCAAAGATTATTTGATTAAGCTGAGGCTCTGCCCTGCTGAAGAGCCTGTGATCAGTAGAGACACCTTCTAGGAGCTGGCTCGTAGCAGCACAACCATCTCCTGGGAGCAAAGAGATGCTAAAAGATTCCAATTGCATCCTGTGCCCTTGTAGTCTCACGTTCTTGTAGCCCACATTACCAGGGTATTTCTAACAAGCAGAAAATTCCTGTAAGCAGTAATTAAAACAGCATAAGGCCTACTGGAGACTCCATATTTTTCACTGGTCTGTACTAGTTTTATTTGGGGAGTCAAGAGTAACTAGATGCTCACTGCTACACTCAAAAAACACTTGGCTGGCAAGCACTAGTAAGAGACCATTTGAGAATTTGCAGCTGGACTTCCCAGGCAGGCAGCAATATAAGGTCAAACTACTCTAAATCCAGGCTAATTTCACTTTATCCAATATCTCTGTACAACTTACAAATGTTTAGCACCAGGGGAGCTGCATTACTCTTTTAGAGCTGCCACAGCTCATACACTGGGCATGAAATTGGAGCACATTCCCACAGCAAGAAGGCAACTGGTCCTGCCTTGCTGAGGTGACATGCAAAGCATTTCAGAGCACACCAGCCCCAGCCCCATCACAGCAGCAGAGCACAGGAGAGCAAACACTGCTTGCTGAAGTGCAGATCAATCCAGGCACATGTGCTGAACCCACTCCTTGTATCACACCTGTGTGCTCATCACTGAAGAAAGAAGCTCAGCTCAAACAAGCTCAACTCCCTGGAGCCTTGGATTCGCCGTGGTCACCCACTCCTCACAAACCAACACTGCATTTTTCTTTCAAATTCGATTCTCCACACTTTAACCCTACTTTGTTCAAAAGTGACAAGTTTAGCAATGAGTAACAACCACATCCAAAGACTCAAGAAACTAGTTTGGACTCACAGAATCACAGAATCAGTA
>WEKX01011640.1:7546-27814 GCA_013390025.1 Pitta sordida
GGCCTGCTAGACCGTGAGGCATATAGGTTGGTATTACGCTCTAGGATGTGCCCTCGGTCGCTGTATGGGTATTAGATGGTGAGTTGGACTAGATGATCCTTGTGGGTCCCTTCCAACTCATAATTTTCTGTGATTCTGTGATTCTGTGAGATCAAGAAGAAGATAGTCATCACCTGTGGATCCGGCAGTGAGCACCTTGTTGGTCCTTCTTCACCCTGGGCTTCTCAGTTGTGGGGATCTCAGAGTCTGGAGTACTCTGTACCGACTCCCAGTACCTTCTGGAGGTACCATGTTTATACAGCCCAAGTTCTGGGTACCTATTGTTCCCATAACTTATAGTGGTATGTGTATGAGCAGTTGCTTACTTTTCCACAGTTTGCCATAATGGGAATTTTTGTCTGCATATGTTAGCCAGGATTTGCTAACAAGATCTTGCTTTGCCAGGCCTGGAATTACTGCCTTCCTGTTGCAAATTCCTCCCTTTGTTTATCTCCAGTTCCCTCTGTGGTGGCTTGTATTATGGCAAGTTCCTTCTGTGGCCTTGACAGTGTTCTGAGACAGGCAGCTATGCTCTTTATGTTGTATTCACAGAACCACAGAATATTCTGAGTTGGAAGGGACCCACAAGGATCATCGAGTCCAACTCTTAACACAGTCTCCCTGGCAGGAATCGGACCCAGGTCTCTCATATGCCAGGTGGGGACACTTACCACTGTACTAAAGTGGATTCGTATAGCTTTCCCTCAGCCTGGCCAGCAGTTTAGCTTCCTCCAGGGAGGTAGTTCTGAAACTGCAGTTTCAAAATATGCCAAGATGAAGGGCATGAAACAGCCTGCATCTTAGGTGAGTTACACACTAAGCAACTGCATGAAAGGACTGGATGAAGCCTGCTACTTTCAGGGAAGAAAGATTTACCCTTGGGCGGCGAGCATCTCAGGCAGACTCCAGATGGGAGGAGAGGGAAAGGAAGGAGAAAAGGGAAAACAAAGGAAGGAGAAAAGGGAAAACAAAGGAAAAACCTGTTCTGTCTCCTCTTGGCTAGATAAGCAGCTTCCCCTTCAGCAGGTTTATTTTGTGATCCTTTCTTGAGGTATCTTGTCAGATAGGGAGCCAAGTTCCTAAAATGAGGCTGTGAGAATGAGCATCTTGTCTCTTTGTAATCTGGGCTGAGGTGTTTGTAATTCAGAAGCAGCGTATAGCTCATTCCTCAGGAGTATTTTCCTTCACTTCAGGATAGGCATAGATTACATAGAGTGTTTGATCAGATTTTATTTTAAATTGAGCCTCAGAGTCTCTGATGTTCTATAGAGGGCCAAGCACACTGATGAGTCTGTCTGAAGGACAGTCCTTACGCAAACACAAGTGCGCTGCCTGCAGCCAGATCCCTTAATAGCCTTCTACTGCTATTATTTTCCTCATTTTTAACTCTTGGGTGCTTTAATGTGATCTTTCCTTTATCTCACATCTTCCTCTTACTCAGTCAATCAAGAAGGGATGGACAAACGGATGCTCACTCCTTTACACCTCTCCTGAGCTAGCTGTGCTCTTTTAAGTACCCATTCCTGCCATGGGTTACTTTTACTAAGTGTTACTTTTATTAAGTGATTTCATCAGTTTAATATCTATCATGGATAATTTACAAATTATGGAATCGGTGCCTTATAGAAGGATAAAGCTGAAAAAAAGAAAATACTTATATTTTGGATCAAAGACAGCTTTTTAATTGACTGTTGTGCACAATCCACTGGGATGTGTATCCAGACAACAAGTTACCTAACTAAATGTGACCAGCAAAGACATCTGCCAACTTTAACTGTGCTTAAAAGGGTCCATAATGCCTGCAGTCACTTTTATTAAGCCTGGAAGGAGAAGTAACCTCCTCTGTATATTTAGTCAGAAGATTCGCTGGGACTAACAGTCTTAGTCCATCTAATTGGATCATTGACCTGACATAATAAAATCATCAAGCAGGTTTTCTATTTCACTGGATATTTTTCCCTTTACCTTCTAGAGAAGCAAAAGCTTTTCTCCTTATGTGATGCCCACTCCAAATAAAGCATGCCATCACATATCAGCTTTTGATGAATATTTCCTCACACTCGTATTTCATTTCATGGAAGAATGAGATGTTCTTTTATGAAGCCATTTCCATTAAAAAAAAATAAGGTAAAATAGAACATTTATCAAAATAGTAACTAGAAATCCTGCTTTGCCTCCTTAGATATACAATTCCCTATCAGAACTGTTGCTCTGATGTGCTGGGATGGCAGACAAAGTGTGGAATCTTGCCCACAGAACATTCACATGATGCCTTTTCAGAAAAAAATTGTAATTCAGGAGGTATATATAATTGCTTTTGTTTTGGAAGCATAGGATGCAACATAGCCCATGCCTATCCTGCACGCAGCTCTTGGGGTGAACTAAAGCTTTTTTTTGATTTCACAATTACTCTTGCAGAAGAGCAAAAAATGTTTCTAGGACAGATTTAACATGAATCTAATACCAAATAACTGACATTTCTTTTTGACAGTTAGTGTGGAAATGAAAACTCTGGAGGATGCAAATTACAGTTTTCCTGTAGTTTTAGGACTACCTATATGTGCTTTAAGAAATGCTTGAGGTACACATTTACATGGTTAGGGCTGTGTCTAGCCTTTTCCTCTCAGCATCTGAAAATTTCTCAGTGAAGGGAAGAAGAGTGCTGAACGTCTCTTGGAAAAAGCAGAATAATTGCAAGCCGTAATTCCACTGCTGCTCAAAGCACCAACCTTGGTGTATGCCCTTCCCCAGCAGTTTCTGCCTGATCTTGCTGGTTCCTTGCCTTCATCCTTGTGCTTAAGTTTCTTATGCAGCATACTTGGTGTATGCCCTTCCCCAGCAGTTTCTGCCTGATCTTGCTGGTTCCTTGCCTTCATCCTTGTGCTTAAGTTTCTTATGCAGCATACTTGGTGTATGCCCTTCCCCAGCAGTTTCTGCCTGATCTTGCTGGTTCCTTGCCTTCATCCTTGTGCTTAAGTTTCTTATGCAGTACTGCAGTCAGCCTTTTGTTCTCTCTCCCGTTCCCTGTTCAAAATGAGCTTGCATCAGCACCTTGTCCCTGTCTGCCACTCAGCTGCGTTTAGCTTTGTGTCGGAGTGGAGAAATGTAGCGGCAAGCAGGAGAAGTGGAGGAAGTCAGAAGGGCATTTTTCTTAGGGGCAATGCTATCAAATGTCAGCTTAAAATACTTTTGAACTTACGGCCTGAAATGAGTCATTAAAAATAATGTGTTGGAATTCCTGCGATACTGCACAATTTTTTTTGGCAGGAGTAAAAATAATGAATAAAGTTTTCCTCTATGCTTAACGATGGTATCTTACATAATTAAAAGGTAAGGTACATGCTGCATCTTCTTGATAGATTCTTATCTCTTAGTACAGTAACACAATTTACTATAGCTTCTTTATTCCATTCTCCAGGTCTTGGGTTCAAAGTACAAACTCTGGCTGGATCGACTCAAACTCCATTTGAGAAAAAACATTTTTAAAATTTTATCTTGAAATAATGTCACAGGTTGGGTACAGCTTTCAAGAAGGAAAGATTATTATTATAAATAGATAACCATGGCTTCAGGCCCTACCATTTGTCACTTCAATCTCAGTTAGGACAATAATGGTGTTTGTGCTCAGAAAGTCCTCAAGAGCATGAGAGTGTATTCGTATGGCATGTTGGGCAGAAAATTGCTTGTTTTATTAGTGTAATACAGGTGCACCTTTAAAAAATTTTACTCCCTGTGTTTATAACCGATCAACTTAAAAAAACCACAGGGCAGACATTGCACTGTCCGGTGATATGGAGGCAGTGTCTGCTAATGCAATGTATTTGCAAGTTAATATGTCACTTTTCTTAACATAATAATCTGCTATATTTCTTCAGTCTACTAATCTGAATTCTTTCCTAAACAAAATCTGCACCAAAACAGAGCTGGAGGCAATAAAGCAACGGCATTGCATGAGGATCTCATGAAATAAATAGCAGCTTTCCTTCCTTAAATAATTTTCTTTCTGAACAGGTGTAGTGGTTTGACCCTGGCTGAATGCCAGAGACTCACCAAACAGTTGCTCTCTCACTTCCTCCAGCATACAAACAGGGAAGAGAGGAAAAAGAAACAACCTGAATGTGTTTTCTGTGACAGAGATAGGACAATTAGAAATCTCTTGCTGTCACAGGCAGAACAAACTCCAAGGTGGGATATAAAGAATTTATTTCTAACAAAATCAGAGTTTAAAGTGAGAAGTATCAAGATCATAGATCTTTAAGTCACCCTTGCCCCCCACCCCTTCGTCTCTTACAATAGATGCCACTTTCCCTCTTCCTCCAGTGGGCAGGGGGGACAGGAATAGGGGAAAACCAGGCAGTTGGTGTTTCTCTGCTGTTGCTCAGGGGAGGAGGCCATTCTTCCCTGCTTTCCCTGGGCTCCCTCCCATTGGAGAAAGTCTTTTATAACCCTCTCAAATGTGAGACCATCCCCACGGGCAGCAGTTCTTCAAAACACTGCTGCCCATGGGTCACTCCACAGGGTGCAGTCTTTCAGTACAGGCTGCTCCAGTGTGGGATCCCTCACTGAGGCACAGATCCTACCAGAAGAAGCTCTCCTCCTGGGCCCTGCTCTGATGTGGGCTCCAAGGGGCTGCAGCCTCTCTCCAGTATCCACCTGCTTAACGTGGGCTCCCCCATGATCCACAGGTGGATCTCTGCATCCCTGTGCTATTTCCATGGGCTGCAGGGGGACAGCTTGCTTCACCATGGTCATCACCGCAGGCTGCAGGGAGACGCCCAGGTGGCTAAGACAGCCAATGGCATCCTGGCCTGTATCAGGAACAGTGTGGTCAGTTGGACTAGGGAAGTTATTCTTCCCCTGTAATCGGCACTGTCAGACCACATCTTGAGTACTGTGTCCAGTTCTGGGCTCCCCAGTTTAAGAAAGATGTTGAGCTGCTTGAGAGGGTCCAGAGAAGGGCAACAAGAATCATGAAAGGATTGGAGAACAAGCTCTGTGAGGAGCAACTTCGGGATCTGGGGTTGTTCAGTCTGGAGAAGAGGAGGCTCAGGGGTGACCTAATTGCTGTTTACAACTACCTGAAGGGAGGTTGTAGTTAGGTGTGTGTAAATCTCTTCTCTCAGGTTGCCAGCACCAGAACAAGAGGACACGACCTCAAACTACGCCAGGGGAGGTTTGGACTGAATGTTAGGAAGAGCTTTCTCACAGAGAGAGTGATCTCTCATTGGTCTGGCCAGGGAGGTGGTGGAGTCACTATCCCTGGAGGTGTTTAAGAAAAGACTGGATGAGGAACTCATTGACATGGTCTAGGCGATGGGAGGCTTGGATATATGGAGTGTGGTGCCCATGGCTCCATGGTTGTGGGTTTGATCCCTGGGCAGGCATTCACTTGTGAGTTGGACTAGATGATCCTTGTGGATCCCTTCCAACTCGGAGTAACCTCCTGCCCCTCCTTCGACCCTGGTCTTGGTGCCTGCATTTGGTGTTACATCTTCTCACTGCTCTTCTCTGGTGGTCATGATTGCCTTCCTCCCCCTAACTTTTTTCTTCTTAAATATGTTATAGAGGCATCTCTCCTGAGTGCCTTGGCCTTGGCCTGTGGCAGGTCCAGCCAGGAGCTGGCTTGCATTTGCTCTGCCAGCTGTGAGGGAGGCTTCCAGCAACTTCTTCAAGAAAAGACTCCCCCATAGCACCCCCCCTACAAGAAACCCAGCCACAGAAAAACCCAATGCAACAGATTGAACTCCACTACAAAGATACAGGTTAAGAAGTGTCTGCACCGTGGTTTAGGACACAAAATAACCTCTAGTTGTTTCACTTATATGGTTGGCTAAATCACACCACAATATGTTGGTATTTGGTTGTAGCAGTTTGACCCTGGCTAGATGCCAGGTACCCACGGCAGTCACTCTCTCCCTCCCCTCTGCAAACAGGCAGAGGAGAGAAAATATAACAAAGAGTTCCTGGGATCACCATCACAGACTCCAAGTGGGGATATTAATTAAATTTATTACTAACAGAATCAGACCTTGAGAATGAGAACTAAAACGATTTTAAGAACAACTTTCCTCCAAGCCCCCTCCTTTCAAGTTCTACCTCCTCCCCCCACAGCAGTGCAGGGAGACAGGAAATGGAGGTTATGGTCAGTTTTTTCTGCTGCTGCTGAGTGAGAGGAGTCCTTGCTCTGCTTCCCACGAGGTCACTCCCATGGGAGATAGTCCTTCACGAACTGCTCCAGTGTGAGGCCATCCCATGGACAACAGTACTTCACACACTATTGCCACATGGGTCATTTTTTCCATGAGGTGCAGTCCTTCAAGAAAAGGCTTCTCCACAGTGGGTCCTCCACAGGCCACAGATCCTCCCAGGAAATCCTGCTCCAGCATGGGCTCCTCTTCCCATAGGTCATCAGGTCCCTGCCAGGATCCAGTTCCAACATGGGCATCCCACTGTGTCACAGCCTCCTTCCAGAATCCCTGCACCTCTGAGGTTCTCCAGGGGTGCAGAGGCACAGCTGCTTCACCATGGTCTTCACCACGGGCTGCAGGGGAACCTCAGCTCTGACACCTGGAGCAACTCCTTCCTCTCCTTCTCCTCTGACTTTGTGTCTGAATTGATGTTCACATGTTCTCATTCTGCTCTTCTCTGTCTCCCATCTTTATCTGCATCACAACTTTTTTTCCCTTCTTCTTAAATATGGTATCACAGAGATGTTACTATCACTCCTGATTGGCCTGGCCTTGGCCAGCAGTTGGTCCGGCCTGGAGCCAGCTGGCATTGGCTCCACAGGACATGGGGGAAGCTTCCAGCAGCATCTCACAGAAGCTTCCCTTATAGGCCCTCCCCACTACAAAAACCTGGCCACAGATTCCCAGTACACTGGTGTTATTCTTCAACTCAGTATCAGTTATCAGTTTAACTTTAGGTATCACTCTTATGATCAAGAGATTATGAGTATATATGTTGGCTTCTGAGAAAATGCCTTACTTCATTGTACTACCACAAATGAGATCCACTTTAGTACAGTGGTAAGTGTCCCCACCTGGCGTGTGGGAGACCCGGGTTCAATTCCCGCCAGGGAGACAGTGGTGAGAGTTGGACTCGATGATCCTTGTGGGTCTCTTCCAACTCAGAATATTCTGTGAAATGCAGTTTAGCATTAATAGTTCAGTCTATAATAATGCAACCTGATTGACAGGAAACTTAATATGAGTCAGCAGCGTGCCCAGGTGGCTAAGAGGGCCAATGGCATCCTGGCCTGTAGTAGGAACAGTGTGGTCAGTCGGACTAAGGAAGGTATCCTTCCCCTGTACTCGGTGCTGGTCAGACCACATCTTGAGTACTGTGTGCAGTTCTGGGCTCCCCAGTTCAAGAAGGATGTTGAGCTGCTTGAGAGGGTCCAGAGAAGAGCGACAAGGATGGTGAAAGGACTGGAGAACAAGCCCTGTGGGGAGTGGCTACGGGAACTAGGGTTGTTTAGCCTGGAGAAGAGGAGACTCAGAGGTGACCTAATTGCTGTTTACAACTACCTGAGGGGAGGTTGCAGCCAGGTGAGTGTGGGTCTTTTCTCTCAGCCTGACAACACCTGAACGAGAGGACATAGCCTTAAACTACACCAAGGGAGGTTTAGACTGAATGTTAGGAAGTGGTTTTTCACAGAGAGAGTGATCCCTCAGTGGAATGGTCTTTCCCGGGAGGTAGTGGAGTCCCTTAACAAAAGACTTGACGAGGAGCTCAGTGACATGGTCTAGATGGTGGGAGGCTTGGATGTATGGAGCATGGTGCCCATGGTTCCATGCTTGTGGGCCTGATGCCTGGGTGGGTGTTCTTTTGGGAGTTGGGCTAGATGATCCTGTGGGGCCCTTACAACTCCGAATAACCTGTGAACCACATCGTAATTCAGTCATGCATTTGACCAGAGTGGAATTCTCACTGACAAGATATCTTCCATTGCAGCACATCCATAAGCTAGGATGTGCATATTGACTGCAGCTTTCATTAGGATAAGGAATTAACCCTTTTCTAATATCTTTCTGCTGAAAGTAATGGAACCCTGGGATAATTTACACCTCAGAGTGAAGATCAGTAGTCTTCTTATCCAGGAGCTTGAAGAAAGCAGCAAGTCTTCCTTTGGATTTTCAGAATGGCAAGGACACAAGGTCTAGGTAAGCTCGTGACAGATCCTATTTTCACCCTGCTGACAGTGTTTTGTATACAGGAGTTGTCATTTCCAATTGGCAGAATCAACCAAACTACAGCTACTTCATTTCCAACTCTCCCTTCCCTTTCTTAAAATTTAATCCTAGTCTCCGAATCACTTCATTTTCCTGTATATTCCTTCTGAAATCAGTGCGACTACTTTTCTGAATGAACTGTGAAAAATTAGGATGTTCGTCTTTAGAGAAAACATACATAAAGACAATACTGCAAAGCAGCTCCACAGTAGCTGAGAAGACTGAGTTGGTGTAGACTACCTAACTCATGGTCAGATCCTAGTTCTGATGGAGGTTGAAGTCTTCTGATTAATCTAAAATCCTCCCTGGAGGCTTCAAGCTTTCTAGTGGTGTTATATTACAAAACTTATTGGCATGCTTTGGATTGAATTCAGAATTGTGACTAATTGAAGAGTCACAGATACCTGATGTTTCTCACATTGTTACTGTTGGGTACAAACATATATAGTAGCCGCCTAAACCATTAATTTTACTTGATGATATTCTCCTACCCTTTTAAAAAATCTGTTAAATCTTTTCTATTTTCCATAATTATACTAGAACTAATATTGTACTACATCGTACCTAAAAGTTAGGATATCTTTGTTAATGGAAAAGCTTTTGCAGCACTATCAAATGCAAGATGGTCTAGCTGGGGGGTGTAGGGCTGGATGACCCTGGGCCCCTTCCGGCTCGGAGTGGCCTGCTAGACTGTGAGGGATCTAGGTTGGTGTTACGCTCTGGGATGTGCTCTCGGTCTCTGTACGGGTGTTAGATGGTGAGTTGGACTAGATGATCCTTGTGGATCCCTTCCAACTCATAATATTCTGTGATTCTGTGAAGAAACTGGACAAATTCTTAAAGGACACCAGGGTAGTTTCTTACTCCTTACCTGGGTATGTACAATTTCCAGAAGTAAGCAAAGGTTTATTGTCATACACNATTCTGTTTATTGTCATACACTGGCTACATACTGTCTATATATCAGAAACTTGGGAATAAAGCAGAAATGAAAAATCTATTTCACAAGATACCCTAAAAATTCTATGCTTGGACTAGAAACTGAGCTGAAACTGAGCTGTTACAGTTAGTGAGGGAATCTACCAGAAAGAAGAGAAGACACTTTCTGCCTCTTTTTCATAAAGCAGCTACTGCAAAACATACCAGAGAAGAGTGAACTTCTAGCACCATTTTTCACTAGAACATATTAGAGTATATTTTTGAGGTGAGAAACTCATAAACAGCTGGAAACAAAAGACTACAAACCTTCTATCTCCTGTACTGAGCTGGGCAGGTTTTTGTTTCCAGCCCTGTTTTCAGTCTAGGAAATTTCAGTAACCTGTTGGTTTGGATCAACTTCCACCATGTCACCAGGTACTTCAGAAAATTCCCTTTTCTTTACATGTTTGTTTTCTGCTCCCCTCCACCTGTTTCTCTGCCTTAGCAGTTTTCTGCCTGCCAAATCAAACTCTTCCCAGCTGTCCAACTCTGCTCTTCTGAGCCTTTTTCCCACTGAGCAAGTTCAGTTGCTATCACAAAACAAGCAACTGACCCATCTGTAAGACATTCCTCTCTTGCCAAAGCCCAGCAGCAAAGTGGTCAAAGCAAGGTAAACAAGCAGTCTTCCTACCTGCTAACCCAGCCATTGTTTTTTAAAAGGAACATAAAAAATACTAACTGCAAACCAGAAAATTAAACAGATGCTATTCATCACAGTACAACCACAGCACTTGGACTGCAACACCACCCAATTTTTACCTCAACTCTTCTCTCTCCTCTACACCTTGTTCCTCTATGTCCATCTCACACTGTCAGCCCAAATACTTTCATATTTTCTGTAATCTATATCAAAAGCATTTAATTTTTATTTAACTTTCCCCTTTTGTTCTAAAAACTTGATGTTCCTCAGAGAATCTTTGATAATTCTGCTCACTTGTAAATTGCTTTTCATTCAAGAAGACTTTCCTTTCTTTGCTTACCTGAAACCTGATATGCTGTTTCTGATTATTTTTCTCCATTCTGAATCTACTCATCTCAGTCTGTCTTTTCCTGACAAAATCTGCACCCATGGCTTGCACACATTTTTGAACATTGATTGAGGTGTATCTAGACCAGATCCTTGCAAGGAGCACACCCTGTAGCTGGGCTGACATCAATTTCGATTTTTTTGTAACTATCCTAGCTCAGAATTTGATTCCTCTTTTTTGCCTTTAATTTAAATATGGTCTATTTAAAAAAACCCATAACAACTATTGTATATCTTTCCATTTTTGCTTTAGTTTGCTACCAGACAACAATGCCTACTTCTTTCCTCTTTTTTTCTGTTGCTGACAAATAACTGACTGCTGTGCCTTTCCAGGTCTGGAGCTGTCTATTTCTGCTTGTGTTCCTAAGATCTCCACTAATTTCTCTTCTGAAAATCCTTATTTACTTTTTTCCCTTTATACCCCTGAAGTTTTATCTGTTCTGTCAAGCCTCCTTTATAATTGTGTTCATATTCTTGACCTTGTCATATGTTATTTTCTTTATAAGAACACAGGAATTGCCAAATCAGAAAACAAACAATGACTCATCAAGCCTACTAGCTTGTCAAAGAGGGCAGAGAAGGCTCACAGGATATCTAGACAGGAATGAAGTATTATATAAAGGAATATAAATCCTCTCTGGCTTCCAGCATTGATCAATTTGAGCCCTCAGGTTTAGGTTTATATAGTTTATGTTCTTATTTCAGCTAGTATGAACTACATTTAGGTTTTTTGTGTAGGTGTATTTTATGCTGATAAAATATTACCGTTTAATCATTTTGGCTAAAAAATATTGTGTAGGTTATTTGCATATAATATTAGAAGCCTTTTCCAATTTGCTTACAAAAAATCTTCCTGATTTACTTCCCAGGTATAAACAAAACAACTGAAAAACGAGTATTTCACCTTATGCATCTTCTGTGAAACAGGATCTTTCCTCTCTCTGGTTTTATACAACTCTTTTACATTTTTCTTAAGAGCATGAAACTATCTGAGTCTCTCACCCACTCTTGTCTGGACTTGTGGTCCAAAATATAAGAAGAAAAAGAGCAGCTTCCCAGATGGAAAGTTATTTCTGCAGATCTACAGCAGGAGAACACACAGGACAGGGTTACAGGGTTAGTTCTGGTAAAGCTTAATAGGGAGGCCTATACTGAGACAGTCACTTTAGAAAGATAGATTTGAGAAGACTGGTTTAGATAGCAAATTTAAGGTAGCCTTTAGTTAGAAAATAGTTTTGGTTCCTTAAAATCTCTTACTTCGGAATGAAAAAATCACCAGGATGTCACTTACCAAGGAACTTCTCTTAGATAAATACCATGAATAGATACAGTGCCACTTGCATTTTTTTAGATGGTTTATAATCTTTTATTTCTCTCAGTCATGAAGAAATGCTTGAGAATGGGATATGTAGGTGCTTTTTGCGGGGAAAAATATATGAACCGTTCTTTTCAAATAAGTGAGTAAAACTCCAGCAGGACATAACAAATACGCTGCCATGCTGCTCCAGTTGTGAGGTGACTGACCTCTTTGGAGTCAGAGCTCTGGTACTGTCTTCTATTCCATTTTGAAACTTCACTCATCAGTTGAAACTAAGCAACATCTGTCTCAGCTGTAGAGAGAAGACTCCCCTGTTCCATAGGCTCCAGCCAGCAGACACATTGCCTCCCTTCCAGCCAAAGATGGCCCGCCTGGCACAGCAGGGTCCTACAAAACCATCCATCATGGCATCCCATGGGCCAGCTTGGAGAATTCAGAGAGTTCATCTCAGAGCCTGTTGAAGTACTCTTTCCCAAATTCCTGAAAGACCATGTTCCTGACTGTTACATCATGAACATGAAAGTGTGTTTTGAGCAGTTCATGGGCCATTATCAATTAAATCAGTTGAGTCATTAAACTCATCATTTGTATAATCAAAATAGAAAAGGTCAAAATAATGTTATACTGTATTACACTTTAGGTAAATATAAACAGCTGGGACAGAAATAATAGATCAGAAATTAGGTTTTTCCCTCTTTAGCTTCTACCTGTTGGTAGATATGTCTTATTTTATCTCCACTTACTAGTACTAAGACTCAAAGGATGTAACTAGCTTGATCTCTCTGGTATTTTCAGCCCAAATAGATGATGCATGTAGTGTTTGCTCTATTTCGTAGCACAAGGTGCTCTGTGATCTTCCTTTAAAACTAACAAATTATTTTCCCTCTTTTCCACTGAAAAGAGTGCCCAACGCTTCCTCATTCTATAATTTATTTATACGAGCTTTGACAACTTTTATGTGCAAAAGATAGTGTTTAAACTTGCCCATGGTTTCCTCTTTCTTCCTACCAGTCACAACCTTGGCAGATGTTTGAATATTTCAGTTTCACTGATTGCAAATAAGCAGGAATTTCAGATACTATGTGCTGTTTTCTAAAACACCCTCGTTAATCAGACAGACATCCAGAGAGGCCAGCTGCATGAAACTGAACCTCAGCCATCTAGCCAAAGGTGTAGCTGATGTGTTCCAGCTTGTCTGGGTTCCTTCTCAGACCCTGCTGTCTCCCAGTAGAAATTCAGTATGGGCAGTACCGTTAGTGAGGAGGAGGATGCCAATGTGCATGTTCACACTGCAGCTTCCTAGATCCTGCTTCTCTTTATTTGAAACATGTTTTCTATATCTGTCTGAAAAAACATTTTGTTGTCATTTGTAACCAATACATTCTTGATGTATAATCATTTAAAGATGAAAGGAGAGCTGGATCTCTGGTAGAGCAATAACACATTTGGTCTGAATTTATAGCTCCTACTAGCTTGTAGTGGTTACAAGGCTGAAGAAACCATTTGCTCTTGAATGCTTAGCAGCTGATTCAACACAGGTTGATTAGATAAAATAGAGTGGAAGAATAATAAATAAGAGAGTGTTGTGATGAGAGGTCTAAGGAAATGAAAAATGCTTTATTGATAATCAGATAATCAATCAATGGTAGATTTTGATAATGAACTTTTGTATAATAAGAAGCTCATGTGCTCACACTGTCACTGGAATTCTAATGAGGAAGATAATAGTAGTTCCAAATTAGGAGTTTAACAGCGAGCCTGTTATTAAAATAAACATTTAAATGTAAATAAACAGAAATTGGAATTTGTATTTTGCCATTAGGTTATATGCTATCTCCCTTTTGATTCCTTACTAATAAATGGGAAAATTATCCTTTGGATATATATTTTTAAGAGTTTTATGATTACTGTCTCAAACAAGGTGAGACTATAGTGGGTGAAAAGAGGTTAAACACACAAGATCTTTTAATTACCTGCATTGGGCAGGTAAAAATAAGTTATAATATCAAGACACAGCAATATGAACATGAAAGTCCTCCTGCTGTTAACGGTTGTAAGCTCTATTGAGTTATGCACTGTTGCAAGGCAGTGGGTTTTTACATGGTACAGTAACTAAAAAATAGAAGTCTATCCACCCAGGGGTTAATCAGATTTATTCTCACATCCAGACAGCTATGATCATTCCCTTGCTGAGCTCTGCTGGAATGAGCACTGACCAGAGCCATTCCCACACTTGAGCAGCAGTGTGTTCCTAGCTCAGAACAACTTTCTGACAATGTCCCTATGGTTAATTACTTGATGTAATTCTGCCTCAGTGTCTACAATATTCTCCATCAACTGCTTCTCACTGGCCTATTAAGACTCTGTCTCTCCACCTTATTTAGCTACTGTTTAGCTTATCCCTTGTTACTCTCATTTTCTTTTTCCAATGAACTTGCTGCATGATTGATTCTTGGTACTTCTGCCAGACGGTTGCTAAGTGTTTGTTGCCAAACAGGCTTGTCACATCACTTCAGCAATTTATGCTTTGATCTTCCTCTCTTCTTGTTCCCACTGTTGCTAACACTGAAGCCAGGGTCCAAGAGGTTGCCTGAAAGCTGAAACGAGTCACTGTGGCTCCATGCACCATTTTGTCTCTCAGCACTGTCTCTTCTCTTTTGCAAATGCAGTTTAAGCAGATGAGCAGTTGATGTGAAGGTAGAATTTGGTTTACTCTTTCTTATTTCTATGAATAAATCAAAGGGAATTTAATATTGCAGCTTCTACTACACTTGAGTGAATACTCTTTGTTAGGAAGGTATATGTTAGGAGGAAAACAGGAGGAAGGACATGAGAAAGGAGACCAAACCATTAATGGAATGCCTCAGATAGCTTAATGAGTTCAGTTTTCCCACAAAGTGACCAAGAAACAATGTGCTTTAGGTGAAAGATAAATCAAGTACACAGAGCAAGTTTCACATCCACTGCTGTGGGAGATAGTGTACTACTCCTGAGTGGAGAAAATTATTAGTATTAAGTCCTCAAGGAACTTCTGACCTCACCTAGGACAGTACCTGAACCCCCTATTCAGGGCCCCAGGGCCTCAGTTCAGCTCAGGACTGAGCCCTTGATCCTTGTAGATTCCTACAGTTACCCAAAATAATATCTTGAATTAAAAAAAAAAAAGGAAACAATTGCAGCTTGACCATAGTGTATGAACAGTTCTATTTCCTCTGGAATTATGAAAAATAGCTGTGTAACAGATCAGTGAAATGTTCACAAATCATTATCAAAGGAAAAGATTTAACAGCTTTCAGTGCAGAAGAGATCTAGGTATTGGACTAAAATATAAACCAGTAGCTACTTCAGTCTTTTTTTTATATGCATCAGTCTTCCATTTTACTGCTACCTCTTTTTGACATGGGCGCTTAAATTCATCTTGCAAGTTCTGTTGTTCAGAGGAGACAATTTATCTCACTTTTAAAGGACATGAAAGGTCTAAAAATGTGTGGTTGAATTACTAGTAGTTCAACCTCAAATAGAGATTTCTATGTGGTAATAAAATTTATTTAATAAGACTCCTATTTATATAGAAAAAATGGGGGGAAACCCATCTTACCCAAAATAAACATGGTAGCAGAAGGCATAAGACACAGGTATTGATTTAATACCGTACTAACAGAAAGTTGACATTTTGAAGATCATATAATTTTTCCATTCAAGAGAATTTTGGGGCTAAGAAGCAGCAGAGTTTTTTAAGCTTCTTATTACAGAATCACACGTTATTAAAGGTGATTTACATCACATGTGTCTGCTCTGCATGGCAGACATATGTGAATAATATAGATCTGTGCTAGCTCAATCCAGAACACTGTATATATTGAAGCTGGTATTATCCAATGGGATTTCAAGGAAGTGTATGATACATGGCCATGCCAGTATCCAAAAAACTGAGCCTTAAACTGCAGCCAAGGTACATCACAGGTTCTTCTCCTGAAAGGATTTCATAGCTTCTTCTTCATAATTTTTCTTGTGCATGCCCATAATTTTTGGCAATAGCATCAATTTCCACTACTCTAAGTACTTCTACACACAATGATGCTCTTTGACATGTCATTATATAAATGAGGTTCCCAAAGTTAAGTCATTTATCTATGGTTCATTCCTCATCTCTTTCATACAACAAATTCCTCATCTCTTACATACAACAAATCCTTTAATGTTAAAAGTCTAACATAACAAACATGGGATTTTTTCCAACCTTCTTGCTCCATTCCTTATCTCTGTTTGCATTTTGGTTCAATTGAATTATAATCTGTGGGGGCCTCTACGCATCAATATATCCGGTATTTAACTAAATCAGTGCTTAATAGGGTAAGATAAGATTATGAGTAAGGTAAAATTGTAGGTGTTATCATAATACATAGTATAATTTTCAGTACAAGTAAAAATCTGTTTTCTTTAAAGTCTATTTCTCTGTGCAAGGAGGGCTGAAACATGCTTTGTATTCAGTCTTCTACATTCTGACTTACATTTCAATATGCCTAAGGTAAATCTCAGAGATAAGAGCAGTTCCCATCTTGGGTCACTGCACTGAGATACTCTGCCATCAGGAAGGATACTGTTAATGGCATTCACAGAGGATGGTTTTCCATTTATGTGAAATATCATGACCAGTCTGCCTTTTTTCCCCCAATTCATACAGTTGACTATCATCAAAACAATTTGCTTTCAACAGGAAGATGAAACCAACAAGTGTCACTTGCATCATGAAATAAAAAAATACTGGTAAATCATGCATGACAAATGGAGTTCTAGAAAAGTTCAGGGTGCTATTCACCATTGTTTCCAAGTAGACTCAGTTTATTTTTCTCCCAAGAACAGATACTGTAGGTCATGAAATAAGGTATTGATTTTGCCAATTACTCAGGATAATATTGTTTGTTTCTGACTTGTTGCATTATTCTTGAAACTTTTTTATTGGTTACTAACCAAAAATGTGTTTTTCATACATGTTGTTCAGACATGTCAATTAAAAAAAAAAGTATTTTATATAATGAACTAAAAATAGAGTCTTGATTACTGTATTAATTTTTTTCTGCTTATTATTGGTAGAATTTAGGTTCTATTTATATGTGTGATTTAAGGACATCTTTCAGAACTGCATTGTAACTAATTGGACCTTAATAACTGTCTAATTTAATAATTTGATTACCAGGACCTGACTAATTATTTTTTCTCTACCTGAAAAACAAGTTCAGAAGGGTTCTTTATTCTATAATTGAAGATACTTCTTAAAACAGCATTAAAGGAGAAAGAATCACTATGTACTTGAAAGCTAATGGAGAAATAGTTCATTAAGAAGGAATTATTTCTTCTTATATGATAAGATTAATTTACACATATTCCCAGACAGCAGATGGCTGATTTTCAGTGAGACTCTGAGCTAGATTCTTATAGGGAACCTAAGCCATTCATAACATTGCACCAACTCTTTCAAAAATTTTTCCTAAATATTATGTTCCAAAGTAAACAGTTGTGACTTAGAGTGTGTCTTCTGCAGATGGCTTAAGTACCACATGGTAGTCTTGCACTCAAGTTTGGACTTCTTTTCTCTTCATATCATCTTTTCCAAAATTTCCTTGACATGTCCTTAAGGAACAGACCTTTAAAAGAGTTCATGAGCTAATTTTTAAATTTTCAGTAGAGTTGATCACAGTTAGAGCTTGACTTAGAGAAAATGTAGATAACTTGTAAGCAGATAACTTGTGGACTGACTTAGTATTAAAACCTGGTCACTTGCTTTGGTGTCTTAGTGAGATCTGATTTTTTTTAATGTTTTATTGCAGCTATAGAGGTTTAGTTATTCTGAAAACTGTAGCATGAATTGCTGTCTTGATACTCTCTCTGAATAGCAAATAGGTATATTTTGTCACTTGAATATTTTTATAGTCGCCTATAACTTGCTATGTTCTGTCATTGCAGAGTTTGCCTCCTAAACTTTCAGAGGAAGTTGGACTTGCTCATACCAAATCTGTACATAAATTTCTGACACACAGAGAAGTACAGCAGTAAAAAAGATTTATACTTAGAGTTTATTACTGATGAACAGAATCATGCTGGAGTGTGGCTACAAAAGACATGTTTACTGATAATAGGTTTTCTGTTTAAAGTGGCAAGTCCCAAGTTTGATGGCATATGTGATATGCAAGCAGAAAACAAAATTTTACTGAGGTGATGACATGAATATAATATTCAGAAAGATTTTCAAAGACACGCAGGAGAGTTAGCCATTTAGTTCCAGCTGATGTTCAACAAAAGCTAGGTGTTAAAGTTCCTTAAGCTCTCTTATATGTTTTGTGCAGCAACCCTACTGGAGTCTTCTGAGCTTTATTTATCACCACAGAGAGAGGCTTAGCCTTTTTTCTTCCACTTTCCTTGTCATTAGATGGGAGAATTTGTCAGATTTCTTAGTTAAAGAGTGTGGATCTCATTCTTGTTTATGAGATGCAATTGGTTTGGTCTGTTTCGTTCACATTATGGGAATGAAAACGTCCCTGTTTTATTGTATGTGGGCTCCTTACTGAAAGTGTGCAGGGTCAGGCTAGTTTTCAGCATGGGATAAGACTGCTTGGAGATTATCTCAGTGTTGTGGGCACAATTTATAGGTAGCTGGGTAGCTATAATTTTTTTTTCTCAATTTCAGAGGGTTCTTCAAGCTCTAACTTCCTTNGTTTTTTATTCCATTCCAAACAAGCTCTTTTAAGGTTCACTGGTCATGTTTAAAATAATTTCAGTATATGGTAAACTGGAACGTTAAGAGCAGGACAGGAAATTGGTCTATTATGGAGGATTTTAGTTGATCTTTCAAATTAATGATTCAGATCACCATGCAGCAGTAGATATAATTAAGTGTCAGAAAGAGAGGGCTAATGCATGAATAAAACATATTATTGTATCATTACAATTTTATAATAAGATTTACTTGTCATCTTAAAATGTAGTAATGTAATTAACAAGATAATTTCTCAATGTAATGAAGATGTACAGAAGGCAGAAGCAGTACCTTGTAAGATGGCAGCTTCACTCTATGGCTGAGCCTCCCTGATAGCATGCACATAAAATGAAGGAAAAACTGAACTGAGGGACGCAGTGTAGGATGCATAGCGGATGAGGAAAGAGCGGGAGTAGACATGTATTTTGCATTTGGTAGAGGAGTGAAAGCTGAGGGAAAAACTGTGATGACAGAAGGCATAAGAGTCTGTTCGGAAGGACGATACTGTATGCATTACTACAACTGATAGAGCAAGACATTTCCATAATGTAAACTTTCAGAGAAAGAAGGTTAAAATAGCTAATTGCCTTCATGTGGGCTGAGAAGATATGTATGGAAAGCTATCCCAGACTGGATGACACATGCTAACTTGTCTGGCTGTGTTAAGTTTTAATGATACCTTCGTTAGGAAAAAGAGGTCTAATGGATGCCAACCAGGAAGATGGAAATTTTCCCAAGTTTCTCCCCAGTTTAGCTACATCTGATAGAGACTGTATTTATAAAAATGTGATAGCTGCTGAAAGAGGTTGTGAAGAATAATTTGCTATCGTCTAGTTTCTAAGATTATAACCAAACCAAACCTTGGAAAGGTTCTGCTTGTTGCCATTTCTAGCTCATGAGTAATTCCCCTTGCTTGCCATCTCTAAATTTCTCTCAGGAACTCTGTAAGGACAGGCATGTATTTGCAAAGAAACTGAGGACTACCCTCCCATTTTGGCTGGTTTCAAAAACAGTCACCTAGGGAGCTGCAAACATGAGACCCTGCTTGAGCTACTGTGAAATCTATTGTTTCTTCCTTCCTGGCTCACTCCCCCAGAACTGGTGCTTGTGGTGGCCACCATAATTTATCCAAGGCAAACAAATAAACTTACCTCCTCATGTCTGAATGGGGTGCACTATAGATGCAGGTATGCTGGGGCCATGTTCAGCATAATTAAAGCAAGTGAATGGATGAAGGATTGTCTCAGAGAGGGTATGGCACATCCTAAACTAATGTGGTGGTGACAGGACCCCTGTATTGACATGGTGGAAGAAGGAATTGCTGTGATTATCATCTGTGGTACACTGCTAGCTGTGCAAGGCTATGCTATGGAAAGTATGTAATTTCTGTATAATCTACCCTCTGATATATCCCATGAAATCTACACAGCCAGGCAACACATGGAATAGTAATACAGTTATACCTCCTCCATCGCGAGGAAAGGGACAGGCCAAAGGCCTCGCGAAATATTATTCTCGCAAAGAACGGCAGGTCGTTAATATGCATCCAGGCCACGCGCATTTCTCCACCCCCCGGAACTCTGAAGCGCTGCGGACAATTCTTTGCTCCTTCCTATGAGGAGCGACTACAGGAACTGGGACTGTTCAGTCTGGAAAAGAGGAGGCTCAGAGGTGACCTCATTGCTGTTTACAACTACCTGCGGGGAGGTTGCAGCCAGATGGGTGTAGACCTCTTCTTCCAGGCTGACGACACCAGAACGAGAGGGCATGGCCTCAAGCTGCGCCAGGGGAGGTTCAATCTTAACGTTAGGAAGCGGTTTTTCACAGAGAGAGTAATTGCATATTAGAATGGGCTGCCCAGGGAGGTGGTGGAGTCGCCATCCCTGGAGGTGTTTAAGAGAAGACTGGACGAGGAGCT
>WEKX01011640.1:27926-42965 GCA_013390025.1 Pitta sordida
TGCGAGCTGCGGTAAATCGCGCGCGCCGGCAGAGCCCACCGCGGGCGCGTGCCGGGGGAACCATGCGCCAGGGGACCCTGCCGCCGGCGCGTGCCGGAGTCGCCCGCTGGAGCCTTCCGCCAGTGCGAGACTGCTACCCTCCCAGCACACGGCTTGTCTCACTTCCGTGAGCCAGGCTCCCCGTTCAGGGACCGGGGAAACAGTGCTGCCATTCCAAGCCCTCTTCCCCGCAGGGCGGGGTGAGTCCCGCCCCACAGGCACCGTGTCACCGCCTCTCGGCAGAGCAGAGTCAAACTGCGCATGCGTCAGGCAGCTGGGCTCACAGACGGCTAAATCATATTTGCGAAAAATTGCTTCGCAAATGGGCGAGGTCGTGAAGGAGAAGTCGCGATACAGAGAGGACTCACTGTAACACACAATGTAAGCACATTCCTGAGCTACATAACATGAATATGAATGAGACGGAACATACTGCACTTTAAAGTTCTGTATATTGCTCTATGTGCTATTACAATTAGTACACTGTGGTACATTATTCAAAACATGAGAAGTACAGTAACCTGCAAATGATGTTTTGTTTTTCCCTTCATAGGTGCCTGATGGTGTGGAACCATTTATATATGAGTGTTTGTGCATTTTAAGCAGGGCAAGAAGGATGCTGCTCAGTGTTTTGTTTCTCTCTTTTGGATTTTTTTAACTACCTAGACAGCATATAGGAAGATTTTTATTTTTTTTTGTGCAGAACAAAAAAAAGCCTACTTATTATTTCCTTCTTTTTTACTTCCAAGTCACCTTGGGAAATTTGGTTTCAGGAAAGAGAAAGAGGTTTCTCATTGTTGCTTTTATGACATTGGAAAAATAGTGAAACTTTATTTGCCATGATTTTTTTTGTTTCTTCACAAAGGTCTAGTATGATATGCTAGCGCTTGGAGATCCAACTAGACCACTTTTTAAAGGACTATTTTAAGGGATATCTTAGGCATGAATGAACATACATACTACATGGACCTAATCACAGAATCACAGAATCAGTAAGGTTGGAAAAGACCATAGAGATCATCAAGTCCAACCTATCACCTGTTACCTAATCTAATCTAGTCAAACCTGTTACCTAACCTGACCTGTTGCCATCCTACTACCAACACATCATCCTACCTATAACACACTATCCTAATATCTAGGTCATGCCACCAAGAACTTCATCCAACCTTTTCTTAAACACCTCTAGGGACGGTGACTCCACCACCTCCTTGGGCAGCCCATTCCACTGAGAGATTACCCTCTCTGTGAAAAAGTTCCCTGTTACAAAACTTACAAAAGAGATCTTTCACTTGTATGCATTTTGATATGAATTTAGGGAACAGGTGCAAAACATTTTTTTCTACTACAGCAAAGGACATATAAAAATTGCAAAGTTTTCTAATATGCTTTTTTTTTCATAGCTTGAAAATAGTGTAGAATAGTAAAGAGAAGTGGAAGAGGGAAAGAAATCTTTTCACCTCCACTGTAATAAGTATTCCTGGCCACTATACAGAGAATTGTTACTTGTCTAGGTTTGGTGTTATTCCATACCGTCTTGTCTAGGTTAGGTGTTATTCCATACCATGTCATGCCACTTACGAGGAGCAGGAGTTTCTGGTCGCCAGAGAAAATTTGGTGGGCAAAACCAGTCCAGTATTGTTTTACTTTCTGTGTAACTTGTTTCTTTGTTTTATACCTTTTGTTATTAATATTGTTGCTGTTACTGTTCATTTTCTTACCTCACTCCTATTTCTAATAAATTGTTCTTATCTCAAACTATGATTTACACCATTTTGTGCCCCAATTTTCAACTCCATCCCTAGAGCGGGCAGGGGAGGGGGCAAGTGAACAGCTTGGATGAGTCTTGGTTTGGGAATGCTATTCCTAAGCCACAACAGTAAGTCATTAATCTTAACTTGTTTGTATTTTATTGGTTGAGATGGTGCCACAAAACAGACCAAAGCTGTGACATTAATATATTCAGAATGGCTCCAAGTTAGCTCTCCAAAGAGAGCAGGAAGTTTTCGAAATCAGTACAATTTTATTTGAATGGGACTTCATTAATATAAATAAATATCTAAGCAAATAAGGGTCATAGACAGGAAAGTAAACCAAAGAACATTAATAGTTTTATATTCAGCTCCTACACTGCCCATTTTTTTCCTAGCCAATGAGTTCTTACTTCTAAACTTTACTGTAGTTAGCACTGTAATGCTAGCTTAGAAAAAACTATTGAGTCTGCTTCGGTCTTAGGAAACTCCTTTCTGTCACCTCTGAAGTCTCTCTGTGCTGTGATTCTTTGATGCAGTGTATGTAACATTTTCTCACTGAATGAAATGTGAAATATTGTCTTCTTCCATAAGGTCTGCCAGACCTGATCCAAAAACATTTTTCTTCTTAAAGACTAACTGTTTAAAACAAATAAGTCAAATATACAGTGATCCTCCGCATAGTTGCGATCTGTAATTTGCGTGATCCCATACTCGCTGTTGGTTTTCCAGCGAGTTGTGGGACCTGGGGGGTGCACAGAACCTACTGCAACCCCAGTCTTCTCCGCCCCCAGCTCCGCCGCTTGCGTCGTGCCAGGACTCCCTGCTCACGTGGCACACGGCACTGGCACCCATCACTCTTGCGGCACGTGGCACTGGGATTCCCCGCTTGTGCACTGCGCTGGGACTCTCGTGTGCCATGCTGGCACCCACCGCTCGCGTGGTGCACCGCACCAGCCCCTGCCCCGTCGGAGCACAGCCAGACATCTGAAACAAACCCCGGTCTCAGGACCGTCCTCCAGACCTTATTAGGGGAGGGGACGTGGCTACAGGCGTGACGTACTCAACTACGTAGTGAGTTCACTATCTTTGCTGATTCCACGACTTGCGTGAAGAGGGCCAGACCCAACAGCCTGCGAATAACAGGGGATCACTGTATCCCCAAACACATCAACGATATTATGATGATGGAGGCCTGAATTTTCCCTTCTGCAGTGAAGGCCAAGGCTGAAACTATACTGTGGCATGTTTAGAGAAACCACAGCTAGCTAAAAGTTGCCTTTCATGGATTCTGATGACAGTGCATGGTAGCATGTTCTTAGTATGGGCTCCATGGAAGTTGGGGAAAACTTCAGATGCAAAGATCCACTAATACAGCTATACCATTGGTGCTGACCTATGTAAAGCTAACAAAAGTATGCATATGTGAAATAGAGTAGTTTCTGTTCACAGTTAATCCTAGTGCACACTGAATATTTTATGCTGCTGAAGTTGAGTACAGTAATCCCTCGCTACTTCATGGCTCACCATTTGTGGCTTCAAAACATCATGTTTTTTCCCCCATCTTCACTGTCTTTACTGGCATTTTTCCAGTCACCCTTTTATAAGTTTCAGTTATTTTTATTTTCACAACCAGTTCCTGTCATCTCATATTGGGTTCAGTATATAAATCCTGATACTTTCAATCCCATCAATGTGTTTGGTTACTTTTCCCACTTAAATGAAAAGATTCAATATACCTTGGTGGTCTTAGAGAAATTTCCATTTTTATTACTTTTTGTGAAAAAATGATGAAAAGAAAAAGGTTTTTGTGGATTTCTGGAGCTGGCACAGTCTTCTTTTGGAAGTATAAGAGATGGATTAGAGTAGTGACCTTTGCTAGATGTACAAGAGAGAAGGGAAGGAGAACTGTTGCTCACCTTCAGTTTCCAGCATTCTCCCAGCTGTTCACACTGTAGGAAGTCTCTAACATTCAAAGTCAAATTCCTGAAGTATTTGAGCATTTGAAGCCCTCATTATAATATTGGCCCGTGTAAGTTACTTGTACCCTGTCTTGGAGAAAGGGAGGATAATAGGAAGCGAGGAGATACTGTATTACATTGCTAGCTGATTAGGGTCATTCAGCCTTACAGAATATATGTAATTTGATATAAACTGATATAATGCATCTTTAAGAAATACAGTTTTCACAGTGGGTAGAAGCTTGTGGGCAGGTAATAAAATCCCTGCACTGACCAGAAACTGTTGTGAACATCTGTTCCCTGACTACTTAAATTATACTTGGACAGTTCGATGCATCTCTGGCATCCATCCCATGTTCTAGCAGAATGAAAGTAGAAGAGAAGAAGAATGTAAAATCAGGAATCCTGTTGGGCTGTAATTTTTCTTTCTGTTCTATTTTCTTCTCCGTTCAGTAAATCTGTCACAACTTTGTTTGAAAAGTACAACGTCCTTTCTTTCCCTGTTGTATTTGCAGCTGTCTGCTTACTTATTTTTTGTACATTAATTGGAGCCATGCAAGGCTTCAGACTTAATTAAAAGGCATGACAAGAGAGAGAGGTTTCTATAGAAATATCTTCTTATGGGTTGTCCTGTGGAGTTAAATCCATCTTACCGAACTATAATTTCTGAAATAAATGATTCTTTCCATGAGTCTCATCTTTGAGTACCATCTTCACTGGAATTTTGCCGGGCTGTTGTCATGCTCAAGGGCTTTATATAGCCTTGAAAAAGTCCAGGAAAAGGATGATTAGTTTTGTTGAAATTATTATGGTGACATACAAAAATGTGAATTCCCATCAGCTTCCCCAGATATTACAGCAAAAGAACAATTAATTACCACTCCCATATTAAAGCTACACTTGCCCAATTTTTAAACTTTTGCACCTGCAGTATTAGTGCAATGTGACAGATTTTCCATATGGGCAAACGCAGTGCTTGATTTGAAAAAAACCCTGAAAAGCAAAGCCACTGCACAAATTTTAAACTCCATTTAAACAGAGCAATAATCATTGATTAAGTCAGAATTATTAGTGTTTTTAAGGGTCTTTTTATCACAGTTTGGCTCAAGAATATAATTTCATTTTGGCATACTTGCATGAAAATGAGTTGGTGCCAAGGGCTTAGATTCCACAACAGTGATTTGGAATATGACTCATCTATCATTAGTTTAAGCACATGAACAAATGTAGACCTTGTGTTTTATGGCAGTGGAGGAGGACTATAACATGTAATAACAGGTGTACTTCTACTGCATGGCCTTAGGAGATACTCCAGATGATATTCTCTGCCAATGGAAGAGAAAGCCTTTACTGTGTTTACTGGTATAAATCTACTCCATTCACAAAAAGGAACACATTGTGGTTTCAGTAATCATACCAGACACAAAATGCAACTACTAGGTTTTATTCAAATAAAATTCTGTAATCCTTTCCACAAGTGCAGATCTGCATTCAGCTGGGAACTCTGAGCATAGCTTATGTGCCTTATGAGAAATGGAGTACAGTAAAAGAGAGAATTATGTGCCTCATTCAACAAATATGTTAATGCTGAAGATTTTTCCCCCCTGTGGGTAAAGGAGGAGACAAATGACAAAAAATTGGTCCACAAAAGGCAACTGAAATTCCTGTGCTAAGATACATGTGCTAATTCCTTTAGACGGGTTTGCTATCTGTCTTCCTAAGCATTTAGGACTTGCCAAAATCCTTTATGCCATTCCTCTCTCTGCTTCATCTGAATCACTGCTATGCAATTCTTTGCTCTAATTTGCCATCAACTCATAAGTTGGTACAGGTAACAAAACCTAGTTTAAATGCAAAATTCTTCCACATTAATTCCCTCTCCTTGTGAAATCCTTCACAGACTCTTTAATTTGCAAAGCCAGCGCTTGCTTCATTGAAAGAAAAAAATTCTAGCATATAAAAAAGCTTTATATATCATATTAAAACCCTAGAATCCTCTTTCCTCCTCCCATAGCCTGGATTCTTCTCCTTCTCTTATATATCTGAGTGCCACATTTCCATGCATTAAGAACATTATATACTTTAAAATGGAAATAATAGCAAAACTCATGTTTTTTCTTCCCTCTGTTTTTGAAACCAATAACTAAATTAATGTAGGAAGATGTGTGTGCAGATATTTTCTTAGAAAAATGGAAGTCAGGCAGTTTTATATATTGTACTTTGTCTCTTTCGGGTGAAAGAAGACAGCTCCTTGCCTCTTCCAGCATGAGTTCTGTAGCTGAGAACTAGGAAACATGTTCCCTTTACAGATCAGCACACTTCAGTGAAAGCTAATGATCATGGCCTAAAAAGAAAAACAAAAGCACAAATAAGAAAAAAATACATATGAGAAATCAAAGAGCAAAACTAAAAGCAAAGGATAAGTGACTTGTTTTTGTATTTGCTGTGCTTACTGAAATCACTATGTGTTCCTTTTTCTGATCATGAGGAATATAGAGGTATATACTAAAAAAGGATCTCAGAATAAGATTAACAGGATATATAATAAGAAACACATAAAATAAAAAAGTCCCCCAAAGTCCTCTGAAAAAACAACAAACAAACAAAAATAAACAAACAAAAAATCCAAACAGCAAAAACAAACCAAAACCCAAACCAAACAAAACTACATCAAAAAATAAGGATAGAGAATGATTGCTATACAAGAAGAGATAAGTAACTTAGCATTTTTGGTCTTGGAAAAGAGACACCTGAGAAGGAATACAGTAAATGGTGTTAGGTATAGATTTTGAAGTAGGAAGTGGTCATTAGAAACTTATGTTAAGTTAATCACATCTCTGACCACTTCTAACCATTTTGGTTCTCTGGGGAATTGAGACAGAAGCCAAGTGCCTGTTTGTCTACATACAAGTTCCCAGTTAGGTAACAGACACTCATTTCACTTAACTCCTCTGAATCCCAGTTTTTTGTGTTCTAAGATGAAAGTAATTATATGCAGCTACCATAAAATAGCTACAGAGAGCTGTGTAGTTGAAAAGTAGCACTGCACCTATCAACAGGAAAAATGGGAGGTACTTAATAAATTTTAAGGCCGGAAGGGAACATCATGATCGTTTAATCTGTCCTACTGCATTACTGAGGCCATAAAATTGCCCCTGCATGATTTTTGAACAACTCCCCAAACCTGTAGTTTTAGAAAAACATTCAGACATTTTCTGCTCTTGATGTGAATACTTTTAGAACTTGTGCCAGTAAGTTTTTTCCAAAGGCAATAAATAGAAGCATATCTTTGGTATCCTAGGGAATACTGTGATTCAAAATGGGAGGAAAAACACATTTTAAAAAGTGTAATGATATACTTTAAGCAGAAATCCACAGTTGGATTCAGTTGAAATATCTTGCTTGAAGAAAATTGAAAATGTTAATTCTATTTCTTCATCCTTCTTCCCTGTCTGTTTGAGCAGGATGGAGGTCTGCTGGCGGAAATGAATGTTTCCATATGTACAGTTCACAAGTTCACAGGTTATTCTGAGTTGGAAGGAACCCTCAGGATCATCTAGTCCAACTCCCCACCAACTAGACCAACTAGACCATGTCAATGAGCTCCTCATTGAGTCTTCTCTTAAACACCTCCAGGGATGGCGACTCCACCACCTCCCTGGGCAGTCCATTCCAATGAGGGATCAATGAGCGATCGTTCTCTCTGTGAAAAACCGCTTCCNGTTGATCTCTCCAGCAGCTGAGCTTTTACAAGCAGTAGCTGCCCCTGGGTCCCAGCCCCCCCTTTTCTGGCACCCAGATATATCAGCGCCTAAGGCTGCAGCATCATTCCAGCCGACCCTCTTAAACACACCTGCATAAACACACACACAATCAAGACACACACTGTGCCTCTCTCCTGCAACTGAGCTTAGTCACCCCTGAGTTACCACTTTTCCTCCCTCCCACCTCACTCCTAGAGACACATGCACCAATGTCCTCCCACCAGAGAGTCCCTCACCCAGGAAAAGAGTTAGAGGGTGTTATGCCCTGTATTTAAGTCACACACTGTCCAGGATGTTTACATATATTTAAGACTCCAAAAGATTTCTCCCACACAGACTCTTGAAAAGTCTATGGTCCTTTGGTATCTTGAAATGTGTAAAGAGAGCACTCTGCATGCATTTTCTGCATGCATTGAAAGAGGTTTTCTTGACCTCTTTTAATTGAAAAAATGAATGAGAAAATAAGCATTTTGGCAAAAATTTCAGGGGTCATTACATACAATCAAGGAAAAAGCATTATACCAACACCCAGCAAACAAAGACACAGTCCAGAAAAGCACCCAGTTCAAAGCAATTAGTAACCTACTGGCTTTAAGTTACTCAATTGAGTGAAGAAAGAAAAAGAGGGAAAGGGACATTAAAAGAATAAAGAAAGAAGGAAGAAGATATTCGAAAAAGACATAGCTACTATTGAGGAATCATGTGGAGATCACATTGCAATTGAAGGATCCCAAGACAAAAAACCAAAATGCAGCCGTGGCCACCCCTCCCAGAATCACACACACAGAATATTATGAGTTGAAAGGGACCCACAAGGATCATCTAGTCCAACTCACCATCTAACACCCGTGCAGAGACTGAAAGCCCATCCCAGAGCGGTAACACAACCTAGTTCCCTCTCAGTCTACCAGGTGAGACATTTGGATCACTGACCACTCAGTGCTGAAGTGAAGGGCACTGCAGCCAAACAGGATCTCCAGGGGTGTGGTGTGGGTGGGTTGCCAGGCAGGCCTTCCTTTGTTGACAGCCCAGTCACATGGTTCTTGGGCCATGGGCGTGGACTTGGCCATGTTGCCTGCAAACCATGTGCCTACATGCCTAGGCCTGGCCCTTCGCACACACACACACACACACACACACACACACACACACACACACAGTGAATTGGCTCCAACGCACATAAATTCAGTGAAATATGAATCCAGTCTCTCACAAAGAGACATTTTGCAAGAGAATCACAGAATCACAGAATATTCTGACTTGGAAGGGACCCACAAGGATCATTGAGTCCAAATCTTAAACGGCACCACTGCCTCCTGGGAGGAATCAACACAGGTCTCCTGCGTGACAGGTGGGGACACTCATCACTGTACTAAACTGGATTTTCAGTCAACAGAGCAGATTTCACTAATCGGGTGCTGGGCACAGCCAGACAAGTGTACTGATCTGCCCCTATTCATATATGAATGTTCCATTTAATCTTCTTACTCTTCTATCTTTCTATACGTGTTCCTTCCCAAGTCACCTTGATCCTTCAGTTTCTCCAGCTCTGGTTGCTGCCCTAAGCATCCCATAATCAATCCCGTGGAATCCTGAAATGCTCTTCCTCTTCATCCCACAGTCTGACTGTGCCCCCAGGCAGTGTGACAGGTGACCTGCAGAGCAGCTCACACTGCCTCTTGGTGATGGGTGTCCCCAGCCCATGATCCTGAGGCACTCCTGCTGCAGTCCTGGAGGAGAAGGGTAGGTGCTGTAGGTGCTGTTCCTCTGAATGAGTTATTGGGGGTTTCTCAACCAGCCTTGAGCCCTGTATACCATCATGGGTGTGGAGCTGGACCTTTAATGGGACCTTTAATGATGGCTGGGATGGGCCTCGGATAGGAAAGGGCAGGATGTATTTTGAACTCCTCCTCCCACCTTTGTGCCTCTGCATTCCTCTGTGTGTGTTTAGTCAAGCTTTTTATCTCATTACTTAACAATTGTACTTTTTGAATGCATCACAAAATCACTGTTTCTCCTTCTCACATTTCTTTTCAAACAAGCAGTTTTCAAATTTCTTAAGTGACAGTAAAACATATCCTCTTGGGGTAATCCATGTTCAAATATTAAGTGAGAATGTTTCCAGCTGGCCTCTCTTAATAGTTTTTGTGCTGAAAATTTGTACCTTATGAAAACATTTTAACAGCATATAAATCCTCCTACCTCCCACTTGTGCTCCTAATAGGGAAAATCAACTCACTCTGCACTAATAATCTTTGCCAATTATTTTAGGATGAGAGAATCCTATGGGGTTTTTCAGTCTTTCTGTTGATTATAGGGTGCATCTACACTTTAAGTAAATGTTTAAATTTGAGGTGGCTAAAACCAGGTGAGATGGATGCCATCCTGCATATCATTTTGGAAGAAAAAAATCAACATTTTCTCTTACAATCTATGTGAAAATGTAAAATGCTTTCCCGTGTTATTTCCTTAAGTATTTATACTAACAATGACTGATCAAGCAGCTGCATTTCAGGAGGTTCAATAGCCTAGAATAATAATCGGTGAAAAATCAAGCATTCATTGTCGTACCTTTGTACATCTACAACTGTAAAAGTCTATCCAAAGCCTTTATCCTCCAAGGTATTTACCAAGAAACAGACCTTGACACTTGTATCAATTGCATTGTAAATGTGGCATGAGAGACAAAACATTCTGGTAAACCTCATACAACAAATTTAACATTCTGCTTTATCCTGTTGTCAGCCGCTACTCGTGAGAACAGCTGGCAGAGACAAAATGTGCCTCTTCTCCAGCTAATGTCCTTGCATAGTCCTGCATCTCCAGGTAAACTCTTCTCTATAGACAGGTGACCTTACATTACATGCCTATGCTGTGGGGACATATTTTATTCTTTGGATTGGTAGATGGGAGGATAACTGAAGATCAGTAACCTACAATGGTGAAATTCAACAGATAACTCATCTCCTATCAGTGATACCGTAATGTTTTCTTTCTTTGATGCATTCCCGAAGTCCTTATACCTGTCACCATGATGAGGTTCAGAATGATCAGAAAAAACCCTAACTTTTTTAATTCTCAGTGCCTCTTCCTGTTCAAGATTGACAGATATAATATCAAATAAAGGTAGGGTTGAAGCGAAACACTGGTAAAGTTTAATGGTTGTTTAAAGCCCACTGATGAAATAGCACTGAAAACAATTTTGCCAATTATCTCAGTCCCTAGCTGATTGAAAAATTTATAGAAGTATCATCTTTGCTATAAATTACAGCATTACTCCTCTGACAGAGAGAACTCTTTGATAGAGAGAAGTTCCAGGAACTATATTGTATTTTTAGCAAGTTTAATTTAAGGTTGAAAATTGTTACCTCTTGAAGTGTTAGGTATTTTGTATACAGTTGTATAACTGAGGACTGTGATTACCACAGCAACCATAATCTGTTAATGAAGGGTTTTTTTTCATCTGTTATATATACAAATTTAATGTATGCCTTTAAAAACTTGTGTCAAAATGAGTATGGCTATATGAGGCATTCGATTTCTGCCAGGAAAAATGTCTAGTGGGTACCAGGAGGTGAGGTGTAAATAACAGGATCTGTGCCCTATAGAAAATCATAACCACTTCTTGCTGCAGTACTTCCTCTGGTTTATATAAAGAATGGTCCTGGCACACTCTGCCTGTTCTCCTGCCAGAATCTGGGGTGGCTGGAGTCCACTGCAGCTGCCAGATAAGTGCATTACACTCAGACAGAGAAGGCATTGCCTCCACCAGCTTCGTTTTCTGCCAGCACAATGCAGAGGAAGGCATGAGTCAACCTGCACAGACTTCCTGTATGAGTTTGATTAGCTAAGATCTTGCTTTATGTAATTAAATTTTTAGAGAAGATGTATAATGGTCTGCATTTTCCAGAGTAAAAGGTTACTCTGCCTATTCTCAGCTTCTTTGCTGAAGTTAGGAAAACCTTGCTCAGGTCCCTTCTGGAAATAGGACCATTTTAAGGAAGCAGTCAGGCTTCGTTTAACAAGTGCTGGCAACTCTGTCTTTTGAAGGGTATGGACAGTGTGCATATATTTATAGCAACTATAGTATGTATTTTATAGCAGTCTTGATTTTATTGGATTTTCTAATTTAAAAATTATGATCTACTTAGAATGTCTCCGAAATTCATTCCATCTTGGCATTGTTGTTAAAATCAGTACACACTTCTTTCTAAAACGTTCCCTACTTTTAAAATCCACATTCCTACTGGTTGAAATTCCCCTTGCCTTTTAATAGTGAATGAGCTCATGGGACTCAATGCAATGCAGATTGCAGGCAGCCCATTCCCTCCAGAGTAATGAGGACCATGGGTCCTTGATATTTGGCCCTGTGTGTGGGGAGTCCTGGTCTTTCAGAGTAATGTGTACAAATGATTGTTTGTTTGTTGGTTGGTTTTCTTGGGATATTTTTAGAACATTTTGATGTTTTCTGGATGGGATTACTATATAGTTCTGAAAACTGGCTATTGCACAGGTCATGTAGCTAATTTTGATATACATTTCCATTGTAAATTCTACCCATTTTAGAAATACTTGGAGTACATATGGTGCCCTGTAATTAAACCATGATGGTTCCAGTGGGAATGTTACGCTCTATCAAGCTCATAAAATCAGTTGGAAAGAATTTTTTAAAAGAATATGCACACAATAGTGTGCAGAATAATACCTCTTTTCACAATTTATTGCATTTCATTTACATAATCAATTTTTTAAAGTCCATAAATGCTTATTTCTTTGCAAATGTCTGATATTGTGATATGACTGTATCAGATCTCATATGACCTAATGAGAATTAAAGAAATTAAAAATCAGGACACTAGCACAAGAGAAAACGAAAGAATCATATAAAAACAGCAAAGAAAATATGATACAAGAAACAAAAATCAGACACATTAATAGTCAAATCAGTTCACCCTCCTGCATTAAGGGACTGCTGAACAGTGGGTGTTTTGTGATTGTTCTTGGGAAAGGTCCTAGGTTGATACAACTAGCATGAAAAAGGTATTTTCTTTTTTAAAATTTTCTACGCATGAACTGTGGAAAATCAAGAAAAGTATGAACTGCTAGGCATCCTTATCTCCCCAGGAAACCAGTGAAGGGAAGGGCATTCAGTATCCCATACAATGGACTCTCCCTTTGTTTCCTTTTATTTAGCTTTCTGTCACTAGAGCAAGTTCTAGATAAGAAAGTGATGAGGTTTCCTTGCTTCTCTTGCTCAGAGTTGTTGGGTTTGTGGGAATTTCTGCACCTCACAGCTCCAACATAAGAAATGAAAGGGTTCCTAATGTACCAAGTTTCTCAATCAAGCACACCTTTCTTGGCATGAAGGTTTTTGCCTAGAAAACACCTCATTGTTACAGGACAAGTATAATCCTACAAACTAGGTGCACTGTTCTCTTCCATATAAAATTGCAAGGAAGTCAATGTCCAAGAAATGCATTTATTCACTTCTATTTCCTAGTTCAAAAAGAGCCAGTTCTCAAAAATCCCCAAAAGATTTAGCTGAAAGAGATTCCTGGTTTTGCCAAAAGTACAAGGATGTTTTTGCACTGATCTCTTTGCAAGACCGGGATATACTACTAGACGCATTCCGATCAAGATCAATATTTAACCCTTTGCATGCTGTGAAAGGGTTCAAGACATAAAAATCTGTTCTAATAGCGGAGAAAATGGAAGGCATGAAAAGCAGCCCAAAATGAGACTGTGGAGTTTCTCATTTGAAATTTAACAGGAGAAAAAAAATCAGAATATTGATCAGAACACAACGTAGATGCTTACTCAAGATATAAAGGCAATATCTTCTTCTATCTGAATTTGGAGATTATTTCCAAAAATACTTTATCCACTGCTATAGACATGAACACAACAGTGTGAGCAGAAGTATTGCATTGCATTCCACAGCTGGAATAAGCAAATAAAAAGCCTCTCTGTAATTGGATGCATACATTAATGCAATGGAAATAGACCCTCTTGGCAGTATCTCTGTGATGCTGAAACAATATTACAGACAGGAGCAGCTCTCTTCTTGTCTGCTCCACTCCATCTTATTGATACAAGTCTTGACAATCAAGCTGTATATGAATAGGATGCATCAGTTTGAATTGCAAACATAATTTAAAATACTCAGTTGCATACTTTACATGTTGCTATACTGTAGCCACACAGCTGTATCATGCTTCTTGTCCAGAAATTCCTGGAAACCTGAAATTGCTTGCTCCTTGTTATGGCCACGGGCTGTTGTAATTCAAATGAGTTTTTTGCTCAGCTGCAATTGTATTAAGTCTGTAGGACAGACTGTGATGCCTGGATTGGAGACAGGAGACAACCCTTGTTAGTAAATGCGTATCTGAGCATATTGGTATTACTGAGTGAAAGCCAATCATCTGAAAGTCAAAGGAAGGCTCTTTAAGGGAGCAATGCTTCACCAAGAGAATAGGAACAAGTCATGGCCACGTCCTTAGAAGTAATGAATTCTCATTTCTTTTCAATCTAGCAAATGCCCTCTTTAAAGGTTAATTCTTAAATAGTCACTTGGGAACAGATGTCTCCTTCAGTCAGATCTCTGCAGACTGCTAAGAAACTTCAGTTTGTCTCTTATTGCCTAATGCCCCTTTGTTTCAGATTAAAGTTGCTGATACAGATGATTTCAGATCCCTCAGCTCCTGCATATTTTGTAATCACTGAATAAAGGAATGAGTTGAAGTAACTAAACAATAACAAACTGGTATGGAGGCAAGTTACAACTGTATTTCTCAATTTCCTCACTGTCATTTGAGTTAGTGAGGCGAAAGGGAATATATATTTTTTCTGTATCATTCACATAGCACAAATACTCTGAGGAGACAGTTGCCTTGGCTGAGTAAAGGGCCATAAAGGCTGTTGGATGATAAAGAAAATTGTCATATTCTCTTATTCAGGGTGATTTGGCTGAAGGCTAAGTAGTAACTAAAGTATGTCTGAGACAATCAGAAGGGATGCTGTCCTTGTTCCATGGCCCTCACGGACCTAGATAATCACCTTCACCTGACATTTTCAGCTCTGAAATTCTTGCAAAAATAAAACAGATTAAAATTATTTTGACATTGTTCATTCATCTGTATGAGCATGGAACAGGAAAGTTTGACAGGAAAATACATCAGAGACGTGAGAAACTAATAGCATCCAGATGAATGTAAGTGCTGCCTAGAATATAGACAATGGTAGGTAAATTGCTTGAAATGAGCCTTATTGATTCCACTTTATGTTGATGGGGCATATCTGAAGGAGGAAGTTTCATTTAAACACTTGGGCACTGCAGTAATTAATTGAACTCTGGGACAGTTTATGTAATGGACTGGCTCTGATTCTTCAGGAGCTGGTGGCTATCCCTCTTAAATATGAAGCATGTTAATAACAAAGCAGCTAATTTTTTATAATGAAGTGAAAAAATACTGTAACACCCTTGTGGTCCAGATCATCGGGAAATATTTGCTAATGAAAGCTTAC
>WEKX01011644.1:0-26028 GCA_013390025.1 Pitta sordida
GCATCGCTGGCCCCTCTCTCTCCATTCGATAGGCCTGCAGGCAGACAGTTTGCTCATTGTGGTCCATTCTACGAGTAGCAGCGAGATGCCTGGAATCCTTTCAACCCCTTCTCTGGTAGGCCTGGGGGAGCCTTCATAGCTTTCAGCTTCTTACACATGTCCTGGCCCAGTCATCTACTTTCTGTTACTAAGTTTTTTTCTTTCTCAAATGTGTTATTCACAGAGGCATCTCTATCTGCCCAGGCAGAAGCCATTAACACCCTCGTTGCCAGAGGAAAAAAAAAAAACAAAGACACTAGAGTAGACTATTCTGCCACTGAGGTGGTTGTTCTGAAAGTGCCTGTCACTATTGACTTCAGTTCTGCCTCTGCACTAGTACAAATAAATTTAAAAATACATGGAATTCATCACTTTCAGTTGTTGCTGAACTAGGTTCTCTGTTAGAATAAGGAAACAATATCATCCTTGAATCTGGTTTGGGGTTTTTTTAGGGTTTTTTATTCTATTTTAGAGTTTTGATATAGAGCCATTCCCAGTCTCATTCTATGCCCCAAGTAACACCCACGTTCCAGGCAGCCAGGTTTTACTTCCATCAGGACTTCTGATTTCTCAAGCCTTCTTCAATTTAACTAGATTTTAAGTCTGTAATATTTTTCCTCACCCTTTATTTATGATATTTCATCAAATGTGTATTGTAATGCAATAAATAGACATTTTACACATTCTTCTACATCTGAGAAAAGTAGTTGTTTTCATTTTTTTTACATTAGAAATTACGGATATCAAGATATCTCTAAGCTGAGTAAACCCAGTGACCAAACAGAGGAAGCAGGAACTTCTTTTCTTGGATGCACAGCAGTGTTGCTGCAAATGAGTGAAAATACACAGAGAAACCACCCCACAATCAGTGGGGTAGGAGGTCATGATGTAGGAGGGAGAGTTTAGCTCTCTGAATGATGAAGTGCTAGGCAGGGGGCTGGAAACCAGTGATCTGATGCATGGCAACAGCTGTCTTTGTAATCTGTGGGTTCCTTCTTTACTGCAACTGGCTCCAAGGAAGTCACAGCTTTGGCATGCCAAAATTACTCATGAGAGAAGACTCCATCTCCCTTCCCCCCATAAGAATGGGTAATTTGCAGCATGTCATCAGCTAATAAATAGAGAATAACTACTTTAAACCATTAAACGAAAATATTATGTTGAGTTTATAATATCTGTAGTTTGAGGAGAAAAAAGCCAAAGGCAATCTTCATTGGTGTATCACCCTTGTCTTGAAAACATCTAATTTCTCTTCAGCACAAATTGTCTCTCTTTATTTTCTTTTCCAGAACAGACAGACTACGAAACATTTTTCTGGTGTTCTAATGTTACAGATAGACTTTTCCAGATTTGCCCCACAAGGACTACTGTGAACCCCTTAGTTTATTTCTGTCACCTGCACCTGCTGGTTTTTGCTCTGCCCCAGCTTTACAGTGCTGTCATACTTGTGTATGAATCTGTGAACTATTCCTCTCTGGTGAAGTCTGAGCTACTTATACTATTTTTATGTTAAAACTCATTCCATTTGCACAGGAGAGTGACTGCGGAAATAAGCATCCTTCTCTTTAATGAGTCAGCATTAGGCCTTTATATATTTAGATTCTCTGTTTAAAGAGAAGTGTATCATGACAGAAGATCTTGACTTCTTTAGGGATAGGGGCCTCTGAAAGATTAATTTGGCAGAGAGTACAACACCCATTACAGAATGAACTGCACTTTTTCAGACTTTGGTTTGGCGAAGTCAGAGGAATTAATTTGTTTTTAATCCCTATTATAAGTCTTAGACATCTAGCACTGGATGTTACTTCCTTCCCATGATAGCTGCACAGTAATAATTAAACATACCAGAAAAACAGTTGTTTTCACTGTTAATGCAGTATCTTACTTTATGATGTGATAAGGTGACATGCTGCTTCCTCGCTGCGTTTCTGTCATTGTGAAGTTAATATTTTTTACTGTGAATTTTGTGCATGAGCAATACCTTTAGCTGATTACCATATAACTAAATGTCTAGTTGTAACATTATTTGTTGTTGTTATTATAAAGCCTAATTTAATCTTACTAGACACCTTTTCTGCAGGCTCAGAACGGAGTGCACATCACTAGATGAAAATATGCAAAGAACTTTGACTTGTCTGGTACGCTCAACACACAGCCAGAAATAGAAGCCATTTGCAAAGAAGGTAGCCCATTGCCTGAAATGGTTTGTTAGCACATTTCAAATCTACGTGAAACTGTGATTCACCTTCATTAGCTTGTGCCCAGAAGGGAATTCAGCATTGCTGAACTGCAGTGGTGTTATCCATGTAGAGATATGTGTCTGCATTGCACAAAGGTGTGACTTGCTAGACTAGAAATCACAGGCTATAACAGGTCAAACTCTCAGCTTATATCTCATTCTAATCAAAGTATGATGGAAGGGCATGCAGACATACCCAACTGAGCTTTCAACACTTTTATTTGCCTTCAGAATAAGATCCAGCCCAAGTTCTGTGAGATTTAGATAGATCTTCTCTCCGAAGTCTCAAGAGCAAGACTTTCCCTGTAAAATTTAAAATGGGAGGTGCAATACCTCTTTCCTGGAAAATCTCCAGCCAAAATGTGCAGATTCCAAAGATTAAAGATCACAGATAGGCTCATGGATGCAAATATGAACTTCTCAAAAATGTGATACTGTTCTTAATAAGTTTAGACTCACTTTAGTTCAGATGAAAGGTTCACCTTAGGGTGTTTATGCAAATCACATTCCAGCGACAGTTATTCAATGTCATAAGAGTTTTGCATTTACCTTTTATATTATAAAATGGGCAAATATCCCTTTTGCATAAACCTTTTATGTTAGAAACAATCTTCAAGATACCACTGCTAACCATTGCAGCACCAGCTCAAAGCCCAGCTGACAGCCTACATACAAACACAGAAGAGCTGTATCCTTTTGAAAATAAATGGCAATGTAAACAGACAAGGCAAATGTAATTGTGGGAGGAGAGCATTAACAAAGATGTGACCTGCAGGGCCATATTGGACAAGTCAGGAACAGAGAGGGTAAGACTATTAACAAAATTAATTGAAGTCAAAGAGTTCAATGAAGTCAGGATTTTAGCCCAGACAGATCCAAAAAAGATGGTGTCCAATATTTACTCCACTCTTTCAAAGTTGAGAAGAGTCATGGTTTTAGAGTTTATTTGTTCTCCATGCCTGAGTAGGCAAACCAAAATGTATGTCAGTGAATGACACTAAAAGAGACAGCAAGCCAGTTGGTGCACACCAATGGGTGAAATTAAACATATGTCCGTTGGTTTCTACTTTGCTACCCACAACTATACCTCCAAGATTCTCAGTCAACAAGTCCATAACACCAGCAACTCAGTGTTAAGCATTACAGGTTGGAAATGAGAACTCCTTCAGCTGCAAGAGCATTTAAAGGCGTTGTAACTTGCTACTTATATTTGAAGATTTAGGATTGTTTTGAGCTATGTTTTCAAGATCTTTTCCACCAAAAAACCCCAGAACCTGAATCATATTTAGAAATGTGAGATTCTTACCTCCTGTAGAGGGTCAACATCCTGGCCCTGAAGAGAAAATTGAAGTGTCACAAAGTGGAGAAGGAGTAACTGCAACTTTATTTGGTGAAAAGCTCGAATTGGTTCAAATTTTCCAAGAAAACTGGAAATTACTTCACATACTGTTTAGAGATTTTTGCTTTTCTTGCTTTTTTCAGGGACACAAGACTGATGATTGACAATTGACAATTATATGATTTTGTCCATCTTCATCAAAATATTATAGCAAGATAGAGTTCTTAATGGAAACAACTTTTTACAAGAGGCCTCTACAAAATGTGTATTGAAGTTGCGTGTAGCTTGGAAAACCTTTTCAGTCCACCAACATCACAGGAACATGGCATTTTTTCAGCTTGTTTCTCAAAGAAATGTTAGCTGCTCAGTCACTCATGCAGGTCTTGATGATCAGTAACATTTGTTGTCTCTTCCAAGACAAACAAAAAGGAGAAGGAAGTATCATGGCTCAAACAAAGGCTGCTTCATTGGTCTGCTGCTTGTGGAACTTTGAATTACCATCTTCCATGTGTTACTGTCACCAGAATGCTAAAATATCCCACTTTGGGACAAGCGACTTTTACCATAACTATTTGAATTCACTTGCAGAACGAAAGGGCAAAATTAGCAGCTCCATGATTCTCCTGAGACCTAAGATACATAGACAATAAAAAAGATTGTTGCATAGTAACAGAAATAAAGTATTTGTCTACTCAGAGGTCATTGTATTGTACAGAGCAGCAATTTCACTTGGGATCAGGTGCTCCAGGCTATGTGGTTGCTCTGTAGAAAGCACCTCCACACCTTATGAAAGCATGTAACCCTGTATGACAAATAGGAAATTATTACACAACAATTATATGCCCTTGCAAGACCTGATTGCTGGTACCTGTCATTCCAAAATATATCTTCTAAGATTGGTATCAGGTGGTTCACACTGTAACAGCCTCTCAGCTTATGCCCTCCCTTTAAAACCTGCAACGTAACAATTTTCACTGGCCCTTCTCCACAGACTCTCCTTGTAGGATCTTAAAGCACCTACAGAAGAAAGGCCTAATACCTGCAAGATGACTAGGTTCAGAGTGTAAGAAAGAGCACAGCTGGGGCTTTAAAGATCTACCTCCATACCTTCTCTTTCTCTCTAACATTGAAAAATACTTCTGTTTGAGCTTTCTTAGGTAAGTTTGTCCTCCAGGACAGAGAACTATCTTTTATTACACTGCATTTCTAGTAGCTAACTCAACAGTGTCCTAAACTCAATCATACATACAGTCCTTATTGTGCTATGGATAAAGCTCACTGCTATTTGGAGCTGCACCTATTTATGTCAGAGGGGCTCATCATCACCAGCCGATTAAAGGGTGTTGCTGCTAATCAGAAGCAATGAAGTTGTTGAGGGAGTAGTGCTGACATGCGGAAAGAAAGTGATTAAATATCATTAGCCATTCTTTTATGATATCAGAACAAGCTCTCTGTCTGAGCCATCTTAACTCCCACTTTCTCATTGATGCACTGGAGGATATTTTCTGAAGGATTCAGTCATATGGCTTTCATTCATTATGTCTCTTTCTCCTTGTGTGAGCACTTTTCTTACCAGTCTGATATATCTAGTCAAGACATGCAGAGGCAATTGGCACATCTTCTCCAGGCACAATCTATTTCAAAATACTTCAAAGAATTTTGAATTCTTCTTCATTTCATGAGGGGAGATTTGCTGATTTTTTTCATTCAGTGAGCTGGACTTAGTCTAATTTTAAAAAGGTGAAAAAAGGAGTGACTCTGGGGCATTTGCCACTATTATGTCCTAGCGTTTTGTTAGAGAGATCCTCTAAGAAATATGGATTGCACCTCAAAGGATTCAGCTAGGGTCAGGGCCCTGCTGTAATAGACACCATATACAGAGTAATTACAGTTCCCATCCTTTAAAAATGGCGATGACCACCAACAAAAAATCATGAGTGGGAAAAGGGTCAGCACAGTAAGGAGTATTTTGTAGCTTTACAGAACCTCAGAGGCCTAATCCAAACCAAATCAATCTTTTAAACAAAAGAGAGCTTACTCAGTTCTCCCATGTGACACAACGGGATGTTTCTCAGTCCTATGCCACTTGTAGGTAGCAGATCAAGGAACAGCTGGATGCCAAACAAGTGCCAGGCTGACAGCACTGTTGGTACTGTGTTTGCAGGAGGTCTTGAGGGCAGACTGTTTTTTCCTTCAGATTCTTGTTTTGATAAAGAACAACACTTAGCCATTATATCTGTGATGCTTCTTCTTGGCAGTTAGCAATACATAATCCAGTTATTTCATACATAATGATCTATGTATTTAAGGGAATAGGTGTTACATTTGACAGTCATGTGACCCTTAAGTTCCTATTTGCTCAGCCCCTACATTATTCATTTCTTTGCAATCAGTATCAGATCTTATGTTAAAAGAGTATGATGGTTGGGAGCAATAAAATCTCACCAAGGAGATCAAGTTGGCAGTAAATAAGAAGCCAAGATAGGAGCTGAAGACAGTGATTAATTTTTGCAATGTAATGAAAGGGCACTGAATTCAAGGAGCCTGTAAACCCATTCTGAGATTTTTTCCAGCATCCATGCCTGGTGTTTTCTTTTCTAATTTGTCAGAAAATTTTCTAAAACTTGAAGTGTGTCCTACCAGTATTATTGTCCTCTCAGCTATTGTTGCCTGAGGTCTGATAGGGATTTTTCATTGTTATTAATCAGATATTGGCATCTACGTAATTCACACTGTGAATGCAAACGTACAAATCTCCACTGAAATCAGGTTAAAGTCAGAGAAAGTCTGCTGATTTATATCAGCTAATGATCAGAGAATATTAGTTCCCATCTGCTTCAAATCATCAAGAAACTATAGCAGACCTTTCCAGATACTTGCCTGGTCCAGCTACCTTAACATCACGATGTGGCATGATGTTATTTTCTTCATGCACAACAAGTGGCTTTATAGAACACAAATTAATTTCCCATATGCACCCTTTAAGCACTGAATTGCATGAGTGATCAAAATATTTTAAAAGACATAATATTTCTCTTCTGTAGGGTAAGAATCCACTCTTACATAAGAACGGGGTGTGTAAGGATACCAAAATTAAATTCAGAACAACATAATTAATCTTTCACTGCACCCTATTTTGTACCAGGCAGCACCATTTTATTTCTAACATTTTTAGACAAGACAGAACTCTAATAATAGATGTCACAAGAAGTGCTGGAATGTGAACTCCCTGTACAACCTCCACCTTCTTGCCCTGTCTTCAAGCTTTCCCCCAGCTCATCCATGATGCCTTTAAAACCCTCTGTCCCACTAGGCAGAGATTGACTTATTACTCCTACAAATTGTTCACATAGGTTAGCATATGTAAAAACATGCCCTTGCCACTATTAATTCATCTGCCCTGAATGATCTACTCCTGCTTCACCCACTCACTTTTCAGATTAAAAGTGCTTTGGGGGAAGGGAAAATATTATGTCTCAGGGGCAGATTGATGGGGGAAGGAGCCAAAGGATGCTGCAGCCTCACCCCAGACTGCCTGGGGGAAAGACCATGTCTATTCTAGCCTTGTGGCTGAAAACTACTCTTACCTTCCCTATCTAACCTTTCTGTTTAATATATCTGTATGGTCTATTCTAATGATGGAGACCTGGCATCAGAATGTTAACACTTACAATTACTCTCTCTTTTTATTTTTTCTTTTCTTTTTAGAAGTAAGAGTATTTAGTAACCAGAAATAATTACAGTGCTAGTTTTGAAAATTCTTATAGTTCTAGCTATAGTCAATGTTGCTACAGTAGATTTTTTATGACACTTCCTTACCTAAGCCAAAGACTAGTGAGACTAGTATGGCCCTTGATCAAGCAGACAAAATCCTGGATTTGTGTTTTTGTTTATTCCATACTCTTGAGAGTCTTCCTTTACAACAGTAAGGGGATACAAAGTTTAGAGTAGTGATGATGATATTTTGGTAAAAGAGTGGTCATTTCAAAGGTGTCAGGGCTGGAAGAAAAGCACATTTATAATTTCTGAATAATATCTCATGTATTTTCAGTAGATGGAATTTTTCAAGATGCAGCATGGGCGTCTGAGTCTGAATCTTCTCTCAGAGTAGCTGTGATGTCAAACCTAGGATCTTTCTCACAGTGATCAGGAGGATCATGACCTGCAGTCCAGCCAGGGAAAATGCTCATGAAGGGCATTGTAACGGGTTTTACCCTGGCTNTAAAACAGTCAGAGCAGGCTAGACCAGTGACATTTTGTCAGCAATGACCAGCACCAAAGATGCTTCAGAAATTCTTCCACACTCTGACAACATTCTCCTTATACAATCTGGTTCTCTTGCAAGTGATTTTGGGCAACAAGAAAATCATTGAAACTGTCTTTAATAGTTAGAGCCAGGATAGCACAGAACTGCTGTGGAAAATTATGTCACATAACACAAACTTCCATTAACATTTCTTATCTCCTAATTCTACACAAGCTTGACATTCAGACATGGTTTGCCAACAGTTACAATAAAACCCTCAATAAAGATTTTGAAAGCATTCCTACCTGCTACCTAGTACTGTAAATCCTGCTAAGGATGGCATTTCCATAGGTTTAGATTTTTCTTCTCTTGAGTGAAATCTGGAGCTATTGATTTTGTTCAGCAGCATAAAAATGTGTATTTAAGTTAAATAACCCCTCAACATGCAACTTCAAAATCAAATTAACACAGCATAGTATGTTTCCAAATGTCAGCTGAACCACAGTGACTACCCACATATTCAATCACAGCTTTGGGCAAAGGTGCAGTAACTTATTAAAACAGAAGAAATTTAACTGCGTAGTCTGAGACCAAAATAAACCTTCAGAGAAAAATAACAGTGTGAGACAAGAGTACCAGCACAAACTCCTGAGTGATTAGATACTGGAGGTACACATGCTTTTAACACAGAAATCACATCCCTTACAGGATTTTTCATTTTTATTATTATTATTTTACCCAAAAGAAGACTATTTTAGAGTAGATCGAAAAATGGGACATAGAAGTAGAAATACATTATGTTTACCAAGAGTTTTAATATTACCTTATAGTTTTCTACATCTATAGATACTACTGTGTATGCTGTGCATAAACAAGAAAAATATTTAAAAAAAAATCACAGTCCTTCCTCTGAAACATCTATAGTTTAGCATAAAGAGCAACAACCAACACCAATCTGCATCTTTTCCGGTAAACCCTGGACAAAGTCGTTACAGAAAAAGAAAGGAGAAGACAGAAATCATAAACAAAGCTGTCAAAATCCAGTGCCAGGCTGCTTTCTACGTTTGAGACCCTGCAAGGCAGACAAGCTGTGAACAAGTAGTTCTCTGGGAGGTTTGGAAGGGTTGGAAGAGTTGGGAGGTTTGGAAGTGGATATTTAGCTCTAGGTTGGTGGGGAGATGAGGGTGTATTACCACATCTTGTTTACTCAAAACATCTGCTTTGACACTGGAGGACATTGTGTCCTGTGAGATGCAGAGGAGAGAAAAAGCTGAAGGGGTGCCTGGGATTGCTGCCATCGGAGCTTGGGAAATAATTTAGAAATAAAGGGGGGTATTTAGTCATGACTACTTAATCATTTTTTATCATGCCTCCTCTTATCTGACTTTCAATGAATTAGAGTGACAAATAGGAGCAACTCCTCGACCCAAAGTATGGAAATACTGGACCTTGAACAAATAGGATTCCTTCAAGTAGAACTTGCAACAAAAAAGGAGGTATTTATGATGCTCATATTGAAACAGATTAATTGACCTTCCTTCAATGACTTGTCCCATAGAAACCCAGGACAAATCCAGGCCCAGACTAAGTCCGTCAGGAGTATTCCTCAATGCTGTATTCTACAGATGAGGGTCCAGTGTTCAAGAGAGTTCAGTGTCCACATGCCCTCTTACCTCAACAGTTCCTCAGCTACGCATATCTACTTTTTCTTGCTGCCTGAAACAGATGGATAAATCCATTTAATCTATCTATTGTATTTTTAATGAACCCATTACTGGAAGATTTATTCTAAGCAATATGGCTTGTCTGTCTGTGTGCTATTATCTGATCTAACATCCAGAGGCAAAAGTTTTATTAGCCTGAATATAACCAAGACTAAGAGCACTGTGCTTTCGCTCAACTCGCTCTTTTCCTCTGGGATATATTCACTGTGACATTTCCCTTCTGATTACCATTGTCAAGGAAAGTTTGAACAACAGCTGTAAAAAAATATTGGAGTATAATAATTGAATGTCACCCTAGGATTATATGCACATGGAAAAAACATTGTGGCTTTTGCACTATCCTTTGTGAACTAAGCTTCCTGTGTTGACCATCAGAACTCATTCCCTGTATCCTTGAACACATAGGAAGGGAAGATGACTTGCCTCAAGAGATCAAAGATTTCTAGTTTGGACAAACTGCTGAGACTTCAGAGTGATTTAGATGTCACTCCATAACCTTGTAAAACAAGTCTCTCTTCAGCTCTCTCGTAGGCTACTTTTAGGCACTGGGAGGTGCTATAAGGTCTCATCAGAGCATTCTGTTCTTGATGCTGAACAACCCCAACTCTCTCAGTCTGTTTTCATAGCAGACGTGCTCTAGGTGCCTGGTCATCTTTGTGACCCACTTTCTCATCAACCAAGATCCGTTAATCCTTCTCTCCAGGGTCAGTCTTGATCCATTCTTGACCGAGCCTGTATCTGTGCTTGGGACTGTCCTAACCCAACTGCAGAATATTGCACTTGGCCTTATTGAACCCCATGAGCTCCACAGGTTCTACCTCTCAAGCCTGTCCAGGCTCCTCTGGATGTCATCCCTTACGTCCAGTGAGTCGATCACAGCACTCAGCTTGCTGTCATCAGCAAACTTGCTGAAAGTGCACTTGATTCCACTGTCCATGTCACCAACAGAGCTGTCAAACAGTGCTAGTGCCAATACTGACCGCCAAACAATGCCACTTGCCACTAGTGTCTAGTTGGACATTGTATTGTTGACCACAACTCCCTGAGTGCAACCATCCAGCTCATTCTTCAAATCCATGTCTCTTCAATTTAAAGACAAGGATGCTGAGCAAGACATTGTCAAATGCTTTACACAAGTTCAAGTAGATGGTGTCTGTTACCTCATCCACCACTGTTGTAATCCTGTAATAGAGGGCTGCCAAATTTGTCAGGCAAAATTTAACTGGCACCAGTCACCTCATTATTTTCCAAATGCCTTACCATATTTTCCAGGTGGATCTGCTGGTGATCTTACGTGGCATTGAGGCGAGGTGGACTGGCCTGTAATTCACTGGGTCTTACTTATGTCCAATACATTGCCTACTTGAGAACAACTGTGTTAAGCTCTCTAATGTCTAAGTGACAACCGAGGTACATTTACACAAAGTTGCAGTATTAACCAAATTTGTCTTCTGCTTCCTCTTCTTCCTCTTTAAGAAGGGAAGCCTGCGCTAGCGCGAATATCTTCTGGAATTCATGAAAGAAACAAAGTGGTTCTAAGGGTGAAATTTCCAGTAGTTATGTGACAGTTTTATTGGTAAATCACTAGGCAAATCATGACAGGACATCAGGGATCATATTTAGCCTAGCAGTGATTTCTTCTTGCATAGCCAGTTCCTTTTTCATAACTTGAAATACCTCCATCAGTCCAATCCTGATATTGAAGTAGTCTTAAAACTTACAGTATGGCAATCTGAGATTTTTGGTTTGAGTGACTGTCAATTTATCCAAGATGGAAAACACTTGCACCTTCAAGCACTTACCATAGTATCTTTAAAAAACAAGGTGTTCACACCCCCAGCTTCTGATAATTTCTTGCTTAGGTTTTTTTAGCATTGAGTCTAAGATTCATCTTCATTTTTTGTCCAATTCAAAATTATGGGAAGAAGGTTTCAGTGTGATTGTTTTCCATGAAGTTAAAAATTTTTCAGAGTTCACATCAAAGTGCCTGACAAAGAGCATATTGTACTACAAGGTCAAATGATGTGAAAGCCCCTTCTGGTTTTAAAATCTGCATTTTCCAGAAATTGTCAACTGTAAGTTAAATATTATGACAAAACTGTTCAGGTGAAAGTTAAAAGTGAGTTTGTAGGTCATTGAGGTAGACAAGTCAGGGGTTTATATAAATTAAAACTAATTGCAAATCTGATCTAGAAGTTGATCAACTGAATCACCAGCAAGAGAACACCTCATGTGATGTGCTGGCCCATTGCTCACTCTTTCTAAGAGGAAATTTAACCCCAAAACTAGTCACCCAGTGTGAATAGTGTGTAAGATAAGTTGTAGAGGGGTGCTTATGGTTAATAGAAATGTACAAACACACAAGGAAGCCGTTCCAGGCTAAAGAATGAAAGGAAACACAAATGCAAAGTTTCTGCCCTGTTACTTTTAGTTGAACTATATTTGAAACCACTGGTGATACTATTCATCATCAGGAAGAATCAGGAGATGGGCTAATGGAAGAAATTAATGCCCATAAGCAAAGGCCAGGAGTTTTCTTTTGCTTAAGCACAGATGAGAAAATGTCATGATAGTGTTATCTTTCATACAAGCAAACAGCTCTGAAGTTGGCCAACTCCAGAAACCAGTTGCCCGTGGAGGCTGTCTGTCTGTCTACCTGCAGATTTCCTATGTGGACTTTCACCACAGCACTTAAGCACTTCCTAATGCAAATTAAGGATGTTTGAATACAAATATTATTGCAAGCATTGATACAACTATGTTTTTCAATTAAATAATTCAAACCTTACTTTTAACAGCAACACTATATTATTTGTAGGAATTAAAACAAACTGCAGTTCTGTGTGATGTTTTTACTAAGTCTCAGGACAGGCGTCTTTACCCAACTCAGAAAAAGGCATGTTTCCTTGAGTTAGTCTCACATTCAAAGGGTAAGGACGCCCAAATAAGCCCTGTCAGAAGCAGCCACAGCTGTCATAGGAGTAGAGAACACATACAGCCATTGCTACAAAGGCTCTGTTTTGCCTAAAATTTTAGGAACAGGAATATAATCTTTAAAGAAAACATCTCTCTTGGAAATAAATAGTCAAAACAAAGATAGTCATGAGAATACAAATGCCTTTAACTGTGCTAATTTGCAAATGCTGGCAAAACCAAATCTGTTTTCAGGAAAGGGAGGTGACAAAAAAAAAAGGCATGGAAAAACTTTCATGTAAAGAGAGATTGAAAAGAACACGTGTGTGAGAAAGGAAAAGAACAAAGGGCACTCAACTAAATTAAAAGGTAGGATATGCAAAACCACTCAGGGAACTACCAATTTTCATACCATGGGCAATCAAACCATGAGATCCAAGCTTACAAGTCTTCTTTAAGTCCTAAAATGCAAAGGCTCCACTTGATTCAGCATTTATATGACTAAAAATAATAATTGTAATTACATAATATTGAGAAGTAGCAAATTTTTTAAAGACTATTAAATGCCCTGGTTTTAGGATGAAGGTAATCTCGTCTTTAAGAATAGAGAAGTTCTTTCTGTCTTCAATTTTGTAGCACAGTTTGGGGGTATGCAGAGTATTTTATATCAGCCTATTGCAAGGATTCTCCATAGCTCCCTTGAGTATAAAGCATTTTGAACTGATGACTATCACTGTGTCAATATTTTTTTGTTCACTAGCATTTCTGAAGTCATTGCAGAAGTCATATTTTTTCAATTCATCTTTTAATCCAAATTTATTCTGGTACTGAGCAGCTTTTCCTAATAAAATCTAAGAACATTTCTCAATGAAAAATCACTGCAAATCAGGAGAAATAAAAGCTTTGAAAAGAAACACCAGGGTTGAAGATTTAATGTACTCTTTACAGCAATGAATACTAGTGCTTTAGAGATTTAACTATTAGTTTGGATATATTAAAAATATCAAAGTAGCATCCTTTGAATGAGAAGGGAAAAGCCAGATTTCATTACCTTTTTGGAATCGCTCCTGAAAATCCATGAGGTTTTGACTTTCAGGTGTCAAAGAGGTTTTTGGAAATGGTTGGTCTCAAGGCAGAAACTACAGCTTTGGAAACAGCTGGAGCTCTTCAAGGTGTCAAAGTCCCAGCTGCTGATGACCACATGTAGTCAGAGCAGCTAGCCCACAGTAGAGTCACCAGAAGGTGGGGGGCGAATGTCACCCTCAGCCAGCAGAACCCTGAGTCCTCCAGGAGCAGTTCCTACTGAACTCACCAAACGCTCACCAAAGCAAGGTGTACTATGAAGAGGGCATGGATGCAGAAAGCTGCAATCACCTCCAACCACACCAGATAAGGGCCCACAGGGAAGTTCTACTGTGCCTCACATCACTTACGTGTTTCTGAAAAGGATGTTCTAATGGCTCCTAGAAAATGGATTAAGGTGCTTCTCGATATCATCACTTTGCCCATTTCAACTCTGGCCCAGAGGCACGCATTACAGTTACTTATGAATGTGCAATGTTTTTGCACATTATGAATGTGCAATGTTTTTGCTCAAAAAGCAGTTGTGCAATCAAATTTCTGCTTTGTTATTCGGAAGTAGCATTTGGTTGCTGTCACTAGGCTACAGCCAAGTTATATATGGTGAGTGTAGTAAAAGTGTGATACAGAGGAGGTTTATGATTAAATTAATGTGGTGGAAAGGCAGGATGCACAATGGAGGTTATTTCTTTCATAGCCTCATACAGATGTTACTATCATCTGATTGTTAATATGGCACCCATGCTGTATCCTCTTCTACTTCAATATTTGTTTTAGTTACATCAGCTACATGTCATTAAGGCCACAACTGTGCTTTATGTCAATTAAAGCATTTCTGTGTCGTTGTTTCTAAATCTGTCTCTCAGGAACTGAGTGTCGGATAGGCTGGACCAATTCAAGGGCCCTCCTGAGCCCTGCCTGTCCTCCTCACAGACCAGGAGCTGGGTATGTAGTGTTAGACGGACACAACATCACTCTCAGTACCAAAATACAATATTATACTAAGGACAGTGTGTAAAAGGAAACCTGAAAGAATGTGCATTAGCAGCATATGTGCACATAATGATTCCCAGATAACACTCCCATTGGCAGTTATTTCTGCAAGGCTTAAGCTGAAGGACAGCAGAACGAGTTATGTAGGTACAAGAGAAGAAAATTAAAAAATCAAACTAAACCAACATTAGAGATAGCATTTTCCAAGTTTCTGAAGACCCTCTGTGAAGTCTGGATGCCTCAAACCAAAGGGATCTGTGTCTACTTAATGGGACTTTCAGTCATACCTGTTCAACCTGACGTACACGCTGACTTATCTCTGATGGTTAATAAAAGTTAAAACCTTACGTAGCTGTTTGAGTGTCATACTGTCATCCCATGGATCAAGCCCGTGGTCTTGGAAGGCTATGATGATAATCTAGAAGACTGCCCTATTGTCACCAGGAACAGTCATTTTTCCAGGGAACATCTGACAGTGCCACTCGTTAACATCTCTGGGTATCAGTATCTCTGTAATGGGTGGCAGGCACAGCAGTTATGAATGGCCATTCCTTATCCATCACTCTAAACTACATATTTTTCTTTAAAAACTGATTTAAGCTATTTAGAAAACACTAGGCATATTTGTCTAATACAACTTTTAGGGGGAAATGTTTAAGTCAGATTCTAATTTTAATCTTTTTTCTGTACAAATGTGTTATATTTATTTTTACTTGTTTTCTGCATCAATGAGATTTGAAGTGGGGAAAAATTACAAACTCTTACTAAATTTCTCTGTTACAGAGCAAGGTTCAATGCTCAGCTCAGCTGTGTCTAAACTGTATGATCCACAAAGGCAGCATTTAGGTCCTCTAGCATTTAAGGGGTATTCCATCTGTCAATGAAAGAAGAAAGGGAAAAAATATCTTAATTTTTTAAAGTTCCTTTTTCCTCACTCCACCTGATTTATCACCTTGGTATACTGTTCCTAATAATGAGACTATTTTCTTTAGAAAGCAGGAACAGTATTATATTTTTGTCAAAACCCAATGACTTTTTATTATTATTTCCTAAGCTTCTGCTCCCCTTTTGAAACATCTCTGCAGTGAGCAGCTATCTGTTATAATTCCCCGTAACACCAGGTAATTCCTGTTCAGAATATGTGATTTATAACTAAGAGATCTGCCTAGGAAGATGTCAAACTATACTCTGCAGAGGTTGGGCAAATTGTTAACTTATGAGTTAATGTTAACTTATGAGTCCCACAGACAATTTCCTCTTTTACTTTGCCCTTTGTAGTTGGCTTTTTTTCTTGTCACTGTGACTTTTCCTCTTTCTTATTGTAAGCTCCTTAAAACAGGGATCAAGTTTTCCTGGCAGTTAACAGAAGACCTGACCCATCAACACCCAGACTCTCTCTGAGTCTATTCAGTGCTATCAAAATCATGGAGCTGTAATACAGGTTCACAGGTTATTCCAAGTTGGAAGGGACCCACAGGATCATCTAGTCCAGCTCCCAAGCGACTCCCACANGAATACCACCCCCTACCAAGCCAGTAGTGTATGTTATTTAAAACTTCTCAAAATGCTTTAAGAAAGAACAAACAATATTGCTGAGGGGAGGAACGGACCACAGAAACCTGCCACAGTCTGCTCAGCAGGCTGGTGATAGAGCCGAGCTTGGAATACACTGCTGCTCTAGTGTGCACCAGCCATCGAGCCCTGTTTGCCTCCTGCAAGAAGATAAAAGCAGCAATTCATCCTGAAGACAACGGAGTGCAAGAATTACTCCCCAGCAAGTCCATATGCACTAAAGTGATTTGTTTCAGCTGCCACCCATGACTGCTTTTGTTAGAACAAGGGTGTGTTCTCCACTCCTACAAGTAGCTCTGACTCATCACAGACATCAAAACATACTGAGTAATATTAAAAAATAAAATCCAGAGCCTACATTTACATATATTACACTCACTGAACTGTGCTCACTCCTTTTTCCTGCAGGAGGCATAGGGACAAAGGAATGACATAGCAGAGAAGGGCAGGACAGAGAGAAGTCCAGCAGAGCTGTGTTTCTGCAGACACTGTGAGTGCAGTGCAAATGGAAACTCTTTGAAAACTGGGCTAATTTACCAGAACGTTCTTTTAGTAGACTACCAAACCATCTATTCCAAAAACATTGACCTGTCTCAGTGTTCTGGGACAATGTATCTCCAGTCCTTTTTTATGAAGTTTTGCGGGAAGTGATGCTTTCTATTATTTTCATAATGCTTCATTTTGGGAAGGGACAAAAAAACCCCCCAAAACAAAAAACAAAGCACCACCAAACACCTTTTAGTGGTCCTTAAAGGAAAGTTTTGCAAATTTTACACCTATTTGGAATGAAATAAACCCTATAGATCATTCCTATAAAAAATCCCTTCTCAGCTGTGCTGCCAGGCACTGTACATAATTCCAGTGAGTCACTTCATACAGAACATGAATTGACACACTGGCTTTCTGGATCGCTTTCAGTCATCAGCAGAATTACAGCCATGTACCCACACAATACCAGGCAACTCTTCACAATGGGGAAAGTATTCTGGTGCTTAAGAGAAGAAATAAAATTGATGGACTATCAGAAGCCAGTCATAATTGCTTTGTATTAACACCGCTGCTTTCTCTATAATTGCCATTAGTGATTGCTCTTAGTCCCAACCCCAGTCCTACATCTCTCTGTAAGGCAGCACTTCCCTCAAGATGCCGTATTTTCCTCTTCTATAATGCTGGAAAATTGGGATACAGATAGTCATCGGGCTCTCCAATTGAGCAGAAACAAACCTTGCACCTTTGGCTGGATCATGACAGCCAGATCATGAGTTTTTTACCTTATATGTTGCTTTTTGATCCTAGCAAATTCACTTACATGTAATAGGGAATAATATTATCAGGAGATCGTTCAATTTTGTTTGCTGTAGAGTGTGAAAGTCACACACTGTGTTAAAAGCTGCACAGTGAAAATAATCATTAGAATTATTTTAAACAGATTAAGTTATTGCCGATTGCTCATTCTCTCTGAATTGAACAAAGCTTTAATAACTGTCTGAAAGAGCAAAGGACTTCAAAATGCTCCATCTTTTCCTTGAGTAGCTTAAATGAAATCTGAGCTGGAAAATAAGGATGTTGCAAAAACACACTTCTTTGGATAAGCAGAAAAGGCTTGAATGGGTTAAGCCATATCTGGCTGAGTCCCAACAGACATAAAAATCACCTGTGCCTGCTCTGAAATAAATCAGTGTCCTTTTCTGCTGCTGCCGTTGTCTGGAAATAATGCAAATGCAATGGGCCTGCAGTGACATTGTGCCGCACTCGAAGGATACACATAATAAATTGTCCCCTAATACTGTTAAAGAGACATTTTCGTCTTACTCAGTAGCTTTTGAGGTTGAACTGTGCTACTTACTCATTGAGGATTGTGATATGGTGTCACGTCATTCTGCTTTATTACTCATTTAACCTCTTACTGCTTATATGCACGTTTGGTTCTTGAGTTTAAAAATGCATTTTGCTGCTTATAGTCAATTATAGCATGTTTGCTGGCATACAGGAAAAAAGCCAGGGGATTTCTTTCCACTTTATTGCTGTTGTTTTAATAATTTCTCTCCAATAGCAGCTGGAGCAGATTGTAGATTCATACAATTTGGTTCTACCGCATTCATCACTTGGAAAAATGCATGGCTGTGTTAAAGGAAGACAGAAAGAATTTGTCTGCCCAGCAGGAGGCTATTGCTGTTCCATAATTGTTTGCTAAAAGGAAGCTGGAATAAAAATGGAGGTAAATGGGTATACGTGTCAATTCGATCCATCAAAATGAGTTTAACTGACCGGGAATTCACAGTTAAGTACATGGATGCGAAAGCTGCAAACCCAAGATTAAAGGAAATAATTAACTACTTTAAATATTTTACATCTTTAAAATTATATATGATTGCATCATCTTCTGCACGCATAAAAATATAGAAGTATCAGCAAGTCCTTTTCTAGTAGCCAGCAAATAAAGTCAAGTGAGAACAATCATAAAAGGACTGTGATAAGTAAAGTCTAAACTGCAGGGCATAGTTGTATTTGCTTTTGCTTTTGCCGGTTTTGTCATTAAACTCCCCAAATGCGAAGTTCTGTCCTAAAATTTCTATCTTGGACCAGGTCAGACAGGCAAATATTTCTATATCCTTACAGAGAAACAGCTCAGGAACTGAAAATTAGGTAGTAAAAATTATGTAGTAAAAGGGAAGAGACAATGTGAGAAAGAAAGAGAGTGAGAGAAAGAAAGAAAGAAAGAAAGAAAGAAAGAAAGAAAGAAAGAAAGAAAGAAAGAAAGAAAGAAAGAAAGAAAGAAAGAAAGAAAGAAAGAAAGAAAGAAAGAAAGAAAGAAAGAAAGAAAGAAAGAAAGAAAGAAAGAAAGAAAGAAAGAAAGAAAGAAAGAAAGAAAGAAAGAAAGAAAGAAAGAAAGAAAGAAAGAAAGAAAGAAAGAAAGAAAGAAAGAAAGAAAGAAAGAAAGAAAGAAAGAAAGAAAGAAAGAAAGAAAGAAAGAAAGAAAGAAAGAAAGAAAGAAAGAAAGAAAGAATGAGAACCTGATCAGTGGAAGGTGTCCCTGCCCATGGGAAGGCATCCCTGCCCAGAGAGACTGGGATGAGATGATCTTTAAGGTCCTTTCCAGCCCAGAGTGTTCAGTGATTCTATGATTACCCTTGGGAAATCCTCAGGGTTTCATGTATGAAAGACAGCCTGAGACCACCTACTACAGCACAAATCTCAACATCTCCCCATACTGACCTGAAATTTTGCACTTCTACATCAAGGAGTCACTTAATGTCACCATGGTTTCAATTGCCATATTTGCAGTCCAATAATACCTCTCTTCAACTGGCAGCTATTCAATCTTTTGTAACTTTTTCTGTCAAACTGAAGAACTCTCTATGTTCCTGCTCTCCAAGTAGATACTCATAGACCAGAGAAATCATCTTTAAAGACCTCAATAACTTATTCAGACTGTGTTCCTTTAATCTTTCTCAGTAAGTTATGCTTCATGGTTCTCCAAAGCTACTCAGTTCTCTTCTCTGAACACTTACTAATTTATCAGTCACTCCTGAAATACAGCACTGGACACAGCATTGCTGTGGATGTTGCACCAGTCAAGTGGAGTGATTAGAGACACACTGAGCTATTGATATTAATATTTATTAGGCTGTATTAGCATTTTTCCTACCTCATATTCAACTGATGATCTGATAAAATCCACAAGTCTTCCCAAGACCTACACTTTCCCAGGACAATCCTCGTGCAGAAATTACTTGCATTTATTTCTCTTCATTGTATGACACCATACGTGGTTTTCCAGGCTTACTGGAAGTTATACTTTTTTCTTCCACACTTTTTATAAAGCAATTCATTAGAAACTCATCCTGACTTTAAGATATACTCAGAGAAGCTGTGCCAAAGCTAAATCTTCACATGTTCTCTCCAGATACCTCCAACACCATTGACTTCATATCCCTCAGTCCTGCAGACACTTAACATATCCCCAGTGTTTCTGGAAACAAATAATGTGTTCACAGATTCACAGAATATTCTGAGGTGGAAAGGACTCCCAAGGATCATCGAATCCAACTCTTAAACGGCACCACTTCTTCCTGGCAGGAATCGAACCGGGGTCTCCCATGTTGTATTTATAGAAAATAGACCGCAGGTATTGATCTGCTGTGGGCAGGCATGACATAATAATATAGAATCATCTAATATTTTTGTAATGTGTATTCACCCTCTAAATTTCAACCAATCTTTATTTCACTAATAAAATCTGGTAAATAAAAAAAGGGTCAGTAATATATACGATTACCTGAGGAAAAAAATATTTTTGCTCATACCTGTCAAGGTTATTCACATTTACAGAATGATCAAACATCAGAAATTCTCTCACTTCCCACATGGTTTTACCTATATGTCACTGAGATGTAACATGTGAAAAATAAAGAGAAACCCTTACTCTGCTCCTAGTGTTTTTTCCTCTATAAAGGAAGCAGCAATAATAGCACACAGGCTTATGTCTCCCAAGGTCTGCAAAGATTCAGTCTGTGGCCCAGGGCAAGATATTTTGATAACATTTCATTTTCATTTTGAGGGTATTGGGACATTACATGTGCCACGTGCTTCATGGGCTTGCAAAAACACCCTGCTTATGAACTGCAGTTCTGCAATTTGTGATCTTTTCTTGTTTGCTCTCAGAATAAACTGGTTATTTCTGTACCTTTCCCAAGATGCAGCCTTCTACAGAACTATTTGTCTTCATGCAGGATTAGAGGATTAGTGCTGTCATATATAGAAAGAAGTACACCCGGTAGAGCATTTTCCTGGTCAGCTTGAAATTTATTCTCCAGATATTTTGACCAAAAGCCATTGAAAAGATTTCTGTGCAATGTTGTGATGTTTGGAATTCCTTTTTATTTTCTGAAAGTTTTAGAAGTGGTTTATTTTTTTTTATATATTTTTTTATTCTGTGCAAAATTACTAAGGAGATTAAAATTCCCTCCATAAATTTGTTTTCTAAGTCACAAAAATGCACCTGAACATCCTTTGTCATGTACATGTTTTCAGAAAATGACAGATTGAAAAGATTAAACCAGGACTTGAACTTTTGGTAATTTCATCATCTGTGGCTTCCTCTGGGCAGAGGTGTCTTCATCCAACTCACAGATTATCCATGACCAAGACCTCCTTGAGTGTGAAGCCTGCTCTGGGAATTAGATTGCACTTCACAGAGATATTCCTTCTACAGTTTCCAGACAGTGAATACAATACTAATGACTTCATCAAATAGGGAATGAAATGTTCAGAGAGATCTAGCAGGTGATGTGTGTAACTGCATATTTCTGTAGACTTGGGCCTCTAAATGACAGGAAATCTCTTGCACATGGCCCACATATAGCCCATGATATCACACAGTCTGCAGGCACCTTACTTCTTTCTGCTTCATTATGGCAAAATACTACAGTTCAGACAAAAGTCGGCCACGTACAATTCCGAAAGCTCATTTATCCTTCTAGTGAAATAGTCATAGAATCTTAGAATGGTTTGAGTAGAAAAGGATATTGAAAGCCATCTAGGTCCAGTTCCTGAACCTCTGTTAATGCCCTAATTTATGAAAGCCCTCTAAAATTTGGGGCTATTTATTAGCCCTTTCTATATGGAACCATCACACTAAATGCAATCACCAACTAATAATGCCAAGGAATAATTTGGCCAGTTGCATAAATAATAGATCTTATTGTGCTTAATTAATTTTAAACACATAAGCTTACAATATAATTGCTAGTTGCATTTCTGGCTTTACAGCTTTCTGAGGAAGATCATCAAGGAACCAGTATTTCAGGCTGAAAACCCATGGACACAGAGCCTGAGGAGACACTATCAAGAAGCAAAAATACCACAGTCACACACACATAGGAACAAGAGAGCTGAGGAAAGTTTTTGATCTCCAGTTCAAGCTGGTTCATGTCCAAGAACTTTTTGCTTTTCTAGAAAGGGTAATGATTCTCTTCTTAATACACAAAAACGCTCTCATGATCCATCCTCGTATCATAGTCTCCTGAAAAAGGCAACACTCCATGCTCACCACTCTCACTTTAATCCACATTCTTTGAAAACCCAACACTTGCACTACTTCAGTTGCTTGTTAATGGTGCCATTTACTTTCTCAGCCTTCATTTTACCAAATTAAAGTCCACACCACTTTCTAGCACTGAGCCCATACTCAGAGTCAAGATCAGATCAAAGCACTGATTTATAGAGGAACATCCACATGTACTGAGACAGTTGTCCAGAAGGGGTGAAATACCTCAGTTTATCTTAAATAATGTTAAATCCCGGATCATCTTCTCTGGAAGTCCAGTCAATATCATTTTATAAAAGACTAGTACTCTGACCAAATATTTCCTAATTTTACTCCTAAATAATCTGTCTCCGGAGGGAAATAGCACATTTCTGCTGCTTTCTCCCAAAAGCAAACTTCTCCATGTAGCAGAAAGTTCCGTAGGAAAATCATCTTGTTTTATCACCAGTTCTAGAAATTCTGCAACGGAATAGAAGAGCTAAAAGATCACTCTGGGAGATGCCAGAAACACCAGATACCTTTTTCTTATGCTTTGCTAAATATGTTGTTTTTGGCCCTACATCACAAAGCCTTGAATCAGAAAGTCACTAAGATCACTGAAACACATGTATAATGTTCAGAGTCACCATTACAAATCAGTGTAAACAGCTGGACTCTCCAAAACTATGTTTTATCCTCAGGGTCATTAAAAATTTTTTGAGGATTTATTTTCCAATACACTATTCCTTAAAATAGTTTTGATTTATAGAGAATGTGGAAAGTGCTCAGCTGAGCAGCATCAGGACAATATATCTGAAGGACTGCATCAAACGGAACAGAAGGAATGGCCAGAAAGGTTAAATAAAATGAAAGCCCTAAACTCTGAACAAACTGAGCTTTTTAGCCAATATTCAAGATATTTTGGTGAGATGTCAATACTTTCTGTCTCTTTGGAATCAGTAAGTATTTTTCACAGGTCATACTCAGGTTAAGACCTCTCTGCCTGAGTTCTATACTCTTTTTGAAATGATCAGTTAAATACTGCCTAACATCTTGAGTAGGTTTGTACAACTCAGTCATCAAATGCCTTTAGGGTGAGCTCAGACTGGGAACACAAAGTCACAAAAACGTTTTACTCTTGAACAGGGAAGGACAACTTAGTTTGGGTTTTAGCTCCAGCTTAAGTTAATTATTTCTGAAATCAATGGGAACATCATAGACAACTTTAAAATATTCTTGATTGTTGTCAACACGAGGAGACTTCAGGAAAACATTCAAGGGATAACTNATTTTAACAAGTTCTTTCTGAGCTGGGCTCAGTTTTTCATCAACAATTCAGCCTGAACCCAATACCTGCATGTGAGCCCTTGGTTAAGGTCAAATACCTATATTACGCTGCCCTTCAAGCAATATTGAATCAGTAAAGAATCTTTTCAGCTACAGTTATATTAGATATAGCTATTGACTTCCTTCTTTTTTNGATAACTCTCCACCTTTTTCCAAGCATATATAAGTTTATTTTACCAAAAGTACAAGTTAACTCTTGGATGCATTAACTCAGTGAGGAGTTAGTATGTACATGCAGACTCTCAGATGACTTAGTTCAGTTTCAGAAACATGAGGATGAGACCTACAGGGCTTCCACTTTGTTAACAGTATAGTCAGAGCAAGCTTACACATGTCTGGAAATACTACAGGAGCTACTTCAGTAGAGGATGCTGTCACACCTGAAAACTTCTGCAGCTGCACCTGCAAACTTTGGATAACTACATATATTCTTTCTCCTCCAAAACATAGCTATAGTCACAGAAATGCAAATTCTGATTCATCATGGTAAAGACACTGATGAACTTATGGGTGGGAAAGGAGTTTGTCACAATGTCACGTACAGACATTTCTTCCCTTTCCCTCTCCATTCTTCCCCCTTCCCCCCCCCCTCCCACTTTTCTTCAGTATTTGTTAATCTAATCAGAAGATGATAAAGTATTTTTCGCATTAGTGAAAAATTAACTAGGACAATTGGAAGAAAACAAAATTGAAAGACTAAGTACACTTAAGGCTGAATTTTACCAAACCCCGACGATTTTCTAGTTTAAAAATAAAAATATATCTGTATTAAGTATTTAGGAGTAGGTGGTCCTAAACAAGGTTAAAGGCAGAAAAGACTTAAAGATAACTAATTAAAAAAAAATAACATGAAATCTAACTCATTTTAACAAGTTCTTTCTGAGCTGGGCTCAGTTTTTCATCAACAATTCAGCCTGAACCCAATACCTGCATGTGAGCCCTTGGTTAAGGTCAAATACCTATATTACGCTGCCCTTCAAGCAATATTGAATCAGTAAAGAATCTTTTCAGCTACAGTTATATTAGATATAGCTATTGACTTCCTTCTTTTTTATTGCACTATAAAACACGCTGTAGTGAAAATAAAGGTTTACTTTGCAACAGAGAATTCTCAGACATCTATTACTGCTGACTCTTGAAATCCTTGGACATGTGTCTTGCTGCCTATGTTGATTGAGATATTCTGAAAACTAATTAACTCTCCTTCAATGAGTGTCCGACTGGTGCAATTAGTGCAGTGAGTTTCATGTATTTGTGTACAGTACATGCAGAAATATTTGTCTGTGTTCCTTTGTATATAACCAAACTATTAATAAAAGGTTAGGTTTATTTCTTTCCTGTTTTCAGAAAACAGACAGAAAGCTGCCATCCTCACAGAGGCTTTGGGAGTTGGCTGCCTCCTTTTGATTTTAAAGATAATAGTGTCTCATCTTGATTCATCCTGCTCTAACAACTGAAGATCCAAGTGTTCTTTTGCCAAATACTGAGGTAGCTTTGAGACTGATGTAGCATCAGGAACAGGCAATTACACTCACTTTTATAAGCCTCAGGTAGAAAGTTTGACAAAGGAAACACTCTAAGATCCTCAAGGAAATAATCAGTAGCAAAAACAGGTTCAGATTTTTAAATTCCTAAAGTGTTCTACAAATCATCTAAGATGTTTTAAAGTTGTGTTTTTCAGACACCTGAAAGATGCTTAAACTGCAGAAAAATCCTTTTTACACTCAGTCACTGGTCTCTGATTTCCACATTCCAATACTGTAATGCAAACACCCATGAGAAATGGGTGGGCACCCATGAGAAATGCAAACACCCTAGACAAATGAAAAAAAAAACCACAAACACCTTTTAATTAATAAAAAATAGCATTATTACGATGGCAATACACAAGGAAGAAAGATGTTCTATAGTATTTAACTTCTGAAAGCACTCAAATACAAGCAGGTTAGAAAAACCAATGTTCTAGCCATGGGCATTGTGCTTGCCTGGGTGCTGCAGGTCCCGGCATCATCTCAAACTATTCTGAAAACAGCAATAGTGTTTCTAGATCATAAATGGCTTTCACTACCTACCTATCATGAAGGAACCCATAGGCCTGATATCTAGGAGGTACCACAAAAGCACATATCATCCTTTGATAGGATGATTCCTATCAAAAAGCAAAGAATCAAATTTGGCTCTCTGCTGAGCCGTATCTGGTGAGGTCTGTCCACATAGTACAAAGATCCTCCCAGTACTCTTATTGATTGAAAGTCACTGAAGAGCCAGGACATTTATGCAGACATCCAGGCCTGATTGCAGGATACCCCCTAATTACACTCAAGGAAACAACATAGGAAGAGGGAAGCCTGAAACAATCGGAGACAAGGATAAGACACACAAGCAGAGCAAATGATGTAATAAAAGTAAATGTCTGCTGTTAGTTCACAGGTTCACAGGTTATTCTGAGTTGGAAGGGACCCACAGGATCATCTAGTCCAACTCCCAAGCCTCCCATCAACTAGACCA
>WEKX01011644.1:26142-84503 GCA_013390025.1 Pitta sordida
TTATTGGGGTCTGCCCATTTCTCTAGTTCTACAGTCACAGATCCAAACCTTTTTAAATATTTTAATCTCTTTCTCTTAGAATTGGAAGATGTCCAGAGAAATAATTGAAAAGGAAAGGAGGAAGCTAAGACAGAGGAAGGCTTGGAAGAAATTTAATGCTGGAACAATTAACTCAGGGTGTACCTATCCCCTTGTGATATGGCCAAGTTCAGCAGGAAACACAGTAAACACCAGTCAAAAAAGCTGCAGTGACACAGTCTGGGCAGGGAGGGAGAAGATAAAAGTGAGACATTTGAATTAAGCACTGAAGGAACACATGGGTCCAAATCTCATCTCTTTCACCAGAGGTTTGTGAGTGAATCAAGTAGGTTCAGCAGTTTCCCTATCTGTCCTCCAGACTGTCTGAAATCAGACAGGCATTTCTTTTCCATATGTGTGTGTATGCTGGTACACCCAACAACTCTTTCTGTACTGAAAAAAAAATATAATTTTACCATATAAAATGTGTTAATTTACATAGTAAACTATCAAAGTTAAACCTGGTAGATTAAGTCATCTTTCAACCACTTCCATTCATCTATTGAAGTGGCTTGGACCAGACAACATCCTTGCCCTGCAGAGAGCCAGGTTTCAGAGGTTCCACTACATGCTCTCTCCTTACAGTAGGCTGCACTCCCAGATTCAAACACTTACCTGCTGGATTGTGATCCAGAGAGGAACTGTTTATCTGAGAGGGGATTCAACACTGTGAAACAGCCTGAAAGTAGACTGCTGCTTGTGTTTGGACAAGGCTTTGATAACCTCATTGTATGAGAACCTCATTATAGCTTGATGAAAAAAAAAAACAGTGAAGAGAGAGGTAGAAAAATGCTAAAGATGACACATATTATGATCCTTCTGCAGGTGAATTTGACATTTTAGTCTGTCACAATTTGCATCTACATTTGCATTCTAATCATTCTGTGGAAACCTTTGCATTGAAACAAATCCAGAATGAAACATGCATCCACACACGGATACAGGTCTTGGGTGGATGCCTAATCTTCTCCAGTGGGAAGAGCTTGCTATAGGCAGAGTCTCGAAAGTGAAACTATTTCTCCATTCACCTCAGGTGAGTCAAGAGAGGCCTTGTGGTAGGAACTGCAGATGAGCACCTGTCTGCTCAGGAAACCAAACAACTTATATCTATCAAGGATATCTAAACAGGGATTTAGGGGGCCTTATTCTTGTACCCACCTTTAAAAGTACATAATTACATATTTCCAGTTGAGCCATAGGAATGCCAAAAGGCCCCAGCACAGATCAGTAATCTCTCCTGCCAAATACCGTGTAAACAGGAGAGTCAGGTCTTGCCTCAAATAGTTTACAAGACAGGCAAGGGAAGTAAACACAATCTTGTTTTTCTGGCATGAAACTGAGACCCAAGGCCAAACAGAAGACCTGACAATAGAAACAAGATTGCTTATTAAAAATAAATACCAGGCCAATAACTTAAATCAAGGCATCCTTCTTCACTGAACATCAGCTTACTCGTATCACCCCAGATCCATGCTCAATTTCCATTCCTCAGCCAAAGAAGCTGCTCTCAATGCAGTTGACATGGGATATTTATTGGACTGGAGGTTGGAAGTGAAAACTCTGTCTCTTTTCTCTCAGCATCTTCCTATCCCTCCATACCAAGAGTCATTCTCTCCACAAAAAGGGCACTTACTGTTTAATGACAACCGTAAAAACTGCTACGACTAAGAGAAGCTTTTGCAAAAGGAAGTGCTCGTTGCAGTGTTCAATACAGGGCTGTGGCACTTACTATGGGGATAGCATCCTCAAGATTGGGTTTGGCTCACAAGCCAGACCACAGTGGCAGTAAGTCAACCTGGATCCACTCTGCTCAAGAGAAATTAGATCTACCCTGAGTATGGGAGAATGGAGACACAGGGACGAAAATCATTTTTCTTCAGTGCAACAGTGTTGATTTGCAGTTTTGTAAGTGGGTATTGATTTAACTATCAAACACAAAGGGATATTTTACTAAGTTATAAACAGGTAAGAAGCTCTGACTTACAGCCACCGAATTCTCAAATTGCAAAACAGCTTAAAGGCTGGGGGGTCCTTTAACAATAAGAAAAAAGAATACTCTATTATTTAGGTATGTTTATCAAATAAGGTTGACGTGGCCAAGAAGTAATTCCTGGGACTTTTCAAGTTTCATTCAGTAACAGAGATTTGTAAAATTATCTCAGTCAAGAGAAATAGTCTTTAAAAAGCTCTAAGCCCCATTTAAAAAAGAATAACTCAAAGGAGAGTAGTTTCACTTCTTTAAATCAGGCTCCTTACTGAAGTGGGTGGGAAGTAATCAAACAAATGGTTAAAGCTGCAAAACCAAATTGGAGACAACCTTCACAAAGAGAAGGGTGGGAAGACCCAGCAGGGAGATAGCTTCCTTTGGCTCAGCACTTTTCAGAGCTGTACATCTGATCATGCCCTCAGCAAAAGGAGTGGGAGGATTTTTACTTTTATTTAAATGCCTGTGGGACCTATTTCAGAGCTTATATTTTTAACACTCTGGAAAAACATTTGGGTCTTTAAATTACCACTCAGACAGAACAAAAAATTAAAATCAAGTATCTGTGGACAGAGGACAGTACCGCTCCCATTAACAAGTGTCTTACCTTCTTTTAGGAAAAGAAAGAAGAACAGGGCGGCGGGAGGGAAATTTGAGGAAGGAGTGTTTTTATTACTCAGAGCTGTGCTATCATACACAAAGAACAGCAGAAATTGAGACACAGCATCAGCTTAACTCTACTCCTTTTTGTATCCCTAAATAATATATTTCTTATTAACATCAGTTGGTTACTTAACAGAAAAACTTCTGTGTGTCTATTACATATACCTCACCCACACAGCAGGATGTAAAGAGTTAAATGATATAGGACACACTTTCCTTTTTTTATATGATAACTAAGAGCTCCAGTATAATTGCCTGATTTCTCTATTTCATTAAGGCTCATTTTTCCTTCTACTTCAAGAGGTTAATGCCACTCATATTTCCTTTTTTTTATTGTCTGGCTTCACATAATGCCATGGGACAAGACAAAATAAGCAGTTGCTTCAACAAACTATAATTCATCCCAGCAGAACAACGACCGGCTGTAACTCAGTCTATTTTTAAATCTAACATGTAATGAAAATCACTAAAAATAATACATTTCCTAGAGCCAAGACAATAGACCTAAAATGTGTAATAATTAGTGCTCTGGCCCAAGTGCTTCAGGCTCTAAACTGTTTTATGACTGAAAGATCCATTCTTAGTAATCAGCCCAGTCCATTCTTACCTACTTAATATCTTCATTATTAACAAGTTTTTCTTTTACCATCTATGTTTAACCAGAAACTGAAAGCATCATATGCCTGCTTAGTAAAAAAGTTGGTGCCTCTCAAATGCTCAGCACCAGTTCATGACACTCAGAGGTAACATAAAGGGAAAGTCTGGCAAAAAAACCCAAACCAAAATAAAACACTAAAATGCAAGGAAACTGTCTTAACAAGGTTTGCTACATAAAAATATTTACATATAACGAAGAAAGCTGGCTGTAGGTGGCCTGCTGCCTCCCCTTGATATGAAGTGGCACACAGGGAGTGATCTCCACTCCCTCTCTTTTACTGTAGACCCTCTGTGCTGTATAAGTTCAAACTGTGTGTGTAAGAGAATAATTAATACACAAAAAATATGCTGAATGATTCCTGAATACCTGTTTAAAAAACGGCTACTGCAGCAGGGCTTTTTCTTTAACTGCATATGCTTTTTCCTTTAATTATTAGCTCACACAATGCTCTGATACCTGTCAAATCTTTTAGCACCCAGAGTTCTGCATCTTCAGAAGTGTCTCTTTGGGGCTGAAAGCATCATTCGGAATCAAACATGCTCTAAAATACAACAGACATTTTTCTTAGGGCATTTAAGTGATTTTCAGAGCTACTGCAATAGTCTGGTTCTGAAAATCATAGAATTGTAGAATTGTTTAGGTTGGAAAAGACCTTTTAAGATGATCAAGTCCAACCTTTAACCCTGTCAAGTCACCACTAAACCATGCCCCCAGGTGCAATATCTACACATCATCTAAATCCCTCCAGCACTGGTGGCTCAACCACTTCCCTGGGCAACCTGTTCCAATGCTTGCTAACACTTTGGGTGAAGAATCTTTTCCCTAATATCCACTCTAAACCTCTCCTTCCTCTGTTTCCTGTTGCTTGCTACTTGAGAGAGGACACCAACACCCACATGGCTACAATCTTCTATCAGTGAGTCAGAGAGAGCAATAAGGTCTTCCCAAAGCCTCTCCTCCAGGCTAAAAAACTGCTACTCCTCATAAGACTTGTGCTCCAGACCCTTCACCAGCTACAGCACCTCAAAGTCTTTATTGTAATGTGAGTCCCCAAACTGGACACAGTACGCAAGATGTGGGCTCACTAGTGCCCAGTACAGGGGGACAATCACTTCTCTAGTCCTGCTTGTCACATTGATCCTGATAAAAAAACTCGGGTTGTTAACTTGCTTTGTCACTCTGACTCATCTATTCTTTCTAGTTCAGCCCTTCCGAGGGTCCCAAAGCCAAGCAATTTTGTGCTTCCAACTGTACAGAAAGAGAGGGAAAAGTCCATGCCCCAGACTAACAAATCTTGAGAAGGAATATCAGTTGCATTGAGAAAAACACACTATTTCATATTTAAAGGTTATTTCTGCCTATTAGAATATGTCTGAAGGCTGGTGACAAGTGAGCCTTTATGCATAAAAAATGCCCACCCTTGCCTGTGTGAGAACATTAATATCATGTTAATTTAGAGAATAAAACAGATATAGAAAGCCAAGAACAAGGCAGACATCAATACAGTTTGTTTTCAGTATGTCATGCCAACAACATCCATTTCAGCCTACTAGTTTACACCTCACATCACACCTCATGTCACACAGAATAAGATCAATCTTATATCTGGCATGTTTACCACCATTGCCGCAACACCATGAGGGCACCTCCCACTGGTCAGCTTTAGTCTTCATGTCCCTCACTCCTTCCCAGTGTGGAAGGAAAATGTAACTACTGCTTCCTCAAAATACAACAGCTGGCATGCTCAGGCAGATCAAGCACAAGACGAGACCCGAGCTCAAAGGCTCTTAACTGCTAGGCTCTTGAGTAGAGTGAGCATCAAGAGTCTTAATCTTTATGAGAATCTGGGCTTGCAACATGCACCAAAAGTGTTTCTTCAGCAGGCTAGGATACTGAACCTGTCTCTGTTGAGCCCCAGCCAGACCTCTAGCTACAACGCAGATACATATTTCGAGGCTTGCATCTGTACAAAGGTGCTATGTATCTTAGGAGCAATTTGTATCCAGGTTACAACAAAATATCCCTGAAGTTTCATACAAATGTATTAAACATTGTTCCTTATCTGAACTCGAGTACAGCTGTTGGGCTTTAATGTCCAATCTTTAGGCACCAGTTAAATTTATTACTCTTCCCAACATACTATCATGAAACCCTAACATCAAGGCTGTGTCTGTGTTCTGACTCCCTAATCACTACATTGAAACTTCATCGTGTCAACCCTGGGAAGTTCCTGGACAAGCCTGCAAGTCCAGAAAATAAGACTGAGAAAAGGCACATTCTCTTCTCACAGCATGTTCTCTGCTGCATTTGTGTGAACTGAGAAACATGAGGAGTCAGTTTACGCCAATTTCAGATCTTATATTCTACTCTTGATTTCTTCCCACCTGTATTCTGTCTCTTGTTTGTCCTCAGAGTCAGCTGTGGAAATACAGTGAATCCCCAGTGCATTGCAACCTCTCCATTACGACCCCGTCCATTTCCGAGGCAATTTTTTCACAGTTTTGATTCAACAATTTGCAAGTTTAGCTGGCCGATGCATGCGCAGTGCCTCTGCTCTGCCGAGGGGTGGTGCTGCGGTGCCTGTGGGGCAGGAAGGGGGCTTGCAATGGCGGCACCGTGCCCCCATCCCTGACCCAGGAAACTGCCCCATGAAAGTGAGGCAAGCGAGGTGGGGCAAGCACCGTGTGCTGGGAGGGGGCAGCTGTCTCTGCGCCAGGAGCAGGTTTCTGTTCCCCCTGCCCTCTGGGACCATATAGGCAGCGCTGCCTCTCCTGGGACTGGTGGATGTCAAAGGGAAGGAAACTCTGATACCCCGGGGACACCCCTTTCCCACCACAGAGGAATGGCGAGTGCGGCTGTGGGGGTGGGGCGCCCAGGTGTCAGTGCCAGAGTCAGGGGGAGGGAGCAGCGGCGTGGGGTTTGGGCTGTGGGTGTGTGGTCACAGCGGCCCGGAGAGGCCCGCAGTTTCTCGGTGGGGGGGGGGGTCTCCCAAGTCAGAGGGAGCTCAGAAATAGGTCCCTTTGCTCTGGTAAAAGCAGAAAATTGTCTGCAGCGCTCCAGAGTGCCGGGGGGTGGCAAAATGGGCGTGGCCTGCATGCATATTAATGACCTGCCCGTCTTTGTGAGTTTGGCGTTTTGCAAGGCCCGCGGCCTGACCCGTNCAGAAATAGTTCCCTTTGCTCTGGTAAAAGCAGAAAATTGTCTGCAGCGCTCCAGAGTGCCGGGGGGTGGCAAAATGGGCGTGGCCTGCATGCATATTAATGACCTGCCCGTCTTTGTGAGTTTGGCGTTTTGCAAGGCCCGCGGCCTGACCCGTTCCTTGCAAATGAGGGGGTGTAACTGTATATATGAAGCTTGACTCCTAGAGAAAAAATAGGTTAGAGAAAATGTTGTGGGGTGTCTCTCCCAGGAGATATTTAAGAACAATCTTGATGCAGTCTTGTCCAATGTGCTCTGGGAAGATCCTGCTTGAGCAGGGAGGTTGGACCAGATGATCCCACCAGTGATCCCTTAATCATTCTGTGATTATGTAAACCAGCTGCTGCTCTGGGAATTACAGTGAGTGTCCTTTCTGCAGTTTCACTGGTACAACATAGACCATGGGCAGGTCAGGGACTCTGGTTGGGTAAGGATTGCCTTTGGGGTGAAAACAAGTAGGTCAGACTGCCCACAGCAAAAAAAAAAACAGTAAAAAGCCCAGAAGACTTCAGTGAACAGTGAGGGTACAGAGAACCCAAGGAGAACAGGGCAAAGTGCTGAGTAGTTGGCCATTAAAGGAGCACAGATTACCTTGAATACTGAGAAAGGTAGGTATTTCAACAGGTGTAGTATCAAGCAATTCAATGTCTGGGTCCTCTGCTTGAACTGGAACTTTGTGATTGACAGAAGACACTTACTGGGTTATGACTCGTGGGTTGAAATGAAAATTGACAAGATAATAGTCTATAATTTCCTAGATGTAAGTAGGGCTACTCAGTCACACAATAAAAAGGGTTTTGCCATTTAGATCAGATTTACAGTCATTAAGACTTCGTACTTTGTGTTCTGCCTACAGCAAATCTCATCATAGTGAGTGCCAGCCCGATGATTGCCTCTGTGTGGAGCTGTAAAAACAAGATGTATGAAATGATGAAGCAGATTTTGGGTACCCTGAGATTGTTGGAGTACTGTTATTTGATTGGTTTTACCTTTTATTTTATGTTTTTTCAGTAATAAATAGTTGTTCTTCAATATTTTTGGCTTTTAGATCGCAATGACAAATATGCATTGTTTTTGATAGAATACATTTGGAGATGAGTATAAGTTGTTCTGTTTTTTCATTACAGTCAGCCCTCTTGCACTTTGCACCCCCCATATTGCAGCTTCAGATCTTAATGGCATGATTTTTTAGCGATGTAAGAGACCTGTTTCGCAACTGTGCATGTGTGACCTGCCGCAGGGGCGGCGGCGACGGCCCCGGCCCGGGCGCCGGAATCGGCGGCGGTGGTGGCTCAGGCAGCAGCAGGGGCAACACAGGCAGCGGCCGTGGTGCAGGTGATGGCAGCGGGGCAGTGAGGGCAGCCGTGGTGGCTGCGGCGGCGGCGATGGGGGTGGGGGTGGCGCAGCCGCCATTCAACGCAGAAGTTGGGCTACACAGATGTTAATTAAGACCACAGGTCAGCGTTATAGGAGACCCAACTGTATTAGTATTTGAAGATCTGCAGTCTAAAGAAAATAATCCTCTCTGTAGCTAAACCTGACATTTATCCCATGAATAGAAAGAATTTTTTTGCAGTTCAGTTTAAAAGTAAATTGAACACTGAAAAAGAAAAGACTGAGAAGAACAAGATGGAAAAGGAAAAAGAAGCAGTAGACACAGCTCTTCCTTTCTGACATCCCATAACTAATATTTCAACAGCAATGAAAAACAGAAGTAATGCGACTTTTAGGAAATCTGTCAGGAAAGCTGAAAAACAAGACTTATTTCCTGTATGACCTTGGCCAGTTAATTAGTGCCACATTCAGGCCATGAACCAGAAGGAACTAAAATTAAGTATCATGAATTCTTATGACATTCAAGCAGTTCAAGCCAACTGTTGTGTACCAAGGACTACTGAACTGATGGATAGAGAGAAGTAGTCACTTCATCTGGGTTAGGCAGTTGCAGCCACAATGGGGAGCAATAGGCCAGTGCACGCATCATGGGTGCTATGACTTCTGGTGACTCTAGGTAGGAGCTGTGGTATAGCAGTGAGAATGTGACACCTTCTTTCCTTCTGCACAGATAAAACACCTTTTCCTATCTCACTTAGACATTATAAAAATTAACGTTCTGGTGGTTTGGTGACTGGATGCCAGCGACAAAGGTCAGGTAAACACTTGAGCTGTATTCTGAGGTAGTATCTTTCATTAGACCAACCGCAAGAGATAAAGATCTTTACAAATAGCAGGCCATGGCACCACAAAGATCCAAATGCCTCCCATACTCAGCTTGCTTTCATGTTCAGAAGTGGAATCACAGAGCCTAGGGGATGGTGAGGAAGTCACAGACAAAAGAAAATGTATTTTTTGCCACATGCTATCGGTCTGTGGTCCCTGCTCCTTGTGAGAACAACCTAATAAGCTTAATTTAAACTAGATTTGTCAAGGGAGGGGGGCACCTATCCATCCCAATCCTGCCAGTCAGATATCAACGGCTTTAATGGATGCCTGGAACAATGGAAAGGCATTCACAGGTTCACAGACTATTCCAGATACTCCAGCCAGTTAGCTGGCTTTATCTGGGGCCCAGCTCAGATGCCTATACACAAACTCACTTAGCATGGGAAATACAGTGAGCCCTCGCGTATTCGCGATCCGCTATTTGTGAGCTTCAGTATTTGCGAGTGATTTTTCCGCGAGCTGTGTGACCTTGGTGTGTGTGCAGAAGCTACCGCGACCTCAGTCTGATCAGCCCCCAGCTCCGCCGCTCACGGCACTGGCTCCGCCCCCCCCTGCCTCCCCACTTGCACAGCCAGCCCCGTTCCTGGTCCCCGCTTCCCCCATCCTGATTCTGATTCTGATCCCGTCCCCGTCGCTCCCGCGCCGTGCCGCTGCTGCCCTCCTGCCCCACGCCAGCCCCAGCCTCGGCGACCTTGGCGGGGCACAGCCAGTCATCTGAAACAAGCCCCACTCCCAGGACCCACCCTCCTCCCGACCTTATTAGGGGAGGGAGCGTGGCTATGGGCGTGGCATACTCGACTACGTAGTGGGTTTGCTATCTTTGTGGATTTCTCTACTCCCGGGAGGCGGACCAGACCCAACAGCCCGCGAGTAATGGGGGTTCACTGTAAATAGGCGGAACTAGAGACGTGTGCATATAATAGCACTGGCATCACAGAAACATGGTAGCATGGCTCCAATGAGTGGAGCACTGGAATGGAAGGTTTTAGGATTTTTAAGAAAGACAGGCTAGGGAGACAAGGAGATGTAGCCCCCTATGTCAAGAACCGGCTGGAGAGCATGGTATTCTGCCTGGGGAAAGATGAGGGCCAACTGAGTGTTTATGGGTCAAGACTAAAGGGAAGACAGGAAGACAGGGACATGGGATATTACAGGCTACAGGCCACCTGATCAGGACTATGGTGTGGATGAAGCCCTCTGTAAGCAGATAGGAGCAGCCTCACACTCTTAAGCTCTGGTCCTCACAGGGGATTTCAACCACCCTGTCTGTTAGGGAGACAACATGGCAGGGCACAAGCAATCCCAGATGTTCATTGAAGGTGTCAATGACAGCTTACTTATACAGGTGATTGAGGAGCCAACAAGGCGAGGTGACATGCTGGACCTTGTGCTTGCCAACAGGGAGCAGTTGGTGGGGAATGTAGTACTCCAAGGCAGCCTTGGCTGCAGTGACCACAAGATGGTGAAGTTGGAGATCCTCAGGGCAGTGAGGATGGCATGTAACAAGCCCACTGCTCTGGACTTCAGGTGAGCAGAATTTGGCCTCTTTAAGGACCTACTTGGTAGAGTCTCATGAGATAGAGCCCTGGAGGGCAGAGCCCAAGAATGTTGGATGATATTCAAGGATCACCTCCTCTTATCTAATGAGTAATGGACCTTGACAAGGAAGAAATTGGGCAAAAATTCTATGATGCCTGCATAGTTGGACAAGGACCTGCTGAGCATGCTCAGAGGAAAAAAAACAAAGTTTTCAGAAGGTAGAAACTAGGACAGGTGGCCTGTGAGGAATACAGGCAAATTTTATAGGAAGGTAGGGACAAGGCTAAGGAAGCCAAGGCCCAGTTAGAATTGAGTCTGGCCAATGACATCAAATATAACAGGAAGGACTACTATAGGTATGTTGCAAACAAAAGAAAGACTAGGGGTAATGTGGGCCCTCTCCAGAAGGAAACGAGAGACTGGGCTATGCTGGACAAAGAGAAGCCTGAGGTTCTCAACAACTTCTGTGCCTCATTCTTCAGGTGCTCTAGCCACACTGCCCAAGCTGGGGGAGGCAAAGACAGCAATCAGGAGAATGAAGACCTTAAGCCTGTTGTAGGACAGGATCATTTTTGAGATCATCTAAGGAATCTGAATTTGTACAAGTCCATGGGACCTAATGAGATTCATCCGAGGGTCATAAGGACATAACAGATGAAGTTGCCAAGTTACTATCCATCATTTTTTAAAAATCTTAGCAGTCAGGTGAAGTTCCCAATAACTGGAAAAAGGAAAATATAACATCTTTGTTGGTGACATGGACAGTGGAACTGCATGCACCCTCAGCAAGTTCACTGATGGCATCATGTTTGTGGTGCAGTCAACACACTGGAGGGAAGGGGTGCTATCCAAATGGATTTTGGCTTGAGAGGCGTGTCGATGCAAACCTCATAAGGTTAAATACAGTGAAGTGCAGGGTCCCACACCTGGGTTATAGCAATCCTGGGCACATCCGTAGGTTGAGTGGAGCAGTGGTTGAAATAGCCCTGCTGAGAAAGACTCAGTGGTGACAGTTAATAGAAAGTCAAATGTTTCCTGGGCTACATCAAAGGATGTGTGGCCAGCACGCTGAAGGAGACGATTCGTCCCCTCTACTCTGCTCTTATGAGACCACACCTGGAGTACTATGTACAGTTCTGGTGCTCCCCAACATAAGGAGGACTTGGAAGTGTTGGAAGAAGACCTGAGGAGATCCATGAAGGTGATCGGAGGACTGGAGCACTTCCACTACAAAGACAGGTTGAGAAAATTGGGACTGTTCAGCCTTGGGAAGAGAAGGTTACATGAAGACCTCATGGCAACCTTCCAGACCCTGAAGAGGCCTACTGAGAAACTGGAAAAAGACTCTTCATCAGGATTTGTAGTGATAGGACAAGGAGCAATGGATACAAATTTAAAGAGGGGAAATTTAGACTGGATAATAGGAAGAAATTCTTTACAGTGTGAATGGTGAGATACTGAAAGAGGTTGTTCAGGAATGTTGTGGATGTCCCAATCCTGGCAGTTTTTAAGGTCATATTGGATAAGGTCTTGAGCAATCCGGCCTAGCGGGAGGTTTCCCTGACCATGGCAGGAGGGAACGGAACTAGATAATCTTGAAGGTCCCTTCAGAGCCTTAACTTTCTATAATTCCATGATTCTATGATTCTATGATTCTAATCAGCATTGAAACAAATGTTCTGTTTGTTAAAAATTCAAAGATAAATTAGTATTGTCACCTTGTACAGATAAAAATGTCCTCTTTGCTTTTGGCTTTCTTGTTTGAAGTGTTTCTTAACCTCAGCAGCTACAGGAAGGGTCATGAGTGAAAAGTCTTCTCCATTAGCTCCAAGCCCAAAACTCTCCACGGAGCTCACAACGTGGTGCTGAATTATATTGCATGTTAGCTAGGTCATTTGGTTATTAGTAATTGCTCACACTTTAAGTCCTAGGGTGCTTGATAGCTGTGTATGGCAGAAGTAAACAGCCCCACTGTAAATCTACTCTATTACACATCTAAAATATATTTAAATGGTATTTTGGTGTTGTAGACTCAGAGTGATTGTCCACATAAAATTCAGATTTCTCCTAAGCTCTTTACCTTACTCTCTAAAGTTTGTATCAGAAGAGAGCTGCTTTCTTCAGCCAGCTTTCTTTGCATAGCCACAGAGGACCAGCAGCATATATGGGATAAAACACATCCACTGCCTATGGGGTTTTGTTTTGATTTATCTCTTTCCCCCAAAGGCTGCATTAACCAATGCTGCCTCCTTACTGGCTGGTGTATCTGGTGGAAATACTCACACACACAGATTCACACAGAATATTATGAGTTGGAAGGGACCCACAAGGATCATCTAGTCCAACTCACCATCTAACACCCGTACAGAGACCGAACGCACTTCCCAGAGCGGTAACACAAACCTAGTTCCCTCACAGTCTAACAGGCCACTCCGAGCCGGAAGGGACCCACAGGATCATCCAGCCCTACACCCCACAGCTAGATCATGTCACTAAGCTCATCATCCAGTCTACTCTTAAACACCTCCAGGGACAGCGACTCCACCACCTACCTGGGCAGTCTATTCCAATGTGCAATCACTCTCTCTGTGAAAAACTGCTTCCTAACATATTAGTGCAGAAAAAGCCCTAGGGGAGCCTTAACCCACCCATTCTCTGACCCAGCCATGCTGGTTGGTACCTGCAAGCTCTATGTCACAAAGTGGGGAGTAGCGACTCCTCATCAGCTACACCATTTCTGGTCCTGACCCTAATGTTACACGGCATCTGTTTGCATGGATTTTACTCCTCATGATTTTTATGTGATAACAGCTTTCTCTTAAGCTCTCATCTGAAATCTTGTGCCTCCCTCAGGGACAAAATGATGTCAGCATCGTGCAGGACTTTTTCTGGCTGGAAAGCCTGAGATGCCCAACATCAGTCAAACACTTTGCAGAGACATCACTGTAACAGGAACTGAATCCTTGCTCTGATGAGGCATCTGTCTGAGTCCACAAGATAGGCAAAGGGACAAATAGAACAAATGTTCTCAGATTTTGCAGCAAGGTGACAGCTAACCAACAACAGAGCCAGTTTTCTTGGACCCCATGGACCAGCTAACAACTGTTCATAGCATAACATGGGGAGGATATTTTGGATTCCAAATTAGCTTGTAAGAATAACTTGACAAGCACTACAGAATACAAACAGAAGACCTTTTTTTGAGGCTTTTGTTTACTTTAATTGAGCAAACAGTTTAATTAGATTTTTCTCACACATCAGAAAAGCATCATTTCACTCGGTCCTGTTTTGTATCCTGTGAATGATTCTTAGTTGTGGTTTCCCCAAAGTCATTCTTTAAATTGGTATGATTATCTACAGCCATTTTTCTTATGTACTAAATGTCAAATTAAAGGCAAAAATAAAATTGAAATTATAGAGCCATTTTATGCTGACTCAAAATTCAACAAGTTGGAATAATCTCAACTGCCATGAACATGACCATTTTTCTCTTCAGGCAGTCAAAGCAGATGTCTTTATCTGCTTACTTTGTAAACACAGAAGCCAAGGAACCTTGACAGTGCTGTACGCCATGGCTCCTAAAACCTACAACCTCTCCCATCATGAGCCGTGGGGCACAGTGCACAGTACTGACAGTCACTCAGGATATATCACTGATTAGATAGATCAAATTGTACATAGCAGAACAAAATGAAAGAGATGTAATTCACTTCAAGAGCAGGGTTGGCTCCCTGCACTTCCTCCCTTTGTAGCTCATTGAGCTTTGAGGAGAAAGGAATTAGGAAGCACATAGAGCGATTGATGAGATATAAAAGCATCAAGGCCAAAATTTAGGGAAAAATTCAGACTTATGGAAATGCCAAGCTTCTTCCCTTCACTGAATCAGCCTATTCAGGATCGCTTATAAGGACAAGAAATCTCTGTTTGCAGTTGTCCCTTCACAGCACCAAAAGGGAGAGGAGCAGTGAGTGGTTTCCCCACAAAGCACTCAGCCCTACGCAGCAATATCAGACCCTGTGCATGAGCAGTGGGAATGGTACAGCAACATGTGCAGATAAATGAGAGGAAACCTCCCTCACGGGGCATCTTGGGCACACAGCAAATTAATCTGACTTCTTTACCTACAGGACTGAAGGAAGAAGGAGTAACCCTTCACTAGTCATCACCTTCCCCTATTCTGCATAGATTTGCACCCAGTCTTTTGGCAGTAATGCAAGTTAAGAAGCAACTCTCCAAAGAAGCAGAATCCTTGGAAAAGGCTCTGTTAGTGTCAGCTTTCCTGGAAGCTGACTTTTGATACTTCCTGTAATCCAAAAACTTAAATGACAAATTACTTCTTTTATGTCAGTCTCATGTTCAGTGTTGTTAGCTGTCTGTGCAAGGCAGAGACAGATATTTTTTATTATCTTACCAGTAAAAATTTACTCCTCTGGCATAAAGAAAGTTGGGCTGAGGATTTTAGCCATCAGATCAGTTCTCAGTGGCTGGGTGTAGCAGCAGCATGTAAAGAGTACATGCAAAATCCTTGCAAATAAACCATTTTTATCAATGGTTAAGTTACAAGATTCAGAGAAGGACTTCTGACCTCCTCTACTTCTTATGTTTTAAAAACACTGTAAGATTGTAAATAATCTGCAGTAGTGGTTTGGGGCTTTTTGTCACATTTAGAAGGGTGGGACTAAATAGTATCTCAACAAAAAAGGTGCACACTAATCCTGACTTAGATGTTTCTGAAAGCTATTGTCATTTTAGCTGCTCCAAAGTGTATTCCAAGATATATATTTGCTTTTAATCTTCAGAAAAGATTATGGAGAGTTTAGATGGGGAATCAAAATACAGCACAGATGGTCTGGGACACAAATCCCTTTTTTATGTTTCTTGCAACTGGTGCTTAGTATGTTCTGAAACTAAAAAAGTCTTGGAATAACCACTCAGTACAAAAGAGATCTGATGACAAGTTTGTATACTTGAAAATTTGTTTGAGATATGATTTCACAAATATATCAGTTGATGTAAGGACAGTGCTTACACTTAATGGCTTCCTCTCAAATAACTGGCCCATCATGACTGCAACCATCATTTCTAGTGCAATAAAGGAGGTGACTGATCATTAGAAATGACATTTCACACTTTGCATGCTAAACAGGGTTTTTAACCAGTCACCATTTTTTTGTAATTCTTTCCAATATGTATTCTTTTATTTTAAACAAATTTATTCTTCCTATCAGCTCCTTGATATTCAAAGACAGTTTAAGGCAGGACAGCTTAAGACAGGTCAGAATCTGAACTTTTCCAGTGACATTTAAATCTTAAATATAAAATAATTTCCATTTTCAGATGCTCTCTGCAGTTCAACTCACATTCAACTCACATTTCTCTCAGTACTTATTGTAGCATTGATTATTTAAAACACAAATGGTTCCCATGTTATGAATCAGTAGCCCAGCAACATCCATTGCTTCACTGATGAAATGAGAAATTTGGGCACCACACACTGACAGCTGGTGCATAGTAATCTATCATGGAAGCTGCAGAAAAAAAGAACTCAACCCAAAAATCGTGTGTGTGTAGTCATTCTCTTGTGTTAGTAAAACAAGTCAGTTTTACTCCATGAGAAAGCACTGAGTCCCTACTAAGGGGGGACTAAGTGACTACTTAGCCTTCAGGCAGAATTCTTTTACTTTCCTAAAAGTTCCCATCACTATGTCATTTAAACACCAGGAACAATATCAGTGCTAGGGAGCAGTGAACCTACCTACAAAGATAAGGCACATTGCTTGAAATAATGCCAACTAGTCATCCACCTCAAGGATTTCAAAATTATTTGTTTCAATTAAATAAAACCCCTTTCTCTGAAGACAGCCTGATGAAGACTTCAGCTCAATATGCAGCTACAGGGGAAAAAAAAAAAAACATTACAAAAAATCGACTGAATATTACAAGTATGTGGAACAACATAAAGAGTAGTGCAAGACGCACAATGCATAGTAAACCAATTGCTTAGCCATTCCTGGAACAGGGTATGCAGTGTTTGTTGCACCACTTCAAAAGGGAACTCTGGAATTGCAGGGATCAAAGAAGGATAACAAAATATGGATTTGATAAAGACAGGGCTTGCTTATCTTTAGGAGGATAAATCAAAGGGAGGACACAGGAGAAGTACAGAGAAATGAATAGTCTGGGAAAAGTAGACAAGTAATTTCATCTTTTTACCAGGGCTACTTTTGTATTAGAATAATTCAAAAACGTGGCCCAGTGTTTTCTGCAGCTTTAAAATTATCTATTGTCCTCCATTTCATATGCTTTTAGTCTATAAGAACATGAGTATATACCCATCTACTTCAGAAATTAAAGAAAACTCTAAGACAGAACATATTCTTTCATGAATAAGAACACTTGAAATGATAAAACAGAGCACAGAATTAATCTGGGAGTTTATAACAACCTCTGCTCCAAGTTTCAGGCCAACCTCTATTTGTAAGGCATCAAGATGAAGAATGAAATGATGGAACACTGTTGCTGGTCCTGTACCAATGTTAGATATCATGTACAAGCATTGTTTCTTTTTTTGTTAAAAAAAAGCAGAACTGCAAGGTGCAGTTCCATGGCCACTGAGGTGTATATGACTTGCCTCCTGGCTCAAGAGCATCCTTCCTCAGAGTTGGGTATTCCGTCACACAGGTAAGCATATGGTCCTCTTTCCGGGAACTGAATTCATGGTAAAAAAAAATCCCATCACCTCTAAGTGGGGGAAAGCCTCTGCAAGTTTCTCATTTTATGGGGAAGAAAGGAGGGATTCTCAGAGGCCAATGAAGAGCAAAAACCTAACTCCAGCTCTTTGAATTGCTTCCCAAAGGAGGTTCTGTTAAGCCGAGAGGCATCTTGAGGAGATTTATCTGGGAGCTGGATGCTACAAAGGTGGTGAGAATCTACTCAGTATCTGTACGCTATAACAATGCCTAGGGTAATTATTTCTTTAATTTCTTAAAACTTTCATACCAAGTTCTAGTCACCTTTGTACCTGAAATTGTGAACTACAATCTATAAATTGATAACAACTTTAAAAGCAGTACAATAAAGTTAACACTTCAAAAAAGAAGTCAGGGCAATGATTAATAGGATTAAGCCCACCAAGATGAAACCAAACAGACATCAGCATGCAGTAAAGCCCTGTAGATGAAACTTCTTGGACAGAAATTAATAAACTGAAAATAAACTTCCAGGGTTTAATTCTTCTTTTATTTAGAAGTACGTCATTCAGAAGTGACTCAAATCAAGCCTGCAGAGTATTTCAGGGGTTTAGCAACCAGAGATCAAGCCACAGACGACAAAAATATATGGAGAATTAAAACATAATGATAGTCAGAAAAAAAAGTGGACAAGTGATGGATTGATCTTTTGCATATATTTTTTGTGAATAAATACTAATAGCAGAGAAGAGTACCACTTACAAACTGTGAACTTGTGTCTCCTGGAAAAAGACTTTATGGATTCATATGTGTTTAATGGATTTCCCTCATAACATACACATTCATTTATTCTTTCTCTGTTAAAAATGTCCAATAAACAATATCCCTTGAGTTGATAAGAACAATACAAAGGGAGCATATTGCCACAGATGACAGTCAGATAGAATTGATCTAGACAGATTTATTCTCAGGTTTAGCAAGAAATTCACAATTACTACAAAAAGAAAGAAGAGAAAATTACTTTTGCTTGGGGCAGTTAATGGCTACTGCACTATCCCTTGCCTCTTAATCACTTGCTGTGGTGAAGCAACAATCAATAAAGTGTAAAAGAGATCACAGAGGACCTGAACCAGGTCTCACTAAAATCAGTGGTGGAAAAAAACAGCCTTCTCCAGAGGAAGTTCTCTGGGAGCTACACTACAGGACCTGCAGCCAAATTGCTGAGATCAAGGTGACTTTGAACCATGGTTGTCCTTTCCAACTAGGGATGCTTCAGAGGACTGAGACAGACCCTCAGGGAATGTATCCCAGTGAGGACAACATCCCTAGGCCACTGCAGAAACTCTGCACACCTTGCTTTAGCTTTGCCTCATCGTTCTGCTTCACTGACTGTTCTCCCAACACCAGGTTCCACAGAGAGTGCTCAGAAGACAGCCATGGCTGTGCTTCCATAGAAGGGAAGAGACCAAAGCTGAACAGAAGTGGAGCAGAGACAGAAGGCCTCACACTCTTCAGAGAAAATAAAGAGTGATAGAAAGGAAGAAGATTGATCCAGGACCACTGCATTACTCCAGAGAACCTCCAATCTCTATTTCTTTGTCATAAGATCTTCTATAACCTAGTCACAGTCATTTCGTTTGCCTCTGCCTCATTTCTACAGAAAGTATACTGCTACATTACTGTCTTCAGAGTGGAGGGGCGGGAGAAGGAATGACAACTATCATACACTTTAAGCTCATAGGACTGTAATATGAGAAGAGTCTCAGGTTTCTGTCAAAACACTTTCAAAGTTTTGTCTTTATTATTTGATTGCAAATTTACAAAAAATAAAGAAAAAAGAAGTTTTTTCCTAAAAATTATGTCACTAGACAAAACTGCACTATGTCCTCTGGCTTTTTTCCAAGACTGATTACAAACCTGGATCTGCAATATAATTTTAAAAATTAAATAATTACATGGCTTAAACATGAAGAAAGGAGTTTTAGTGTTCCACACCCAGCTTTGCTCCTGATCCTTCACTGACCTCAGGCAACAAACCAAAACCAGCTTAAACTCCAAGTTTCACATCTGGAGGCATCAAGTCAGTAGGAGTGGTCTTGTAAAGTCAGACTAAAGGTCCATCTAATCCAATATTGTTCTTCCAAGCATGGTCAGATCCCAGGTAAAGGATGTAAGAACCAAGCAAGAATGTAAATTACAGTTTGTTCTATATAGCTCAGTCTCTGACTGTCTATGGTTCATGAACTTGCTCAGGAATGGAAATATCTTTTCATGTAATAATTCTCAGTGCATCTTTCTCTCATAAATGTAGCTAATGATTTTTTAAGCCTGTGTAAACATTTGACTTCCATAACCTCTTCTGCCATCAGACTTTTGAGGTGCTGCTTAAACAGAATCCAATTCATAGTTTTGATCACCCCCATTACCCCGTCTCTGCTTGTTTTCCCACTCTATTTTATCACTTCAGTGACTGGAATACTAAAAGTGCCTTTTGTTCTTGTGAGGCGGTATACACTATGAAGAATATTTTATTCTCTATTCCCCTTCTAAAAAATTGTAATATATGTCTTTGATTTCTAGTGAACATTGAGTTGATTTTTTCATAAAGATCATCAAGTTTTTTCTTCCAACTTCTTGGCTATAATCCCAAGATTGCATTAATGAGAGTCAATGTCTATTCCATAACCTGTTCTTCGTAAGATTTTTTTCCCTGTGTATTGCCTTATATTTGTCCTTTTCTGTCCCATATCATGGAAGTTTTACTAAATTCTTTGCAAGGAGCTTTCATTTTACAACTTTAAATAGTTTAGTATCATGAGCAAACTTTGTTATCTCACTATTTACATCCTTTCCTATACCAGCTATGAAGATACTGAATGGTGCTTGTTGACTGAGAATGTCAATGGGACACCAGTGGGGCTTTCCACCATTGACAAAGCAGACAACTTAATTCTACCCTTTTTTCTTGTGCCTTTTAACTACTCTTTTGTCAATGCAAGAAAGTTTCTTTTTATCCTCTTGCATGTCAGTTTCTTTAAAAGACTTTGATGAGAAACCTTGTCAAGGGCCTTCTAGAAATTCAAGTACTGTCTGGATCTCCCTTGTCTATGTGGTTATTGACTCCTTCAAAGGATAGATTAATGATGCACAACTCTATAAATGTCACAAAGACTCTTCCACAAGATATCACATTTACCCACATGCTTGCTAATATTGCACTTTATTACAGTTTCTATCATCTTACCTAGTGTGGACGTTTGTTTTAATGGTCTGTAATTTCCTGGGTTTTCCCTTACTCTTCCACTTTCCATTCCACTGACATCACAATAGTTTTATATGCAAGGTTCAACTAATAACCAGTCACAAGGTGTCAGACAGAGACATAGAATCACAGAGTATCTCAAGCTGGAAGGGACCCATAAAGATCATCTACTTGAACTCCTCGCTCCTTGCAGTACTAAAGCAGATACAGTAACACTTCACCCTTTGTGAGGAATGGGTCTACCCGAGGTCTTGGGAAACGTCTGATTCGCAAACATGCACGGGCCATTAATATGCATACGGCCACGCCCATCACTCCACCCACAGCCAATCAGGACAACTGGGGAGCGTTTTCCGCTCCTCCCCACAGACTCTCACAGCACAGAGGAGCAAAGGGAAGCGTTTCTGAGCCCTCTCTGCCCGGGGAGACCCACAGAGACCCACAGAGGCCCCCTGGGCTTCTCTTCGGCCACACTGCGGCTTCTGCAGCCACTGCCAGGCTGCTGCCACCTTTCATGTTTGCACTGCCTCTGCAGTGAGGAAGCCCCAGGCCCGCTGCAGGGAAGGGGTGTCCCCAGGCTCAGGTCAGTGCTCTTGGAGCCTGGGAAACTTTAACTTGTGGACAGGTCCTGCTGCTGCCCTGTCCCAGTGCACAGTGCTTGCCCACCACTGCCACAGCCAGCCCAGCCCCACTTTCCTGGGCCTACATCATCACAGGGTGTGCCTGGTGCACAGTCCCTGGGCACAGACTGCATCACCTTCCCTGCCTCTAGCCATGGAAACTGTAATATGTGCCCAACGAGGGTCAGTCCCCCAGCTGGGTTTAGAATAACAGGGCATGGTGTGCTTTGTGGCGGTGCTGCGCTGGGTCTCAGTAGCTGCCTGGGGTATACATGGCATGAGCCTTCCACTGTAGGGACTGGGCATGGAGACACACAGGAGCAGGGCAAAGACCGGGGCATGGCGCCACGGGACCATAAACGCCGTGGGAGCAAGAGGCATCGTGCACCCTCCCCGCGGGGCTGAGCCAGTTCCGCCACACAGGGAGTGCTGGCACCACCCCTCAGTAAAGCATGCATGAGCCGGGAAGCTCTGCAAGTCACTGAGGCAGATTTACAGATAAAATTTCTCACAAACCAGCAAGGTCACAATGGAGGGGTCGCAATGCAGCAAGGTATTACTGTATATCTGGCCCTCTTATTTCAGATACTAAATTTGATCTTAGTTTTGAAAAATTTATAAAACCTCAAAATTCTATTGAAACTAAGGAGTACCTAATGAATAAAGTCTCTCTTCACATTCAACTCATTTTATTCCATTGATCTCAGTAAGACAGGCAAAGACTTTTTTTCAAGAAAACCAAAACAACATGGGAAGGAAACATCCTCTTTTCTTGCATTGATTAATGCAAACCCACTTTTTCAATGTGCTAAGCTTATACAAAAGACCATGAGCTGGAGCAGATGGAGCATGACAGGCTCCTCCTGCTGTCATGGAGGCAATGACATTCAGAGAAGTTGCAGATGTTATAGGGAGGGTAATAACTTCTCAAAATGACTGCAGAATTTTTTCCAGAAGTCAATCAGTCTTCCTTGGGTTTGCTGATGAAATAAAGATCCTGGTGCCTGTTCTAATCGTGCGTAAACTGCGCAGTATGACCAGGGAAAGGTCATCATTGTTTTGCATGTATTACACTTCCTAGAAATGTCATAGCACATGCTGGAGAGTAAAGTCTTGCAGGTTTGGGAAAAACAGGAGAAAGAAGCACCTATATGATAAACTCCATTCCTTGTGACTGTCCCTGGACTGGAAAAGGGATGACACTGCTCCACCCACACTGAAATGTCATTTCATTCCACTTCTACTCTGAGGTGATTTGTATGTACTATTCACTATGTTCTTCCTATTTCCTTTTATTAAAATGCCTCTGATGGATAGCCAGGGAAAGAAGCAGTTATAGCAACAGCTTTGCCTTCCAGCAGCATTTCAGCATCATTTATAAACCATCAAAGCCCAGCATAAACCAAGTATATTTACGCTTCATTTTCAGTCTCCCTTTACACTGCAGAAACAGAATTGTTACTACGACTCTACAAACTGAGACCTATAAAACCAACAGAACAACAGAAAATAAAACATTTTTTTCCATAACAATGGGTCTTGGGTTTCTTTGCAATGAAATAGCAGTACGGAAATTTTCAGGAAAATTCTGATCTGTAAAAAAAAAAAAAAATGTGAGAGTTTGTTTCCAAATAAGATTCATGGAACAACTGAGAATTATGGAAACTATTTTCTAAGTGGATCTGCTTACAGATACTGATGAGAAGAGAACTGCAAATCCAATGCCAGCTCACCCTACTGGAAAACAGACTGGAAGTATACATCTACAAGATTGTCTCCCAGTGTGTTTAATGCATTTTGCTGCTTTCTGCTAAGACAGATAGCATACTAAACAGATCTGAGGCGTTCTTCACTGCAACTCTGGAACATTCTTTTTAATGGTGGGTATAATCTCATTACAAGCTCTGGTAATCATCTAGATTACAATCTTAATTGCCAAAGTAGGTAAAATAGATAAGAAATATTTCATCTGCTCCCTCCACCTCCTTTTTTTTTTTTTTTAAGGTTCGGCAAATGAGGTGTGGAATTTTTTTCTCTCTTATGAACTTTTAAGCACCAGAAAGGTTTCTTTGTCTTTGTTATCCTCCACACAAATCCTCTGCAAGATTACATTTAAAATTTCAAATTTATGATTATAAAGACAGATACCTGTGACAACCTTCCATCAGGCACAGAGAAATCTTAGCATCTCACAGGAGGTGTTCAGGCACAGAGAAATCTTAGCATCTCACAGGAGGTGTTCAGCACCTTGTCGGATTCCCTTCTCATTACACTGAGTCCTGGAGCACATCTCTTGGTGGTTCAAAAGGTACAGTCTCCTGAATAGAGATCTCATTAACTCCACCATCCCCCTCAGCCTGCAGTAACTTACACCATAGGCTATATACATTTGCAACTAGCTGTATAAACACCCCTAAATCAGCCTCAGACCCTCTGGGAAGGGACATGACGTCTTCTTGCTAAACTAAGTTCATGTAAGGGTAAATGGAGGAAGCAAAATGTGAGATGAGGAAGTCTTAAGGTAGAGGGAGAAGGAAATCTTGGTGCCCCAGCAGTTTGCCGCTACCATAACCCTGCTGACGCTTTTGATAGGTCATGCATTTAAACAAGCATCTCAGGTATTTATCTCACCAGTTGAGCTTCCAGCTGTGGTCAGATCTGAAGCTGTGTCACATCAGCTCTGAAATGAGGTGTTCACTCAGAAAGTGGAGCGGCTGAGAAAATACAGGCTTACAAAGCCTGTGAGGAGGAGAGTGTTTCTCTCCAACGAAGCACCGTGGTTTGCACAGTTTCTCTGAGACAGCACCTCCCAAGCATTCAATTCCCAAAGCAAATGGCATCATTGATGATCAGTACTAAAATATGTTTTCCGAAATAGATTTTTGGGAGATATTTTTTATCTTAGTGATAGAGTTGCCCACTGTTGAGCTACTCTGTTAAAAGAAAGACCATCTGACAAGTTTTCTAAGTCCTGTCATTAAACTGCTAAAAAATGGCACTAGGCCCAGAATGTGATTTGAGAGGATCTGGAAAGCTCTTGGCTCTTACATATTCATGGACTAAAATTGACTCTCTGATGCATTCTAACTGAAGAGGTGCTCAGACTGAGAGTTCTTGGAATGACATTTATCCTAGAGAAAAAAAGGTTAGCCAGAATGAGTTCTCAACTTCCTTGACTTCCCTTGAGAAAATGGCTTAGCCACGGCCAGTGTTAAGACACAGATCTGGTCAAAGGCCTCCTTTGCTGAGTAAGTTTTCACAGAAGCATTAAGCTCCCAGAGTATCCTGGCCAGGGAAAGGGAAGTGTAGGGTAACCCATCTCTCTATACAAAAAGGTGGGAAGCGAAAAATTTGTACTCGCAGAATCCCAGAATCCCAAAATATTCTGAGTTGGAAGGGACCCACAAGGACCATCTAGTCCAATTCCTAAGTAAATGCCCATTCAGGGGTTGAACCCACAACCCTGGAGCCATGGGCACTAAGCTCTGTCCATCCAAGCCAATCTTAGGGGCATGTCATCATCCTTTTTTTTTTTTTTTTAATTATAGAACCTAATTCCCCATTCCATTGTTCCATTCTCTAGGCCATGTCACAGAGTTCCTCATCCAGTCATTTCTAAAACACCTCCAGGAATGGTGACTCCACCACCTCCCTGGGCAGACTATTCCAATGAGGGATCACTCTCTCTGGGGAAAAGCTCTTCCTAACATCCAGCCTAAACCTCCCCCAGCATTGCTTAAGGCCATGTCCTCTTGTTCTGGTGCTGGCAGCCTGAGAAAAGAGATTTACATCCACCCAACTGCAACCTCCCTTCAGGTAGCTGTAGACAGCAGTGAGGTCACCTCTGAGCCTCCTNCCACAAGTGGCTTAGCTCCATTCTCAGACTAAACCAGCTTGTGAACACAATCATCTGCTTTTTTTCTCTGCTACTAGCTCATGCTGAAACATCCTTGCCCCTGATATCCTGCTCCAGAATCTCATTCAAAATCTGAATTCTTTATATTCACATTTGTGCTCCGTCTAGATCCATGGGTGTATTAGCTGAAATGCTGGTGTCAGCATAGTTGAAAGATCACAGCAAATTTGATATACTTAAACACTGCTCATCAATTACATGATATATGATATCCATTTACAGCTTTTCTACTTGTTTCTTCTTGCTGCAGCTAAACCTGGGATTTGCACATGTAAATGACAAGTTATTCTTCTGGGAAGGTGCACTGTAAGAATTAGGTTTCAAAATTAAAAGGAAAAAAACCCTCAAAACATTGAAAAGTCATTGAGCAGCAGACAAGAACAAAATCTCCCTTTTTAATTAAAATTTAAACAAAAATGCTTTAAAAATGTCTATTTTAGAGAACACATTGCTCTTTATTGGCTCATACATCAGCATTTTATGTTTGAATAATGAATTGTATCTCACAATTAGAGCTTGCATGACAAGATCATCACAACTTTGACAACATTCCTGCACAACTTCAAAAGCATATGTTGTGTCCATATTTGAAGGGAAAACATACATCTATGTTTTTCATAGACATTTCCATTGAATTCCAAATTAAATTCCATTAAAATTCCAAACTAGTAGTGATAAGATTTATAGAACCAGACATTTGGATGATTCCCATTTTTCTTTGAAGGCACTGCATGCATAAGTCACTTTCTCGGGGGCATATTGATGTTCACACCCTTTATTTAGCAACATGGCAGGAAAGTCTGTATACTTCACAAGTCTGGACTTAAAGTAAAATTAATTTGCCAGACTAAAGCTAACACAAATTTCAGAAAATTATTTCCATTTCTGATTTTTCTTTTTCACACTGTGCTGGCTAGCCTCTCCTTCATCCAGCATGTAGAGGTCGCAAGAAGGCACAGGCCTAGCAGTGCTGCAGACTTTACTAGCATGTTGTAAGTGTTAGCTCTGCTGCTCTAAAGGGCTTTCATGACTGAGGATCCTGTGCAGATCTGCTGTACCATCTGCCACTTTTCTTCCTGAGATAACTACTAGTAATGTGACTTCTTATTGTCAACTTGACAGAGCTGAGTTCCACAAGGATTGTCTGAAAACTTTCCACATCCTTCAACCAAAACTGGAAAGCATGCCTTAAATTGCAATATTGTCACAGGTTCACAGGTTATTCTGAGTTGGAAGGGACTCACAAGGATCATCTAGTCCAACTCCNCCTTCTTAGCCACCTGGGTACACTGCTTGATCATATTAAGTTTTCTGTCAACCATTACTCCTAAATCCCCCTCCATTTCACCACTCTCCAGCCACTCATCCTCCAGCCAATAGCGATGCATGGGGTTGTTATGTCCAAAGTGAAGAACCCGGCACCTAGACTTGTTAAATCTCATATTATTGGAATCTGCCCATTTCTCTAGCCTATCAAGGTCCCTCGGAAAGGCCCTTCTACACTCTGGCAGTTCAACTTTTGCCCCTGACCTGGTATCATCTTCAAACTTGCTAATGGTGGACTCAATTCCCTCGTCCATATTATCAATAAAGGTATTAAACAGTGCCGGGCCAAGCACTGATCCCTGTGGGACTCCAGTAGTGACCAGCTGCCAGCTGGATGTGGCATCATTTACCAACACTCTCTGCGTGTCATACACATCTATGTAGTAAGTAATTCCTAATGGTCCATTTCATCCTTGAACATGTATTATTAGAGCTCCCTTTCAGTCTAAGGCCAAACTATGCCTGTGACAATCCCACAAACAAGAGACTAAATTGTCTCAGTCCAACAAGAACTGCAGAACTCCAGCTGCAGGTTCTCAGGAGAACCTACAGTGCTCTGCTGCCAGGAAGCATGTATAGAGTGTATTTCTTACTTAGGAAGCACCTGGAAAGGTCTCAGGCCTGTCTTGCTCTTTAGTCTGGAGCACTGACTTAGATTCACCCTCACATTGCGTTCACAGAGTGGCTTGGATTGCAGTTCTGCATTCAAGCTAGATGGAAGCTGAACACAATGCACTGCATCAATAACCTGCTTTTAGAGTTGTGGATTTAAAGCCTATGCAAAGCTGGAACAACTTTGTGAGGTGACTCACTGAACTTCGCAAGCTTTACAGAAAGACTAGAGCAAGAATAGATGCTCATAGTAATGGAGGCTGGGCCACCTACACATTAAAAAAAATGCATTTCTACCCTTTGAAATAATTACAAGTCATCAGTCACTTAGCTTATCTACATTGTTACTAGAAAGGGATTAGAAGTGAGGTGGAATATTTTTATTGTGTATAATATAAAAAACTTACACATCCACCTAAGTGCATATACATATATGTGTGTGTACCCATGAGTGAAGGGGGAATTACAATTTAGCAAGAGATCTGCTTCGTTTCTCATTCTGATATGATCCTCCTGAATTCAGAAGCAATGCAAAGAGGACCCAGTGGGAAGCAGTTCCTAATAAAATGCTTGGATTAGTTTGTCAGTCAGAAGCTGCAAATCTCAGTCAGCACTAAAGATCAGTTCCTGCCAAAGGGGTTTTTTCATACAGTGAATTCCAAAGAGCTACAGCAGTCCTAAATAGATCTATTGCTTTCTAAGAATACAGTGCAGTGTGCCTGCTAGGCAACTTGCCTAGAAATTCTTATGCAATGAAGTACTGGAAGAGACAATTTCATTTGCTCTGCTCCAGTTCCTTGAGTGGCCACTGCTCCAGTACACTGCTTCAGTTTCCCATGAGAAGGTATTGTGTATCTAGAAATTAGTGTCTCAGTCCAGAGAAGGCATAGAGTCTAAGAGCTGCCATCCATGATCCACCATAAGCCAGTGAACATGGTCTTGTTAAGGACCAAATCACACTGTTATTTGTGATTTCATTGTAACACTACAGATATCAGTGGGAAACGCTTATTAATAGTGGTACAATTTTCAGTGCCCTGGTCTGCAATGCGGAGAGGCAATGGGCCTTTCTGCAGGGAAAGTCAGGAATGAGAGGATGTGCATATAGATATGTTAACTCCTCAAGTTTTTTCCAAACTATGCTCTTCAAGCCCTCCTATGGATTAGGTTGGGACCTTCCATCATCAGTCTCAGATCTTGATCCCAGTTTTACAGAACCCCTGAGACAGATGGTTCTGTGCCTCAGGAAAAAAAAAGGTTCCTCATTAAGCATGCTGGGAAAGTAAGTCCTATCATGCCTGGTCATGTCTCTCCATAGCTGCACTAAGCCCCAAGGACTCACACCACTCATCAGCTCCCTTCTTTATGGCAACACACTAAAAGAAGAGTCTGATGATACCTGAAAACAGCCAAATTCAAGGCTTAAACACAGAGATAACCATTGTGACAATTACAGATTCTCAAGGCAAGGCAGCCTACAGAAGTACCACACACTGGATGCTCCTTATAGGGAGAAATCAGGCTCTGTGGAAAAACATTGACTGCTCACAGGTAGGGTTGTCTGACACATGTGCAGTGCTTAGAGGAAAACAAATCACGGGTGTTACTATGTGTACCTCAGTCCCACCCTGCTGCCAAGATTCTTACCAGGATTGCATAGTCACTTTAAGACTGAGAAAAAAAAAGGTAAAACTGTGAGTCCAACTGAGGTTTCAGCAACTTTCACACCACCCATCTCACCCATCTCCCCTCCATTTCCCACTAGTAGGATATACCCAGGACAATAATTTGTTAAGTGGAAAATCTCAAGGAAGATGAAAGCACAGATTGCAAAACCAGTTCCAACAGCCCAAATCATCTGAGAAAATCTTCCTGGCATGTCTGCTTAGGAATTCTTGGTGGCATGATGCCAGGTAGTGCTGGAAACTATAGCTTTTTCATCAGCCAGGAGAAGGGGCTTCAGATCCCACTCAAATGGATTTTGTTGCCCACAGGCAGACAGGTGAAAACGTAGAGCTGTGCTCTCAGTCACTTAATTTATTCCAGGGAATTGCCTGGGTGTTTTTGTTCTTTATCCTGAACTACAGCTGGGACAGCTCAGACTCTTGGCCATGACCTCTTTCCTCCAAATAAAGTTTGTGTAGTAGTGACGACTAATGGCAGGGAAGAATTGTAATTCCACTGTTGTAGCCCATAAAAATAAAGACATACCAGCTGACAAGTGACAATAGCTCATACAGAACATCCCAGCTGGATACTACACCACTTGCACTTTTGTAATTCCAGTGCTAGAACCATCTTCATATTGTGTATTATCCTAACTTAGTGGAATGTCCTGCCAAATCACAGTAATGTGATCTTGGGGAATTATGCAATGCTGTTTTAAGTTCAATACTCAATGCCAGAAAGTAACAACTCATAATATACTGAACATACAAGAGGCAATGGAAAAAATCTTCTCTCACTTCAAGGAGGGCTGAGCCCCACAGACTTCTGAGGATCAAAGCCACAGTCCTCTACTGTAAGAATCAGTCTATAACATCAAACAAAGAGCCTTATGTGTTCCCCACTGCTGACATCAATGCTGCTTTTCTGGGAGACTCATGTTACTGGTACTCCAGGGGAGGAGAGTTGTAATGGAGACTGATTAAAATGGCAGGCTAAGTTTTTCAGTTTTAGTGTTGCAAATAATAAGTCAACATTTCATAAGATGTTGATCTTTGTATACAGCCCACAACCATGCAAGATCATAGTGATATATTTTACCTGGTGGAAAACATCAGGACAAAATATCAGCATGCTCTTCATTAGTCTCTCCATTTGTTAGTGTTTTGATTTGGTTTTGTGGATTCCCCACAAAATTTGCAGGCATTCAAGATGCATGACCCAGGCAGGATCAGATGGCTGGCCATTGAGTTCATAAGGAGGTGGTAAGAAAGCAGTGCTACAAAGATAAGAATGGGATTGTGCTGGCCTGAGAATACAGACATCTGGATCCAGCTCCTCCATAGTGGCTTCAGACAAGTCCAGTGGGATAAAATGACCCATAAATATATGTCCTATCCCCTTCTTACTCTTCTCAGCTGGGCTTGTTCACTCAGCTCATGTGTGGTGCCCATTCAGCCACTCAGCCTTTGAACTGAAGCTGCCACATCTGTTCATGACGCAAAATTTTCTCGCATCTGTTTACACGCAGATGGTTAGTCATAACCTCCATCTCCATGTCTTCTCAGTGTCTCCACACAGTCTGATGAACTGCTTTCTCTGCTTTGCAGTGAGATGGACAGTGTGGGAGATGGCCTGTTTTTCAGCACTTACTGGTCCCTTTAGGTGCCTAGTAATAGAGAACATGGTATCCATAGGTCGTGGTTTGACCCTGGCTGGATGCCAGAGATTCACCCACAACCTCTCCCAGAGAAAAAAAAACTGGAAAAAAATACTTATCGCAGGTAAAACAAGGCAAGCTACAAGTGAGGATTTATTTATTAACAAACNCTGGAACCCTTCCTACCCCTCCTCTAGCCGGCCTGGCCGTGGTGCCTTCATACCTCTCAGCTTCTCCCAGGCTGTGGTCCGGCCATCTACTTTTCTGTTACTACCTTTTTTTTTCCCTTTCTTAAATATGTTATTCATAGAGACGTCTCTGTTTGCTCCTGACCTTGATCTCCATGGCAGCGATGGAGATCCAGGCAGGAGCTGTTAATCCCCCTCACTGCCAGAGGAAAAACCCAAACCAGGACACCCTAATATGAAATCATATTTACTTGTGAAAGTCTGTCATCAGCAGCCCAGCTGGTTACCTTTCCAAAACCAGAGTGGGATTTTTTTTTCATTAGTTCCAGCAGTTGAGTCTACCCTGGAATCTCTAACCATTTTAACTCTGAAACCTTTCCCAACAGTCTGTTCCATTGCCTAACTGAGTAGCTGAAACACATCTCCACTTATGTAGGAGGAATTTTCCTTTCTGCAGCTTAAATCAGCTTCTATGCTTCTTTCCTCTCTGACTGTTCCTGTTATCACATCATTTCATGTATTTGTTGACAACTATTATGCCTTCTTTTAGTCTTCTTTGAAGACTGAACATGCTTGTCTCAGCTGCCTCTCATAAGTCTGACTTTTTATATCTTTTATTATTCTTATTATTGCCCTTTGAGGTTTCTCTAATTTGTCAGTGTCTTTTCTTAAAGAGCAGCATCCAAAACTGAATTCAGTATGCCAGCTCAGGCTTTCACCAGTGCCAAGTGGAGCAGAAAAGTGACTCTGCTTGTTTTACACATGATGTGCTCCTCCTTCATGCAATCCAGAATATTTCATTGTAAAGCATTAATAGTCTGAATATGAAAACACATGGATGGGAGAGAACTAAGAGGAAAAGAAATGTCTATGAGACTTCAAAAGGTGTAAACACTAAAAAGGAGGATTGAGAAGGAGGTGGCTGAGAATAACATGACAGGATGAATTGAGATGGTAGGCTAGATATCAGAAAAAATATCATAACAGTCCAAACTGTGGAAAACTCAGTTGAGTCATTAAGAACTAGACTAGACAAAGAGATGTAAACTGTATAGCAAAATGACTTTATTATTGTGATAGGGGCTAGATGGGCTGATAAATTTGCCATTTCTATATTTCTTGGTCTACAGCACTCTCAAATTACAGAACTAACTTTTCTTATGCTAATATTCACTTTTTGTCTTCACCAACACTTTCATGTATTCTCCTTTTGACACATAAGAGTCAGCAAAGCTAATTTAGAAAGGCTTTGAGAGATTATGGAAAAGTTTGACAGAATTCGACATTTTCCCTCTCTTTGTATCCATGGGCCAGGTTCCAGTCACAGACAACTAAACACTAAAAGATCTCACACAGTACAAATGGAGAAAGCCAATACATCCAGCAGAGAATATTATCCATGCCTAAAATGACAAAACTCTACCAGCACCACAACTTGCAAGGGGTCACACTGGTGCAGCAACACCAATGGCTGACAGCCAGTGGCAGTAATCAGGACAAATCCTCAGTCTAGACAAAACTAGTTGTGAGCAAAACTCTCTAATCTCTGGTTCTACTTTTCTTTTCAATAACACAGTTTTAATATTGGTGGCACTCCACAAACTTCAACAGAGTTGCTTCTGACTCATAGTCCCATAGAGACGAGCAGGAACAGATGCCTACAGAATTACCCCGGGCTGAGAAGGGCATAGTTAAGTAATATTTCTTTAATTGTCTAGTGATTAGAGAAGACTATAAAGTTTAAAAAATTCTAAATATGACCTTTGCTGATTTGTCTCTGGAGATTACAAGGACAAGGTCCAATTCGTTGTGTGTCCACCACAGCATACTCAGCATCTCCTTCTCTTTGTGTCGGAGATGTTTTGTGCTCTGCCTGTTAGGTAGACTACGCAGAGTGTCAGGTTCAGATATTTTACCAAACTCAGAATAATGGATAGATTAAATGTAAATTTCAGGTGAAGAAATGCAATATGAAAAGGTGAAAGATATTCCTCCACTGTATACTACATCTTAGAAAACAAGAGCTATGTACAGCTGTTCTTCATGGCCAAACAGCTGACACATTCTAAACACAAGTCTAACACCTACATTCACTTTAAAAACAAACAAACAAACAAACAAAACCCTGGAATTTTATCTTAATTTTGATTATTGTTGTACCTAAGTGGCTGATGCCATAGAAGCTTTCAGACAAGGTCTTCTACAGTCGTGAAAGTCAGAATTTTATAAAATAATGAGCATTGTTGCATAGTGTCTACAGTCTAGGACTGGCAGACTAGTAAAATGAAAACAGAGAACTAGGTTAGACATTAAGATGAGCATATTTACTGGAACCTGGGGAATGTACTTCCACCATCAAGTGTTTCACAAGAACTCTGAAAAGTCAACCTGAAGTTAAATGACAAATTATCACTTAAAGAGAATTTTGGTGTGCTTAGCTGTTTTACTTGGTAAGTGCTGGAACCATTGGCTTACAATGCCAAGAAGTGGCTACTATATTAGTAATTTATTTGGTACAGTTGTATAACAGGTTAAGATGTCTAAATTCAGCAGAGCTCTCTCGTCTGGCAGAAAATTATCATCTTGTAATAGCTGCCCAGCTCAGTAGTAGTAGTCCTGAATGCATTTGTTGCATCTAGTGCCAATACATGTCACTGCCAGAGCCCTCTAGGAAGGAAATGCCTGTCTTTCCCCTCCTCTCTGTCAGACTACTTGGCATCATTAGCAGCAGGGTGCAGAGATATGTCAATGAGAGGGAAGTCAGGGAAGAGAGAAATGTAGGTTAGTGCAAGGACAAAACAAACACTTTGCTACTGTTTGCTGAGCTACCACAGCACCAAAGCACCTGAATCAGATTGAAGACCCATTGGCTCTTGACTAGATGTTCTGAAACTTCTTCTACACACATGACTTTTCATGAGCATTGGCATGGACTTGGAGCACTCAGAATCTTCCAGCATTGTAAATTGTCAGCCAAAAGAGAAGTTGATCTAAAAAGGAAGTTTTAAGGGTTGTTTTATTTTTCCGTGTTTGTGTCCTATACAATGTGTCATTCTGCCAGTCTCTGGTGTTTTCTGCTCCAGCTCTGAAAGACAAATCTACCTTAAATATTCTGGGATAAAAGTGTATCATCTTATTCCTTAGTTTAAGCACTCATAACAACACTTTTCAAAAATGTGAAATATCTTATTTGTCATTATTCTCTGTACTTCACAATAATGTTTTCCTTTTCATTATGACATCTACCTATGGAGTGAGGCATTCCTCAGAAACTTGAACAGCTTAAGTGTAGCAATAAAGTAGTAACACATGCATTGTTTATTCAGAGGCTATCATATGTTCAGACAAATACAATTAAAAGAGCTAACTTCACACTGTGGCCTTTTCTACTCACTGCTTGTAGTCTATCATAGAGTCGGAAAGTGTTCTTAACTTGAAGAACTCCTTACTTTTGAATTAAACACAAAAAACTAAGCATTTGCTCTACCTGTAGAATTTTTAACTTGATGATGCAAGGTCCTTTATTTTTAGTCTAAAAAACTCTGCTCTCACTCTGAGCTAGACAGAAGTCTTGGAGATGCTCTGGGAAGTCATATAGCTCATAATGATCTATTACACCAACAGCTATGCAAAGCACAGCATACATGTTGCAAAATATGTGTGACCCTTTGCTTCCTTTAACACTAAGAATCTGCCATGTCTATGCATTAAAGCAGGTAATCTTGTAACTTGTGCTTAGGTACTCATAGTCTTAAAAAATACTCAAGGACAGGACAAGTGGATATTCCCTGACTCCAACCCTCAAAACACAAAGAACATACTTCAAGAATTTATTATTAAAAATGTGAAGCAAAGTGTCATTCACTGAGGGTTTTGTTTCTAACAAATGTTTCACCTGTGAATTCTCTGCCAACATGCTGCCACCACCATCCTTCATATTTTTCTATTTAGATGGTCTTTGGTGAAGGAGCTTTGTTTTCACAAAGGCATTGCAAAATCCTTGTCTTTTCTTGATGTGGAAGTCACGAATTTTGTCAGCTTCCGGTATCTGCATCAATCTTTTATTCTATTTGAAACTATAACAAACAAAACTGTTTAACACACAGAGACATGTCTGCCTAAAAGATTTCAATTGAAATTAAATAACAAAAGTATTTTTGAATTTGATTTCTATTGCCATTAATACTAGCTGATCAAGTGAAAATAAATGGGAGACATGAAGCATACCATTAGACAGAGAAAAGAGTAGCAAAAATTGATGTTTGGGGGGTTGTTTCATTTAAGGAAAAAAAAATCAATTTTGCTGCAATCAAGAACCACAATGCATTTTGTAGTACAGGAATCCCTCATATCTTCACACCTCAAATTTCACACCTTTACCTCTTTGCAGGATTTTTTCCAGGGGAGATACCATAGTCTTCCCTCGATTCTTTGCAGTGTTTTTCCATCTGTACATGTGCAGAATCCCTCTGCCGCACCAGGGGAAAAACTGTCATGCTCTGTGGGGCGGGGGGGCGGTGCCTCTTGCTCACTTGGGGACTGCCCAGAGTTCGCTCCTTTATGAGTGTTGGAGAGGTTACATGGAGGGGAAGGTTTACAACATGGTGCCAATGGCTTATTACAGCTGCTCACCCCAGGGCTGTGCTGGGACCTTGTCAGCTGGTGGTGCCTCTTCCGTGGCCGCCCTCGAAGTCCCAGGGTCCCAGGCTCCTGCACTGTGGCTGCAGGAACTTAGCCCCATCACCCTGCCACCACTCAGTATCCCACTGCGGCAGCAGCAAAAGCCAGGGACTCCCTGCGGCGGCGGCAGGGTTGCAGAGAAGCCCACAGATTCTCCAGGATTCTCTGGGTGGAGAGGGGTAGAAGAGACCCCCTTTTTGCACCCCCACCCCATCACAGGGTGTGGGATACTGCCAAGAACGCCGCCTCCTGATGCTCCAGGCATGGCTTATTTGTGGAAGACTGGAGTGCCACACTGGAAGGCTACACACTCTTTAGAAGAGAGAGGAGAGCATGTAGGGGTGGGGAATGGCCCTGTGTATTAAACCTACACTAGATACCATAGAACTTGACATCAAGGATGATCAAGTAGAGAGCCTATGGGTCAAGGTAAGAGGGATTCCCAATAAAGCTGAAATTCTGCTCGGGGTGTGTTACAGACTGCCAGATCAGGAGGAAGAGGCAGACCTATTGTTCTTTAAGCAACTAGAGACAGACTTAAGATCAGCTGCCCTAGTTCTTGGAGGAGACTTTAATCTGCCTGATATCTGTTGGGATCTTAACACAGCAGAGAGGAGACAGTCCAGAAGGTTTCAAGAGATAGTTGATGACTGTTTCTTGATGCAGCAGGTGACTAAGCCCACCAGGGGGGAGGCTGTGCTTGACCTATTGTTTATTAACAAGGAAAGGTTGGTTAGTGATATCGTGGTTGGAGGAAACCTGGGATGTAGTGACCATGAGATCAGAGAGTTTTCAATTGGCAGTGTGATGAGAAAGGGCACAAACCAAAACCCCATGCTGGGTTTCTGGAGGGCAGACTTTGAACTGTTTAAGAAATTAATTGGGAGGGTACCATGGGAACCAGCCCTTAATGGCAGGGGCGTCCAGGAAGGCTGGACATACTCTAAGAACGAGCTCATGAAGGCGCAAGACCAGGTGGTCCCAATGTGCCAAAAAATGAGTCGGAGAGGCAGAAGGTCGGCCTGGATGAGCAAAGAGCTCCTGAAAGAAGTAGTGGGAAAAAAGGAGGATGTACAGCCTTTGGAAAAAGGGGGAGGTAAGTCAGGGTGAGTTTAAGGAAGTCGTNGCTCCCTCAACCACTCCTCATAGGGTTTGTGCTCCAGCCCCTTTACCATCCTTGTTGCCCTTCTCTGAATGTGTTCTAGTATCTCAATATCTTTCTTAAACTGCCCAGAACTGGACACAGTACTCATGGTGTGGTCCAACCAGTGCTGACTACAGAGGAAGGATAACATCCCTACTTCTGCTGGCCACACCCTTCCTGATGCAGGTCAGGTTGTCACTGGCCTTCTCGGTCACCTAGGCACACTGTTGGCTCACGTTCAGTTTCCTATCCACCAGCGCTCCCATGTCTCTTTCTGCCTGCCCACTCTCCAGCCACTCTGTCCCCAACATGTACATTCATGCAGCCATGACTTGTCTTCCCTTCTCCACCCTTGCTCCATCAGGGAAATTCATTAGCAATTAAACAGTGGATCCTGGAACGTAAACCACAAGCCTTAAACACAAGTCTGACAGTAGTGAAAGGCTGAGTTTAGGCTCCTTCAATTCCTGCAATATCAACTCCATAGCTGTAATCTCATAAATGCTGCTAGGTCCCTGTCCCCACCGGGAGGGCTCAGTGCAAGATAACCCCACAGACCATGCTGCTGAGGTGGAAGGTCCTCAATGGAATGATAGAATGGTAATAAAGAACAAAAAGACCACCTTCTCCTGGACTGATGAGATTCCTCTATTTCTTCAGGCCCAGGGAAGTGGAGGGGAGGAGGCTAGAAAGCAACCTTAGTGTCAGACAGAGAAGGGCCAACAGCTACTCTGGGCCTCTTCCTCAAGTGGCAGAGAGGGTCCTTCATCTACTCCTGGAAAAGCTTCTGCTCCCCATCCACTCTCTGACATCCTGCAGCTTCAACTCCTCAACCCAGATGAGCCATGGCCAGTGTCTGAACAGACATATGGACTTCTCCCATGGAAAACCTTTAGTGGCCTTGCTTCTACACCAGCAGTAACCCCATGGTTCTTCCTTGAAAGAGAGAGCTGCAGAACTACTGCAGTTCCTGTGTCACCACAAGGATAGCCTGCAGGGATAAATGTCCGTGGTTTGTCCCAGTGTACAACACTGCACAGTCAGTTCTTCCTCCAAAGCGCTGAGATTTCTAATACACAGAGTCTGTAAATCTGTCTCTTCTACTGACCTGCCTCTCATAACTGCAGAAATTTCCTATCTCAAATTTACTTTAAGACCTTTTTTTAGGATATTGTCTGCTGGAAGGCCAAAAGCTGGGGCACAAAAGACAAAGGGGAAAGCAAAGTTTGCTATTGCATGAGACAGACAAAAGCCAATCTCACAAGGTTCTCACTATGGTCTCTGGATGCTGCATCACTTCACCTTCAGGCTGTTCATGCTTCCTTTCACCATATGCCACCCTTATGTGTGAGCTCACCCAGCACACTTTCCTATAAAACATGCAACATGCCATGGCAGACCCCTCTGCTGCACACTTAGCTGGGGCTCTTCCAAGTGGGTCTATGGACTGTTCCCTTTTAAGCTTCACCTAATGATAAGGAAAGAAATCCAGTGGAAACTCTGCTTGGGGTCTCTGCATTCTCCATTTGTCAAGTCTTTTTCATTTTCAGGTCTTTGAAGAGCTCCAGAGGCAATTATATGGGTCTCTTATGCTGTTTCCAATCTGTCTTCTGCATCAGAAGAATTTGCCTTTAAAATAGGTTCACTAACTGCCAGCTTTCCAGCATTCCTTTATCCCTGAGATTATTTTCCTCAGAGACCTTACTTACCAGTTCTCCAAGTTTGCTGAAGTCTACTTTTTTGGAATCATTATCCATATTCAGCTGGTCTAGCTTTTTCCCTTGGAATAATGAACTTTATCATTTCATGATTGCTTTCATCCAAATTACCACTCTACCTTTTGATTGTCAGGCTGTTCTTCTCTGCTAGTCAGAAACAGGTTTAAAACAGCTGCTTCCCAGCCCATTTCCTCCCACTTTCTGAACCAGCACCATCTTTACAGCATCCAGGAACATAGCAGGTCATCTATATCTAGCTGTGTTGCTCTTGGTAGAGGTATCAAAACAATTATCACATCTTTCTACTACTAGAACTCTCCTGCTGATGTATCTTCCTGTTGCTCTAAAAAAATAAATAGTCACTAGCTTTCCCTACGAATTGATCAATATCAGATTCAAAACCCTTGATAATTGCCCTGGTTTTCTTCCTTAACTATGAAATGTTCACCTAGTCTTTCTTCCTTTGCAAACGCCAGTGCTTGGCACCAGTGCCTCTCTTCTCCCTTGTATCTCCTGGACAAAATACATACTTCCATACCTTCCATATATTCCTATGGTGTTCCCCACAAGACTGGCATTAAGGCTTACAGTTCTGCTACCCTGTATTATTGCTTTTGTTACTTTCTTTTAGGGACAATATTGATAAAGTGTAATAGAGTTAATGATATAAAAGATTTCGATAAGACAGAATATCCTGTATTGGAAGGGGCGCACAAAGATCATCAAGGCCAGCTCCTGAAGCGCTGTAGGAAGGGTTTTCTCTCCAAAAAGTTGCATATGGGGATAAATGGAAGACAAATGGAAGTAAAAAACAAAACAAAACAAAAACACAAAAAAAGCCAATGCCCTTAGTTTTGGCATCCAGGTTGCTGAGAAGATAAAAATCCTACATTATAACAGATACACATAGCTCCTACGTAACTTCTTGGACAGACACCACCATACAGTTTTCTCCTGGATTAGACACCAACTGATTTAACAGCAGCATGACTGTGGAATCCCCTTGTATATTAGAGAGAAGGAGTGGGCTAAAGGACGGCAGCTCCTCATTGACCATATTAGGAAAACCTCATTTTTTCATAACACATTTTTTCCCATGAAAGGGAAGAACGAAAGTTAACAGATGCTTTCTTCATGAAAACTCTGTTTCCTAAGTGTTTCTTTTCAGAAGTCAAGCGTGCAATTCTTTCTGGCCAGACAGACGTTTCACGTGCAGTATAAATCTACTGCATCTCTTGGAAAAGGGTTTGGAAGCCTTCCTAGCAGGGAAAATATCTACAGCAGTTCCCACTGGATTAAACTCACTTCTCTTCTCCACTTCAATAGATTGAGGTGATCTGCACAGTCTGGTCTTCTAGATGCCATTGCTTTCATGGATTTTTATATCTGCTCACTTTTCCTCCTGTGTCTTTAGACATATTTAATCTTCTTCTCCTGTGCTCCATCCCAAAAATGGCTGCATCGAGCCAGGTGCTGGTTGTAGTTATGTGTGAAGTGCTTGATCTCTCAGGATAAAAGGCGCAATTTAAATGCAAAATACTGAAACCTTCCTGTTTCTAATGGTTTTTGCTTTCCCACGGTGGAAAATATCTAGGATGTTAATTTCCATTTTTATTTTGTTTCCACTTTTGTGGTGCTTACCAAGCGGAGGAATGTATGTAATCTGAGCAGGAGAAAGGGCTATTTGAGCTTCAATCCAGATTCCAATGTGCCAGATAACTCCTGGTCTGAGTTAAGGTGCCAGCCAAATTCCAAATTCTGAATAAATCTGTCATGAGAAGGCATGACAATTGCCATCTAAACTTTGTAGTGTGTAGGGCTAGAGGGAATATCTGCAAGTTCACTAGTCCAACCCTTTATCCTAAGGAAAAATTTGCTCTCTCTGACTACTGTTCCCATCTGTTCTTACCCATCAGGAGTCTTTAACTGGGCTCTTGGATCACTAGCAGATGATAACCAAGATAGCCAAGTCCATATTCATAGCACTCTACCCTTTGCAAAGCCTACTTAAGTTTGCTACAGACATTTTGTTCCCTAGGGTGACTTACCAAATATCCAGATAAACTACTCAGAGTGCAACAAGAACCACACCATCTTGGGGCTGTGTCATGGTTTAGGAAAGGTATTCTCAAATTTAGTGTTCCCCCTGAAACAAAAAAAAAACATATGCTGCTCACTCAATCACTCTCCCCTCCCTTGTAGTTGAGAATTTGAGGCCCAAAAGGTGAAGATCACAGCTTGCAATAAGTACAATTTACTGGAAACAGCAATGAGATAGGGAAACAAACAGTAACCGCTACAACACTGACAAAACAGTGTACAAGGAATGAAGGATTCACACATAAGTTCTAACCCTCAACAAGGCACTAGCACTGCCAATCTACATGACTGGAAGGGATACCTTTCCCTGTCCACAGAAAATTATGTGATGTGGTATAGAACAACCTTCAGGTCCTAGCTTTGCTCAAACCTGGCTACTGCAAAAATAAACTATGTCCTTGTTGGTTTCAAGTTGGTTCCTGGTTGGAATCAGGACACACTGGCACTGCAGCAGACACTACTGTCATTTGGAAAGGAGTGACTGCTTTGCAGATGCCCAAAAACTGAAACAGCCTGTGTGAAACAGGCCTTCTACCATGGGAGGACTGATGGGATTTCACTGTGCATCCCCAAATCATGTTGATCTGCCAGCAGAGGCACACACATCAACTTCTATGCCCAGCACCCACTGAGTCAGTGCCCATGGGGACTAACACAGCTCCCTTCAGCCAGCAGCTTTTTTGGCAGCCAAGCTTAGGGTTCTGTCTCCGATTGCTTGGCACATAATGATTTTTAATCACAACCAGCCAAAACCACTCTCAGATTATTTCATTTGCCTGCCTGTAGCTCCACAGTAAAATACATATGTTATCATCATCGTTTTCTCATTTTGTTCCATTGCAAGAGTCTCAGATGAGGCCGGGTGCTCTGGGCTTTGATGTGTGTTTTTTTAAACTGCATGAGAACTATATTTAGTTTCAGTTCACTTGCAGTGTCAGGCTTCCCTGTCGTGGCCCTCTGCTTTTACCTTGGCAGTGTTACAAGATCCAATTATGGCTTAAAAATCTGGCTGTGGAGAAGCAAATCTGCTGGCTTTTTCTTCATTACTAAACAAGGACCTTCTGTTGTCCACAACACATGCCTGACGTGAAATGATTTAGGGGGCCCTTGAAGAGGCAGTTCTGCTGCTGTCCTGCCTTCATGATCTCTTGTAGTCCTCAAAGTCGTAAAGGTTTTCCTGTAAAAAAAAGCCCATGAAGCCTTTGGTATAAAAGCAAGGCTGAGTCCCCCTTTGCTGTTCTCTTTTTTTCACTTCCAGTCTGACCTGTCAGACAGAAATTCAACTTTACTAAAAAAAAAAGGGATGGAAGTAGGAACACTTATTTGAAGCCAAATAGCATATTACAGACTCATCCTCTTACCCTATGGGCTGAATAGTAGTACTCTACCTTAAAGCTAACACAATGAACCAACATTTCTCAGGGAATACAAAAGGTGGGGGTTTTTCCCCCTTGGTTTTACAGTAGCTTTTATGTTACACTGGTTAAAAGTCAACTTCTGGATAACACACATTAGGTTCATCTGCAAAGAAAAACATTTTCTTTTCTGACACTGGATGTGAAGAATATGTTTGTTTTAAAGTGACTCTCGTGAATATGTTTAATTGAATTATACACCCTATAAAGAAATATTGTCCCATTATTAATATATATGAAAGCAATACCCAAGAAAAACTTCTGGAGGAAATAACACAGTGAAAAGTCAGCTCTCCCTGCACTTTGCATCTTTTTTTTCTTTTTGAGTAGTGCTTTATGTTTCGTTGAACATAAAGGAGTTATTGTCAGATCATAATTTTAGGAGTTTTACTTTCCAGATCAAAAGAAAAATAAGGAAATTGGTGCTACTTTTGCCATGAAAATTAATTTAGAGTATTTTAATCTGTAACCATGTTCCTCTGATTGAAATCCACTACCAATGGCTTGAAATAAAAACTTTTGGCACTCACTTGACACATAATAGTCATGGAAGAAACTCCTAAGAGACACAGACCTCTAAGGAAATTAAAAGGTCACTCTTCAAGGGCCCTGTTTAGGACCACAAGCAAGTCAAGCTCCTGATATCATCTTCCTGGAGGTAGCCATTCCCATGTAACCTCCACCAAATAGGTGGAGCAGCACTCCCTAGTCACTTAATTATCAGAGTATATGGAGACAGTGGGAATATCAGGATACTCCCTCAAATCACAAAGGCCTGGTTTACACACCGGAATGACCAGCCCTTAATGCTCAAATCGGTTGATGACTGCTTTATACTGATTTAGCTTTATTTAGGAACAAGCTCAATTAAACTTAATCAATGTTAGCTACTAAAGGGGTTGCACTGATTTAACTAAATTAATGCAGAATCCTATTTAGCTAAATTGTAACAATTTGTGTGTGCAGACAAACCTCCATTTAGCGCACACTCTCATTGACTTCATTTGAAAAAGTAAACCCTCTTGCAGATCACACTTCCTTCTACACTTGCCTAAGGCACTGCATCTCAAAGGCAGATAAGCGTTCATGTATGGGCTTATAAGTACACACATACACACATAATTTCTTAAAGACCCCACCTTCAGTCAAATTTTCCCACAGTTTGCCTAATATCCAGAAAAGGTGACTCAGCCCCAGTCCTTTACATTTTAAATAAATATATATGGTTAAATTTGTGTTTATGCTCATGAACACTGAGTGCTTTTATTTTGGTTCGCACTTCACAACTAAGGCATCAGAAGCCTGGAAAAGGGGAGACTAAGAGAAGACCTCATAGCAGTATCATAGTATCATAGTATTGATAAGGTTGGAAAAGACCTTGAAGATCATCTAGTCCAACCTATAATCCAACCAAATCCTAACAGCTATAACATTCATATCATGACCCTCAGCACCTCATCCAGTCTACCCTTAAACACCTCCAGGGATGACGATTCCACCACGTCCATGGGTGATGCATTCCAATGCCGGATCACTCTTTCAGTGAAAAACTTTTTTCTAATGTCAAGTTTAAACCTCCCTTGTGGAGCTTAAGACCATGACCTCTTGTTCTGTCTCCAGTGGCCAGGGAGAAAACACTGAGCCCTGCCTGTCTACAACCTCCTTTTAGGTAGTTATAGACAGTGATAAGGTCATCCCTGAGCCTCCTCTTTTCCAGGCTGAACAGACCCAGCTCTCTAAGCCACTCCCTATAGGGCTTATCTTCCAGCCCCTTTATCATCCCTGTTGCCCTTCTCTGAACATGTTCCAGCACCTTGACATCTTTCTTAAATTGAGGGGCCCAGAACAGGACTGCAGCTTCCTTGTGAGGAGAAGAAGAGGAGCAAACACTTTTCTCTGTGGAAGTGGCAAGACCTGAGGGAATGGCATGAAGCTGTGTCATGGGGAGTTTAGGTTGGATATCAGGAAAACCATTTGGACAACAATCCCAGTCTTGTTGTATGATTCTTGGGGCTCTCCTGTGCAGGTCTAGTCACTCAATCATCCTGCTAGGTCACTTCCAACTCAGGTTAATCTATGATTCTATACTTCTGTGATGCGCAGAAGACCTGTTGTCCCTTCTTTTTACATCTTTTTTCCTCCAGCGTAGCTGAAGGGATGGGCAACATTAGAACGGACCCGTGGAAGCTGTGATCACGCAGCTGCTTTGCTCTGTAATGGAGGATGCCCCAATAGACATAGGGTAGGACAGGAACCTCAGGACTAGACAAGGAACAGCCAAGGGCAAAAGTGCTTATATTAGTCCTTGCTACAGTGGCTGGTGCTGCCACTTTGTGCCTCTCATTCATTTGAGGTGGGGTCAGAAACTTCTCATCACCCCCTCCCAACTTCTGGTCACAGGTGAGGATAGGGAACAACAGTGTGCTACTCCCCATCAGATGGGGCTGGTGGAGAAGAGGAGAAGTAGATTTCCTTCTGTCAGCTCTAGTAGCATTTCTAGGGAAGATCTGAGGGCTGACAAGCAAGAGCATTCCCATTGATGCATCATCCCTTCATCCTCTTCAAAAGATCTCTCCCTAAGATACCATAAAAGAAGTTCTAACCAAATACATTTAAATATAAATCCAAGCCTTTCTTTCTCTTTTCTGTTTAATAGTACTGGGATACTGAAATGTAACACTGGAAACATGGTCCTGGCTCTATTTTGATTCTGCTGAAGCAGAAGCCTGGGCAAGCATCCCTGCATTGCCCGTACTGCCTTCCATGTGGCATGCTTTGATATGACTGAATGCAGATAAAATTGCAGTTACCATGAGCAATGTCCCCTTCTCTGTGATTTCAGCTTCCCAAGGATTAAAGTGGTTTCTCTGGAGGAACCTCAGTACATATCGCAACACTAAAGCTCAGCAAGGACAGAACCATCCTTTGTTGTGCAAAGTTATGACAGGAAATAACACTGGGTTGGACTGATAAGCCTTCAGCATTCACCTGCAGCGTATCAAATGTTTGGGAAAGGTGTGTAGCAGCACATTCAAAGTCAGCTATTTACTGCCAAAGCTTTATAGCAGCTTTGTAGATGGTAGGTTTCTGGGCGCAAATAAACTTATATCTCTTCCACAAAGAAAGTTTGAAAAGTGTATTGATAATGCCTCAGTAAAAAGACTGCTTGACTGCATTAGTATTAAAACTCCTTCCATTCCTGCCGAAAACAAGCCTATCATGAAAAAATATCTCTTTATTTTAATAGTACAGCAGTTCTGTATTGAAATATTTTTCTCAGATTGCTAGACACCAGCACTTGTGATCAGATCCTGTTGGATCACAGAGGTTTCTAAACTGCCTGTCAGTATTTACATAGTATGAGCGTCTGTTGCATTTCATATGGGATTAAGTATAATCAAAATTCATGTTACCCTTTGCAAGCTAGCATCAGAGGAGAGCATGCATATTTCAACTAATTAATTAACAGGATGGATCTGTTAACATGAGCCTCTTGAGACTCAGGTTAATAACCCACTAAGGGTCATATTTGCAAGTGGCAAAGCTTCTGTGGCTATAGAGTGAGCCATAAATTACGGGTGAGGCCATTTTCTTTTCCAGTCCTGACTATCTACATAGAGGGGGTTATTATAGCTCTGATTTCACAGGAGGGTGAGGTTTGGTTTTTTCCTTGTTTTGTTCCTATTTCTTTCTGAGTAATGCATTATAACCTTCTGAATGGAACTGATCACATTGTGAGGAAACACAAGGGACTACCATCCCTGGAGGTGTTCAAGAGAAGACTCGATGAGGAGCTCAGTGACATGATCTAGTTGGTGGGAGGCTTGGATGGGTGGAACGTGGTGCCCATGGTCCCACACTTGTGGGCCTGATCCCTGGGTAGGCGTTCACCTGGGAGTTGGACTAGATGATTCTGTGGGTCCCTTCCAACTCAAAATAACCTGTGAACCTGTGACTCTTTTTCACTAATTCAGTGGAGGCATGAAGGCTGTTATTTTCATTATCTAACATGTCCCTGGTGTTTTTAAGTCAGAGACTGAAAATAATTTGTAAGCATCACAGCAGCCATGCTTATGTCACTATGAAGAAACAGCAAAACCATATACTGTGGAGAGACACTCACTTTGCAGAGGCCAGTTGCCAGCTGAAGACTGACCTTGTTGGAGGTCACCTTCCCATCTCTGCTGTGGTGAGTTAGTCAGTATTTTAACCTACAGAGACAGGGACAGTCTGACCTTTCAGTTGGTGAAGGTCTTTTCTTGCAACTCCTACAAACTAAGCTGTACAGGTGGGAACAAGCTGAGCTGGTGGAACTGACTTGTAGCATCACTAAGACCCACCTCCCAGATGAGCATATTGAACCTAAGGCCAAATCAAAGTTCAGTTACAAAATTCAGATGAGAAGCTGAGAGCTGCTGCATTACCTCATCATGCTCCTGTTCTGTATTCACAATTCTTCAATTCTTTATAAAGCATCAGTTAACCAAGAGTTCGGGTGTCTCTTAAGAGCAGCTGCTGAAAGCCAAGCATGAGATCACAGCAGATTCCCCTCCGCTTTCCAAGACACAGCCCACAGCATGAACCCATCAAAAAAAGACAAGTCCTTCTGAAAAAAAGCAAGGGGCATGCATATACTTTTTAATACATTTTAATTACAAAAGTAGTGCAAAATAAATCTGGACAAGGTTACATGAAACTGGCAGAGGTGGGGAGCTGACTCTCTTTAGACATGCTAGGTTAGCAGTTGGACTCAATGATCTTGGAAGGTCTTTTCCAAACTTGATGATTCAATGTGATCTGCGATCATGCCCCAGCATGCTTGAGAGTGTCTGTCACAGTTTAGGTGCACAGGCTCCCAGCAGAACTGATCCGAGGATTTAGAAATTCATAGATTTTAATGAGGTAGATAAAATTTGAAGGCTTAGGGATTTAGGGATTTTAGTGAAATACCTACAAGGTTTGGATTTAGAAGATGTTAGAGGAATTTTACTGGGCCCAAAAATTAAGATTGAATACTAAAGGCTGAAATTCTTATTTCCCAGCACAGAATGGTAAACAGAACAAAATTTTAGTCAAAACATGAGGCAAGGGAACGTGAAACATTGGAGCTGGTTGGTCAAAGGCTTAAAGTAAAGTGTAAATTCATGACATAATGCTGAAGGAATACATATTCATGAGATAATTTACATATGTATTTGACAAGTGTATAAAAACAGGTGGCAAAATTGAGGTGGGGCCTTTTGGCACTCTGGAAGGCTAGGGGATGCTTTGCTGGTTGAACTGTTCTTTTCCTAGTTCCTGAGGTCAAAAATAAACTTTTCTGTAGCTTACAAGCATACCTTGAGTCACAGACTGATTTTCCCTAAATCAGAACCATGGGCCCCCCCACAAGGGCACAGAGTGAGCGGGGAGCTAAAGCAGCTAGGAGAAGGGTGTCAGGAACTTTCTAGGGAATCTGACTTATCAGTGGTCTTCAAGGGAGGGAAAAGATGGAACATGGAAGAAGGAAGAAGATTTGGGGTTACAAGCTGCCTTGGCAGCTTGCCCAGCAGTGGAGTTGGAAGGGACAAGCGTGTTCCCTACTGGGATGGTTCAATGACCTCGGGTAGGATGAGTGAAACCCTTTGCTGAAGGGAGCTCATAAAGATAGACAGCTCCACTCCAGCTGAGCAGTGAAATAGGACTGCCTTATAACGACCTCCCTCTGCAGAGATCCTCCAGGCTTGTACACATCCTAGAAGTGTGGGAGATGGGGTATTTGGGATGTCGAGTTTCTCAGGTTTCTTACTCCTCCAGTACAGGTCTCTCCACTAAAAATTCCTTATTATTTGAAGAAGTTGCAAATCCATGGTGTAACCTCTTCAATGACAACACACGAAGAGGGAATAGCCTCTAATAAAACAGGAAGTTCCAACATGTAATCTTAGGGGTTAATTTCAATTAGGCATGAGCTCCATTATTCCTGAAGTTCTATAGCCACTGTAGCTCTCAGTCCCTATGAAGGGTGAGACTACACAGGAGATGTTTGAAAAGTCTGATGGAAAGAGTGGGCAGCAAAATTGCTCAACAGATTCATCAATGAAGTGCATAGGGTCAGGGTTTATTTGAACAGGTTTTTCGCTACATCCAAAAAGCTTATGGATCTTGCCCTGAGGAACAGAGCAAGTTAAAACACCACTGAACATACCTTCCCCAGAGCATTTAACTCCTTCCTAGTCCTGTCTGGAGTTGGTGAGTTTATGGCCGAATCACTTGTAACAAAATGGACCAGCTTAAGCAGCAGGGAGAGTGGGAAATAGTAACTCTTAGCTGGTGTTTATCTGTATAAATAGTAGCATGCTGGGTCACGAAGACATGCCAGAGTTGAAAATTGAGGCAAATCAGAGCTTAGTCCTCTTTTGGACACACTTCTCTTTTTCATGCTCACCACCACTTGCAGCGCAGTTCATATTTGCAATTCAGTGGACCAGCTGCCCTTCAAGCCGCTCTGACCAGGTTGGGGGAGAGGACCCAGGCAGGACTCAGCAGTATCTCCATTTCCTTATCCCACCAGGATCAAATCAGACCTCAAAGAAACAGGCACTGTTGAAGCATCCCTTCCATGAAACATGCTCAAGAACTTTCATCAAACATGTCCTTCACACGCTTCCAAATGCAGATGGTGTTTCCAGCCGCAGCCTGGAGATGCCACAAACACCTGACTAGTTTCTCAAAAGGCTACATTTAGTGATCTCTATCTCACTGAACACTTTAATAAGGTGCTGGGCATCCACCAGCCTTAGTAAGGAGACCATCAAATAATTACCAGTCTCTTCTCATGCCCTGAAGTTGCCAACTCTCCAGACCTAGTAGTGCAACTGTACAAGAGTTGATCCCTACAGCTCTCAGGGTTGCCTCATCTCAGAATTTTCACAGAAAATCTACTCACATCTGCAAGCATATGCTCTCAGCAAACTGTTGTGCTCCTTTCTCTTTCTCTCTAACCCAACTGCACGGCTCAGTCCTTTCCTCCACCAGTTCTGGTGCTCATCTAATCCTTCTAGAGAGCTGATTTGGCTCATTCACTTAGCAAAGAGTTCATGCACGGTTGTGACCAGCACCTGAGCCTAGTACAAGAGAAACAGCAGGAGTGTCTGGCCATGTTGGTGATAAAAATGGGTGCCTTCACTTGGTGAGAGTAAATTGGTGTAATCCACATCACAAACCCACTGGTGCAGCCCAACCTTAACCTACCTCTTCCAAACCCACACAGCTCAGAAAATCAATCAGTCAATCAGTAGATAAACAAATATATGTTGCTTACATTATTAAGTTTAAGCTCCCCATCATTCGGAAAGGAAGCTAAGGGTAAGAAGGGACCACACAGGCAGTTATTTTGGGAAGAATTTCCAGAAGCAGTGAGGATAATCATGACAAGCAAACAGAGACAATAACCTCTTACTCTGGCTCAATTCTATCTGGAATAACATATCTGGTCACAGCCTGACCAAAAAGGAAAAGCTAGAGGTGCGAGTTTACCTATCCCACACAACGATCATCAGGCCAGGCTGCACAGTGATGCAGCACACCTCTGAAAAACCATTCTAATCATGCTGCAGCTGTGGTTTTGTAGGCTTGGATTTGTAATTGCAGGCTCAGCATTCACTCTGGAAACAGCCAGTTGTATCTCATTTCAAGCAGTGCCCTGCCTAACAGTCACGAGCAAGGTGCCAGCTAAAGCTATGCAATGAGGCCATTGTTATAGCTGGAGAACAAGAGGTGTCACAAGGAAAAGACCTTGGCAGCCCTGATCGAGAGCTAAAGAAGCACACATGAGCATACACATGCTGCAAAAAATAGCACTTACTACAATTAGCACAGCTTCACTGAACTGTCACTGGAGTGGCACAGGCTTTGCAAGTGAGTCAGATCTTGGCCACACTCTGCAAGTTGGCCTAGAAAACATGCTCCTCTTTCCGCTACATTTTTTCACTTGTTACTATTACAAGGAAGAATCTCCGATCTCCACCACCAACTGATTAAAGGAGGGTACAGAGAGCAGTCTCCACCTAGTTTGACTATCAGTTAATTAGCACACAGGAATGTGCTGTTAATAAAGGTTTTTATTCCCTTTGATTGGGCTCTCAAAAGCGGGTTCTGAAAACAGATTTCTTATCTGAAAGAAATGAGGAAGTACAACCACTGATGCCCTCCATCACTGTTTGCATGGGACTGGGGAATAGAAGGGCAATCTCTGCCTCACTTGAAATTCCAGCCACATGGATACTAAAGAGACCCCCCCCAAAATAAACCTTCCACGTATTTCATAGTTGGCTGTGAAAAGTGAGCACCATCTTAATGGTCAGTACAGTTTTAATGGTACAAGGTACCAAAAATACAGAGTGCTTTTAGAAAGAACAGAACATGTGATTCAGTAGATCTGGCAAAACTCCAGACACATAATTTCCATTCAAACTTCCACTATCTTAATGTCATCAGCTTGATGAGACATTTAGAATTTTCTTGAAGTACCACAGCACAGTGAGTGAAAGCCTCTTCCTTTCAATTTTGAAATAAAACATTTTTGTCAGTAATGCCTGTGTTTTGTTTATAAATATACATATATAAATACCTATATGTGTATGCCATCAGCCTTTAGCTAGACACATGTAAGTCTTGCTGCCTGGATGAGCCCCTACTGCTGTTAATGGAATTATGTACACCCATGAAAGACTTCCCGCACAGATTGGATTCCTTGACAAGAGTCTGAATGTAACATAAACTCTGTGCAGATATAGGACTTGTCATTCGTAAAGAACTCCAAGCTGTCTGAAAGGGCAATGCATCATACTACTTAGTCTAATTCTGGTTGTCTCTCCAGCAGCGCATTTTCATTAATGTCACTGGAGTCAAATCACTGTAAATAAGGTCAGAATTTTTTTTACTTATTTAAAGATGATCAACAGATTGGAGTGTCCATCACTGACCTCAACGGCAGTGCTTATGCTTCCAAAATATGCAAGAGGTACCCAGTTGTACATATGCATGGATGTTGCTGAGATTTAACCCCACCCAGAAACTAAGTACCAGTACAGTCTCTCACTCCTACCTGCTCCTCCTACCTCCAGTGGGACGGGAAAGAGAATCAGAAAAAGGTAAAATCCATGGGTTGAGATAAGAACAGTTTAAAAAGTAAAATAAAGTTGTTAATAATAATAATAATGATAATTTGAAATAATAAGAAAAAGATAGGAATAAAACCCAAGAAAGACAAGTGATTCACAGTACAATTGATAACCACCATCAATGTTCAGCCCGTCCCTAAGTAGTGATTAACCCCTCCTGACCAATTCCTCCAATTTTATACACTGAACATGATGTCCTATGGTATGGAGTATCCCTTTGGCCAGTTCAGGTCACCTGTCCTGGCCACTTTCACTCTCATCTTCCTTCTCTTCCTCACTGGCAGAGCATGGGAAACTGAGAAGTCCTTGACTCAGGCTAAGCACTGCTTAGCAATAACCAAAACACCAGTGCATCATCAATGTTATTCTCATGAGAAATCCAAAACACACCAGCCACTAAGAAGAAAATTAACTCCTTCCCAGATGAAACTAGGACACATGCCATGAAATGTAAGCTTAGTTATTATCAAGGTAACATCTGCAGGTTTTGTGCCCCAGAGTACTTGTAAGATATGTAAGGTGCAACCAAGAATCTGTTCCCACACTGAACAGGGAATGTAACAAATTTAAAATGGATAGAGGACAGATTCATCACATATATAAAATACCAAGACACAATGAAACAAACAGTGGTCAGAGAGACAGGAGAACTAGCTCACCATTTGCTTAATGATCACATGATGCACAATGCCAAAAAATTAGTTTTTGCAGGGATAACTGTCTTATCCTACACATGTGCATATTCATAAGTAAAGTCATCAATAAGTAAGCCAAACATAGGAGCAATGTTGCTTAATGGCAGGTGCTACGTGCTAAATCAGAGAAAATCCAGGTGGGCATGACCAGATCTCTGAGAAGAGCTACAGCTGCACAAACAGTTGGCCAGGTGGAGCCTGTGAGATCTCTGCAAATTGCAGGAGGATTATGCAATATAGCTGCAAATGTTTTGGAAACAGTGTTCACTCTTTTTTTCTGTTCACTTAGCAGGGATTACAGGCATAGTAACTTCATCTATCATTTACACAAGGAGATAAGGGCAAGGAAGGTGTAGGGTGGATCAAGCATCTCCCCTTTCAGCGCTCTCACACTTCCTTCACTGCAAATTTAAAAGGTGCACAGTACAGCTCATGTGAGCACCTCTTATCTAGCTAATATAAGGTAGGAGAATGTTGAATTAGTTTATTGTTTCCTGCAGCTGTACCACCTGAAGCTCCAATCTATCTCATCAAATATCATAAATGGCTGTAACAATGCACAGACATGGTCCTGTCTATCAGAAAGGGATCTTTAGAGAACATACAAACAGCATGGGGGTCTCTGCTGTTCAAGGCATTTTGCTGCCACCTTTCAGAGGCCACAAGATCCAACGAGGACACTGGGCTCATATGCTGGGCTGCATCAAAAGAAGTGCAGCCCACAGGTTGAGGGAGGTGTTTCTCCTCCTCTGCACTGCCCTTGTGAGACCCCATCTGGAGTACTGTGGTCAGTTCTGAGGCTTCCAGCATAAGAAGGGTATGGAACTGTTGGAACAAGTCCAGATGATCAGAGTTTTGGAATGCTTCTTCTACAAAGACAATCTGAGAGAGGTGGGGCTGTCCAGACTGCAGAAGAGAAGGCTCTAGGGAGACCTCATTGCAGCCTTCTAAAAGGGGGCTACAAGAGAACTGTAGAGGGCACATAGTGATAGGATGAGCGGGAATGGCTTCAAATTGAAAGAGGGCAGGTTTAGATGAAATATAAGGAAGAAGTTTTTTCCTGTGAGAATGGTGAGGCACTGGAACAGGCTGCTCACAGAAACCCTATTCCTAGAAGTGTTCAAGGCCAGGTTGTGTGGGGCTTGAACACCCGGTCTAGTAGAAGTGTCCCTGCCCATGGAAGGATAGTTTGGAACTAGATGATATTTAAAGTCCTTTCCAGCCCAAACTATTCGGTGATTCCGTGACATAAGTAGACTTCTTGTTACAATAATATTTTGGCAAGTTTAATCCATACCTCACCAACCAAGGAATGGAACATGTTCACATTTGTTTAAGGAACTTTTTGCAGAAACATATATCAGGCCTTTCAGTGTCTTCATCTGGCCTGATAAATAATTCATTTTCCTTAGCTGCATAGAGCAAAGAGGAACCTACAATGTACAGTAGGACCATAACTTCACCTAGTTTTCAAATCTGTAATACAGTAATCCCTCACTAGTTCACACTTCAGCATTCACTGATCCAGTGCATTGCTAGAGAGTTTCAGCAAATGTCAGGGTTTAAGGCAAATTGGGAGCTGAGCCAAAAGAAAAACCAAAACCAAAAAAACCACCCCTCACAGAATCACAGAATCAGAATCACAGAATATTATGAGTTGGAAGGGACCCACAAGGATCATCTAGTCCAACTCACCACCTAACACCCGTACAGAGACCGAGAGCACATCCCAGAGCACAACACCAACCTAGATCCCTCACAGTCTAGCAGGCCACTCCGAGCCGGAAGGGGCCCAGGGTCATCCAGCCCTACACCCCCCGGCTAGACCATGTCACTAAGCTCCTCGTCCAGCCTTCTCTTAAACCCCTCCAGGGATGGCGACTCCACCACCTCCCTGGGCAGCCCATTCCAATACGCAATNGGCAGGTTTAGATGAAATATAAGGAAGAAGTTTTTTCCTGTGAGAATGGTGAGGCACTGGAACAGGCTGCTCACAGAAACCCTATTCCTAGAAGTGTTCAAGGCCAGGTTGTGTGGGGCTTGAACACCCGGTCTAGTAGAAGTGTCCCTGCCCATGGAAGGATAGTTTGGAACTAGATGATATTTAAAGTCCTTTCCAGCCCAAACTATTCGGTGATTCCGTGACATAAGTAGACTTCTTGTTACAATAATATTTTGGCAAGTTTAATCCATACCTCACCAACCAAGGAATGGAACATGTTCACATTTGTTTAAGGAACTTTTTGCAGAAACATATATCAGGCCTTTCAGTGTCTTCATCTGGCCTGATAAATAATTCATTTTCCTTAGCTGCATAGAGCAAAGAGGAACCTACAATGTACAGTAGGACCATAACTTCACCTAGTTTTCAAATCTGTAATACAGTAATCCCTCACTAGTTCACACTTCAGCATTCACTGATCCAGTGCATTGCTAGAGAGTTTCAGCAAATGTCAGGGTTTAAGGCAAATTGGGAGCTGAGCCAAAAGAAAAACCAAAACCAAAAAAACCACCCCTCCTCCTCCCCAAGTTCAGAAAACGCAAAGGAAAGTGTGGAAAATATAAACTATTTACTTTAGTAAACACACAAATCAAGATACAATAGTATTAAACAGCAAGACCTGATATAACCCACAAGTCCTGTGATGTAAACAATCCTGATGGGAAATTTGAGGTATCCTACAGTCCTGTGATGTGAAGAGTACTGCAGAACATGGCTGAATTCCACCAGAGAGTCCCAGAAGAAACTACTCTTAGGTGCCCAGAGAGTAGCTGGAGCTTAGGGTCCTGATGATTGGAGGCCCTCAAAGGAAAAAGTAGGAGATGGACAGGAAGAACTGCCAGAGGGAGGGAATTGCAGGCCCTCTCTCTCTTTTCTAGTTGCTGGAGTGCAGCAAGGAAACGTCCAATGAAAGCACCACAGCCTTATATCTTGCAGCTGTGGGAGAGAATGTTAATCAGCTCCAAGCCTCTGCAGCTGTGACCTGGGTATTGCTGGAAATTTTTTTTTTTCCTCAAGCTGCTGCTCTGGTTGGGGTTTTTTCCCTCTTCCAGCTAGAGAGGGAAAGATTNTTGGAGGCCCTCAAAGGAAAAAGTAGGAGATGGACAGGAAGAACTGCCGGAGGGAGGGAATTGCAGGCCCTCTCTCTCTTTTCTAGTTGCTGGAGTGCAGCAAGGAAACGTCCAATGAAAGCACCACAGCCTTATATCTTGCAGCTGTGGGAGAGAATGTTAATCAGCTCCAAGCCTCTGCAGCTGTGACCTGGGTATTGCTGGAAATTTTTTTTTTTCCTCAAGCTGCTGCTCTGGTTGGGGTTTTTTCCCTCTTCCAGCTAGAGAGGGAAAGATTACCTTGGTCACTAAGGTCCAGTATCCACAACAAAATTCCCTCACAGACCAAAGCTGAAGAACAAAGATATGGAATATATATACACAACTGAGTCACCCTAGGACAGCGAAGAAGTTTTCCCTGCTTATTCTCCACTTTGCACTTTTTCTAAGTCATGTGACCAGTATGAGAACAGAGGCCTCTGACTGGCCCAGCAGATGTTCACGCACGTGTGTTACGCATTTCTCCTGTGGCGGGGGAGCCCACCCACCCCATGGAGGCTGCTGCCCTCATGGGGAGCCTGCAGGTGGACTCACCCACCCCGCAGCAGCAGCGGGAGGAGGACCAACCCGCCCCACAGAGGTGGGGGGACAGAGGACCCGGTAGGACAGCATGCTACTCACTGCACCACCATGGCAGCAGGGGCACATCCCATGGCTTGTTCCTCCTACCACATGGCACGGGGAGGGGCAGGGAATGCCTCTTGGTTTGAGGAGATGAGGCGGTGGGCAGGTACATTACATATATATAAATCTCTCCTTCACAGATTTCACCAACTCCCTGCGATAGGTGAGGTATTACTGTACCTCACTATTTCATGCTTTGAATTTCACATCCTCACTCCTTCATAAGTTTTCTCCTGGGATATGTGGAGACATGACACCACTCCTGTCTGTCCCAGCGTGGCATGTGGGGAATGTGTCCTGGCACTCCCGTCATGGACAAGAGGCAGGCAAGGCACCCAGTGCACCCATGCCCCAGGACGGATGGGCATCAGGCCGGGACTGAGGGGGTGGGGCAGTGGGCAGGGCTCATTTATATATATATATAAATATCTTATTTTGTGCTTTTCACACTTCGTGGGGGTGTCTCGGAACCGAACCCCCGCAATGTTTGAGGTACGTATTACTGTAACCTAATTAAGCAATTTCTAAATTCACTGTATAGTCAAAGAAGAGAAGGAATCTAAAGGGAGATGCTGCTAACCAAAGTTTCCCACTTGGTTTTTGTGTCCTGATATAGTTTGATTAAACTAACATCTTACCCAGACGCTCAGAGGCAAGGGGGCTTTGCCTTGGAAAAGGCAACTCTGTACATCTCAAATTTCTGATTTGTGAGTGTGTCAGTTCTAGAAAGGTCCACTGAAATCCATGATGTTCCATGCAATACAAATGTAAATGACTATAAATTCAAAGTGTGATTAGTTCTCCACTTGCTTATTGGAAAAACTCTAAACCTTCCATAGAGATGATAAAAAGCATATGGCGAACAGCATTTTCAAAAAAACAGCTATGTCTCTTGAACAACACTTTGTTTATACAAGATTTGGTTGTCTCCCTCACCCGTCCCCAGAGGCTCTTCTTTGAGGGTGTTTGAGGAACTCGCAGTGTATGAGCCACTGACAATATTTACTGAGAGTCTGGTAGCAATCAGGCAACCTATATGCCTGCTTCTCATTGCTAAATATTCCAAACCTTTATTGAGATTATTAGAACCTATTTAATGGCTCACTGAACTTAGAAACCATACAATTTTCCTATTAACCATTTCCATCTAAATATTTATGATAGCAGTTCATACAAGAAATAATAAAAGATACAAAAAATGAGGAAGAGAGAGGTATTTCCTCAGATGCCTGGGAGCAAGACCTCTCCATAACTCTAGCATAAACCAGTGGTGCAACTCAAAGGAAGCTAACTGAGAAACACAAAACAGATCTGATGATGATGAAAGGAGAACCTGGTCATGTCTTTAAAGGAGTCTGCATAAATTTGGATACAAGGCTTTTTTCCATGATTAAAGCCAATATTTGAAACCACTCATTAATTTCTTTTGGGTTCGGTAAGGAGCCTTGCAGTCGAATTACTATGTGGTAGAAACTGATTTTTCTATTTCAAACTAGAAGGTAAGTCAAAATTCCAACACAGTTTTCATCAGCATACTAAAAGTACAGTTGTGGAAGAGGAAAACAAATAATTATGATTTCTTCTTTGAATGGAGTATTGATGGAATTTTGAGAAAAACATAGTTGTGAGAGCTTGGGAACAAATTGATACGACCTGTAGCTTCAGATCTCAGTCTGGAGTCTGAGCTATCAAGAGAGCAGAAATTAAGACAACAGGACTGTTCCATTTATTTAATTATCTGAAAAGAGTCCTTCTGCCAGAATTCTTCAGTTCAGGTTGTTTGGGTGCAATTCTCCGTACCAGTCAGAAAGCGCAAGGAAATCAATGCAGGACAGCATCGTCAGAAGAATGTGAAGAACCAGGCTGTCAGGGCAGGTGCTCACAATCTTGCTTCTGCTTTATGCATGTTCCATGAAGACAGACATGTTTAAGTTCAGTTGCATTAACGTGGCACTGAGCTTGAGTTAGATGCCTTGTCACTAGACAAGAATTATTGGCCCAGACTAATTCTGTGACGCATAGTTTCTAGACAGGATCTGGCTTGCACCCAACTGGCTTGCAGTATTGAGAAAAAGGACATGAAAACTTTCTGACCACTCCACAAAAAAACACAGACACTCAAGGGCATAATCTTCAAAATTGCTGCCTCAATGTACAAACATCTCTAGTTTTCAGATTAAGGTTGTGTAGGTTTCTAATGTTCTGCTTGAGGGCTCTGTAAGAGCATTGCTCAATACCAAGAGGAGCAAAACTTGACACCTAGTTGATTCCTAAATCTGATCAGGAATGTCAAAAGCCAACAGTTCTTTATTTTGGAAAAGAGAAAAGGTGATAGTGTGTACAACCTACCACTGTTAGAAAGATGGATCAACAACAACCAAAAATAATGTGAGGTTCAATGTTCTCACTTTTCCTTTGCTCCAGGAATAAAAGACTTGAGCAGAATAGAGAGTAATTGCACCCAGAGTGCTGTGAAAGCTGATGTGAGACTGGTTATGTGCAATATATATAGGTATGACTGGGAATCTAAATATAGAAGTGACAAATCGTTATTCCTGGGAATTCTCCACTGACGTAGCTGTTGTGATGTTAAAGAAGAGTATGGCTCCAGCTAAATTAGGTCATGAGATATTAGCACCTTTCCCTTTATGTTCCTTTTCATAAGGAAATAAAATACACAAGACTCGCAGATAATAAGATTATAAAGCCCGTAATTCAAAAGACATATAATGGAAAAACTGAAGTCATGTAAGTGCATCCTCATACCATCCACATATATACATTAAGGGACACTCCTTTTCCAGGAAGTTTAATATCCAAAATTAGTTCTGAGGAATCCTGTCATGGCAATGCAAGAAATAACAAATGTCCAACCGTCTTCTCCCTTCTGATGAATTTGCTGCTCCCCGAGTAAAATCATTGGAAAATCCACCAGTGTTCATGCAAAACGTAGCAGCCTTGGTGGGAGCTGCTCTAAACAAAAATACCAGGCCTTACAGAAAAATGGCAGAATGCAAGCATTCATTTACTCCCACTAATTCTCACTGAGATGGGAAGGTGTAGAGATGCCTGGTGGCAGGCAGCAGGTTAAGTGACTCTGAGATATACAGTGACACATGTGCACTTGTCTGAGTGCCCCAAGTTAGTAAAATTCTGGGCATGAGAAGACATGATATTTTCAGCTGGGAAAGACTGGTCACAAAATTATTGTAGAATGTGTTCGTTGACATACACTCTGCATGAATATTTCCATTTAAAGAATATATTAAAGCAACCCTAGATACCATAGAACTTGACATCGAGGATGATCAAGTAGAGAGCTTATGGGTCAAGGTAAGCCAATAAAGGTAAGCCAAGGTAACCCAATAAACCTGAAATTCTGCTCAGAATATGTTACAGACCACCAGATCAGGAGGAAGAGGCAGACCT
>WEKX01011645.1:0-16986 GCA_013390025.1 Pitta sordida
CATAGTGAATTTTGCTCCCAGCATTCTCCCAGCTCTAACAAGAGAGGTGTTCACACCTAAGAACTTGTGCTGCTTGGGGTGCTAAGTCATGCTACTGGGAAAAAGGGAGATCTCTATGAACGAAAAACATCAAATTAAATGGACTCTGACCTTTTTTCAGAGTATGGATTCCAGTTATTATTTTGTTGTATAAAATATTGGCATTGCTCTACACTTGTTCCAGCACCATATATGGGAATACTGAAAAGAACTTTTGTAATGGAAATGCAAGATTAAGAGGCAATTTTTAGCTTCCACATTTGTAATATGAAGCTTTTCCAACTAAGTAACAGGATTATCAAGTTCCTTGAAGGAATTTCTTTCAGGAAAGTAGCTGCCAGTAGTCAAACTCTAATAAGATAGGCTTTAGTTTGGAAGATACATGATGCTTTTCTACAGCTTAAGGGTAGTACAAGTGTTTTGAATTCATATTTTTGTACCCAATAATTTATCTTAGATCAAAGAAGTCAGCTGGTAATATGCCCTTTGGTACTATGTAATCACTTTTGTATCTTTGTAGTATTAGATATGATGATGTACTTGGAAAAAATACATTACATACACTCTTGATGCTATAAACCTGGTGAGTCTTGATAAGAAGTATTATTGTTTCCTTTTTCTGTTTTGGAATGAATGAAAAGCCATTGGATATTCCCTTTTGAAGAAACATATTTCTTCAAACCTTGAAAACATCTACCAGTTCAGAAAGAAATACATTCACTTCTGGCTACCTTCTTTAGATCTGAGAGTAGGTGATAAGGAAGAGACATATCAGCTAATATATTATTTGATTGCAATTAGGTCAACATTAATTTTTCACCACTCTTGTTCAATGAAAGCACAGCTTCAACATTCCCAGCTTGATGACAGTAAAGCACTGCTACAAACTTCCAGCAACTCATGTTTCAAGGACTACCTATGGGAAACTAAGCTGAGACAAAATCTCAGTATGCAGTTTCAGATTTAATCTCTCAGCTTTCAAATTCAGGTTGGGTATGGTTCTAACATTTCTACACTCAGTAGATCTTCACAGTAATCTCCAAAGAGCAAGCACATCAAATTACAAAACAGTGCTGTTGAGCTAAGGATATATGAATAATAGGGATGCAAGACAAAGTTCACAAAGTCATGTGGATTTCTTAGTTGTCACCATGTTATCTGTCTCCTATATAAACAAATATAAATAGACCACAAAATATTATGCCTTAGTGCTCCTGATGACATGGGAGCATTTTTCATTCTGCTCCTACCTTTAGTGATCTGCTACATTCAAGTCTTCCAAGTTAGAGTTTGGAGATGAAGCAGACATTTTTCTATTAGGGGCCAACAGCCTCTTCATGGGAAATGTTTCATCGTAGTGCGCAATCTTACCTTTTCCAAACAAAAGGTTTTTTGAGCTTTGTTTTGTAATGTAGAGACAATTCCAGTTTCATTAAATGGTTTTAGAAGCCTCAAGTGGAGCAAAACCATGTGTGAAACTTCATTACTGGTACAAAACTGCACTCTGACAAGATGAACTGTTGGCTGCAGTTACTACATTGAATCAAGCTAGACCCTACTGAGAAAATGAGGATAAATACTCCCAATAAAAAGAAAATATGAACTGTGCTTTACCTGTTTGGTTTGTGTTTAAAAGTAAACGACACCACTGGGGGATTAGGTACAACAGAAAAGTGGTAGTAGTGGCTATAAACCACAGTTCAAAAAGATTCATCTTCAACAAACTCAAGCATCTTCAAAAGGAGATAGGAAAGACAGAAAATCAGGTGTGTATTTTTGCCTTTATCTAGGTGTTCTCTAGCCTGTTTGGGACACTTCTGCAATCAGTTCAGGTTTGCCTCCATTGTTGCTGTTACCAGTACTAATTAGAGAGTTGTTCATTTTGCTCCTACTCAGCAAAGTCACAATGAAGTGTAGTCTCAGATGTGCTTTCACAACTGCAGTTGTTCATGTTTTGCTACAGTGCTAGTTTTTCTCTACAGCTTTTATCAAACCTTTCATCTCAGTACTACTCACCTTCCAGCCTAAACCATACTTCTTCCCCTCTGGAAGGCTTAATGGGGACAAGGATGCTGCAGGACATCTACTTGATTTACTTATAGAAACGTCCTCGAAGCCATAATTGAGGAACAGCCTGGGTCTTTATGTGCCCAAACTAGATTTTTGTGAACCCTTTCTTTAGAGGATCTGGAGATGGGCCAAAGATTTATAGAGATTCTGCTACAAGGTGGTAAAGCTCTGTGTGCTGTTATCAGAAAAGCAGCTTCATGCTCCTCCTAACACATGCATTTGTAACAAAAAATATTCTTGCCTTCAGCTAAATCATACGGCATTGTACACTGGGACTGCAAGTGTAGAAAAACCTTCAGAAGAATTATTTGAGGAAGGAAGAGTTAATATTCCCTCAAGGAAACTTTGCTGCCAGGGAAAAAACATCTTCCCATGAAGTTTTATGTGCTTTCTCTTCCTCATGCTTGCCAGAGAGGGTGACTCCCTGCTACAAGTAAAAAAGTTCTCGGAGACTTGCTTGAAGGCTCCGCAAGGCTTTGACCAAGCATGATATTAAAAAGGCCTAGAAAGAAAAAGTGGTATGTCTTTTTCATGTCCAGTGCTTAGCACCATAATGTTAGTGTTTTCAGCTTTTGGAAATAATTTTTCCTAAATCCTTAGCTGTAGCCTGGTATCTGGGTACCCACAGGCAATTTTTCTTCATAGGGAGTAAAGAAAAGACTGGGGGACTGAGGTAGAAGAAAAACAAGAAGGAAAAAATGAAAGGATTATTTAGTAAGAATGATTAAACTTGTTTTTCTTCAAAACACAGAAAACAAGACAAACTTATCTTTTTAGTAGAGTTAGGGCACTTCATAATTCAGACACTTCTGCCCACTCAGCCTGCACCAGCATGCTGAGGTCTGAACTGATTTAACCAAAGCTTCAGCCAGAGGCTTTGAGAGGCATGTGTCCTGGTTTTGGTTTTTTGTTCCTCTGGCAGCGAGGGGGTTAACAGCTCAGCTCTTGCCTGGACCTCAGTAGCTGTCATGAAATTCAAGGTTAGAGATAAGATACCTCGGTGAATAAACATATTTGGGAGAAAAGAAAAAAACCCTTACTAGTAAGATGTAGAGTGCCGGGTCAGGACATGTGTAAGAAGCTGAAAACTATGAAGCCCCCGCTCCGGGCTACTAGAGAAGGGGTAGGAATATTCTTCCAGGCATCCTGCTGCTGCTCGTGGAATGGACGGACCATGGTGTAAGCCTATGGAACAGAGAAAGAGAAACCTGAAGCCACGACTGAAGATGGAGAATCATGCTGCAACAGCTGAAGATGATTGGGAGACCAGAATACAGAGCCTGGAGCTGAGAGCNCTTTTCCAGTTTTTTCCTCCAGGAGATGTTGTGGGTGAATCTCTGGCATCCAGCCAGGGTCAAACCACGACAGCATGGACGACGCTTAACTGCTGCTCATGCCATGGGATGCAGCTCCTTGTCCTGCTAATCCCCCTGCAGGAAAATTCATTGAGCACTGAGATTTTCTCTTGTGGGCAAAGACCAACCTCTTTCTACACAAGTTAACTATATGGTTAGAGTTAGAACCATAGAGCGGTACCTTCAAAATGGAATGTCCACAGAGAGATACCATGCAGTAATGGGGTGAGACACTGCTACAGTTTGGAAACTAGTCAGTGGAAACCAGGGAACAGGAACAAGTGGACATCATTCAGTGTGGCAAGGATTGGGACTGAGCTGGAGGTGTGTACTATTTTTGAATAGGTACAGTCCCCTAACCCACAAAAATTAACAGGGTACACAAAATTTGAGGAAGTTCAAAGGAGTGGAAAAGGTGGCATGCCCTTTCTAGAAAGCTGACAAAGACCAGGAGCAGAGGTGCTGTTCAGACATTAAAACCTCTATAAAAACAGTAGCTGTAAGTTTTACCTCTTCCCACAAGGCTGAAATTTTAAAGAATGTAACCAGAATGCAAACTTGTACACAGTTCAGCTTCAGAGAATTTTTTATTAGTTCCAGTTCTAGTAGAAATATTTCAATACACACCCACAAGAAACTGCTTGGAGCACTAAGAATTGACGCTGTCATGCAAAAAAACTCTCATTGTCAATTATGCTGACTACCTTCAGATGACGTGGAAAAGAGTGTTAGGAAAGACAAAGACCTTCACAAGAATGTAGAGTATATGGATCAACATCAAAACGTTCTTCATTTCCCACTGCTGAGAAATATTAAAACTTAAAACTCACTTCTCCGCTCCTACCCAAGGTCTGACCTCTCCCCCACCCCCTGCAGAATAAGTAGATCTTAATGAATTCTGCCCATCACATCTGCCTGATGTCATCTGAAGAGTCTGCAAGGTCTAACACCTTTGTTTTGAACTGCAGCTACAAAAGACACAGAGTCATCCCTGTTCCCACATCACTTCATTTAGGTTCTGCATCAGGTCTCCAAGGGTGGTCTGGACAATTGCCTTGCTGTCCAGAAGACCTCCCAGGTGTTGCAAGCAGTTTCATTGAAGAAAAAAAGTGTGTCAGAGGTACATTGCTGAAAAAATGATTAGGAGGGAGATTTTGGATCCTGGCAGTTCTCATCTCATTGGGCTAAGCAGATCTAGGGTCAGTCTTCTGCCTCTAATGGGAATTGCATACTTACAGGTCTGACTTGGGTCCAGAGTGCCTGTCAAACATTGGTGCTACAAATACAGCAGCTATTGAATGACTGAGTTTCAGAGCAGAGAGCTCAAAACACTGTGGTCACTACGCAAAAAGGCATTCAGTGCTTTTTCTCTTTTTGATTTGCTACAGAAAAACAAAATTTGTTTTATAACATAACACCCTAATAGCTTTGGAGGCTGATTAAATGCTTTATTATCGTGTCAGCAATTAATTTATCTCAGGGTTATTCATCGCTTGATGTTTCAAGTCAATACAGATTATCTGTTAAACAACCTTTAAGAAGACAAACAATCAATGCAGCACTTGACTGAATGTTAGACATAAACCTCCCAGGTAATAGTTTTAGCTCTTATGAAACAGGATGTATCACCACAGGCTTTCAAGGTATGCAGGGGTGAGCTTTTTAAATCAGAAGGGGAGACATTGGTTATCTAAGGGCATTTTATTATGAACAACGTAGCAATAACTAACATCATAGTGATGCCTGAGAGAAAAAAATTTCCTAAACAAGGATGAAGTAAGGAGCTGGTCTTTAATGGAAGCTTCCATGTCTACAATGTGCAAAGACATTTGCTGGCCATAGAACTAGTACTCTTTTTACAATGCTAATTAATTATCACATCTAATAGATACATCCAATCCAGAAGTCATTCATCCCTGATCTTGCCCACCAGGTCTGCCTCTTGGAGCTTCTCCAGGGGGTTTTGGGCCTTTCGTCTTGCTTTGTCAACCTCATGTCTTGTTTCCCTCCAGTTTCATGTCCCAAACAGGATGTCCTTGCTACAATTGGTTTTTTCATGAAAAGAAGGTTAAATAATATTTCACGGACTGTGAGAAAGAGGTTTTCCACCATCCTAAGTATGAGAAACCATGCAGCTGTGTTAAAATTCAGAAATATAAGGTATATAAAGAAATCTTAAGGACTTGGTACCAGTGACTGCATGAAAGGACACAGAAGCTGAATGCCACTAAAACAAAGGCATCCAGAAAGGTGTTCTTTTCCAACCACTCCCACTGCTCAACATATGTACTTTGTATATAGCCTTTCATGCAAGAGCAGATAAAGAACCCAGTCATGGAGGCCTGGGGCAAGAAAAGAGCCAGACAGCAAAGCTACTTGATGATGAATTCCACCCTAGATAAAGAAAATTTTACAAGGAAATGGAATGGAAGGAGGGGTTGCACAGGTCTAACTCAGTCTTTGTAGCTGGGTGGTGACCATACAGGATAGCTGAAACTGTTGTTCAGGGAACGAAAAGTCTTGCAAGATCAACTAATAGACAACCATCACACTTCCTTCCGAAATAGCTCAGCAGTGGCTGTTTAAATAATATAATTCAAAGGAGACAATATGTCAGCTCAACTATAATGCTTTTATGATAGTATGTAATATATATGGTTCCAAAATTTTCTGGACTTCTCTTGTGTCCCCATGATGTCAGTGCTGCACAATTCTACAAGAGAGTTACAGACAAGCTTTTGACTCCTTCAGAGGCAGGGAGGCTCTGCAGAGAGATCTATACACATTAGAGAAGTTCATATCAATTAGAGAAGTTCAATTAGAGAAGTTCAACAAGTGCTGGATTCCGCACCTGGGATGCATCAACCCTGGGTGTATGTATAAATGGGGAATGAGATGCTGGAAAGCAGTGCCAGAGAAAACCTGGGGATCCTGCTTGATGTCAAGTTGAATATGAGTAAGCAGTCCCCTGGCAGCCAGGAGGGCCAACTGAGTCCTGGGGGGGCATCAGGCAAAGCATCACCAGCCGGTCAAGGGAGGAGATTGTCCTGCTCTGCTCTGTGCTGGAGAACTCACCTTGAATATTGCGTGAATTTTTGGGCACCACAATATAAGAAAGATACTAGGCTCTTAGTGCCCAAAGGAGGGCAACAAAGATGGTGAAGGGCCTTTAGAGGAAGCCATATGACAAGCAGCTGAGGTGACTTGGTCTGTTCACCCAGGAGAAGTGGAGACTAAGAGGAGACCTCATTGCAGTTACAACTTCCTCATGAGGGGAAGAGGAGGGGCAGGCACTGATCTCCCTGTGATGAGCAATGACAGGACCCGAGGTCTAAAGTTGTGTCCAAGGATGTTTAGGCTGGATATTAGAAAAAGATTCTTCACACAGAAGGTCGTTAGGCACTGGAACAGGCTCTCCAGGGAAGTGATCACAGCACCAAGCCTCCCAGAGATCAAGAAGCATTTGGATGTTACTCTCAGGCATATGGCGTGACTCTTGGTGATGGTCCTGTGCAGGGCCAGGAGCTGCGCAGGATGATCCTTGTGGGTCCCTTCCAACTCAGCATATTCTGTGATTCTTGTGATTCAATTAATTTTTATGTTCCTATTGTTTTATTAACCAAGCTTCCTACGAATACCTGAAAACCTAGCCCCTCAAATCTCCTGATCTCTACAAAATGGTAGGGACAAAAGTATTACTAATCACCTGTAGACCTAGGAAGCCATAAAAGAGATTTACATCTTTTATCAGGAAAACCAAGGCACTGTAAAGTAAGGAAACACTAGCTGCAATCTCAACTCTAAATTCCTGGGAAATCTAAATACTTCCCCTGGGTACCTGTAATAGGCCATGTTTTCACATTTATGTTTCTGTAAACTGTGAGGATACATGAAAACTCAGCATCAGCTTGGGGAAAACAAGTTTTTACCATAAATGGCAAAATCAAACTTTCCTCTTGCTAAAGCTGACAGTAAGCAGTCTACCTCTCCACCCAGCTGTAGATGTACTTGATAAGTATTCTTTTACTGCTCCTTTTCTTTCCTTCTCTCCTCCCATATCCAATTCACTCACAGCTCTAGCTTCATGTGTGTTGCCCTACTTACCTTGTTTTGCATTTGCCCTGAGAAACTGCCCAATCTCATGACTTAATTAATTAAGTTGTGGGCAACTTCAGCTCATAAAACTGCCTAGTAGATGGATGCTCAGTAGGACTCAGCCCTGCAGCTATCACTCATAGGTTTAACAAGCCTTATTCACCCCATTTGGATCTTTTGTGGGTATTTAGCTCTAGATATACCATTTTAACTACTGCCTTTCCAAACACCTTGTAGAAGCACAGTGGGAGAGGCAATCAGGAATATTTATGAGTCTTGAGCTTCCTCTCAACTCATGAGCCTGTTTAGTTACAGCAGCTTCAAATGATTGGTAGGAAAAAAAATCTCCACTGTTCAGCAATAAATGGGGCCACAGAGCTCTCCCTATGCTCAGTCTGGTTGAATACAGTAAAACAACAATGTCCCTATGAGAGGAGCTTACAGCATGGAGGATATGTAATTTACTATTTATTCTCAGAAACCCAGAACCATTCACAGAGAAGGAGGTGTGAACAGGAGGTGCAGGTTCTACCTCAGATCTCAGTTCCTCCATTCACAGCCTGCCCATTGACAAGAGTACCTCTCCTTTGCTCTCACTCCCTCTCCCTTCAGCTCTTCTGAAGTCTAATACGGCAGATGGCAGCAAGCAGTGTAGGGACTGGGGCTAAGGGAACCACATAAGAGGACATGGAGGGAAGGGGCAGAACTGGGTTGGGAAGTGGGAGTACCCAGAAACAAGAGTGCCTGTCAGGACTGACACAGCAGTTGCAGAGATGGATTCAATGTAGAGCAAGAGAAATTATTTCCTGTGGCGCGTGGTAGTTAACTAGTATGCACAAATCTTGGATGGTGGAAGACCTTGAACACTAAACAAGGTAAGGTACTGGAATGACAATTTTCAGTGGCATAGAACCAAAATTCTATGTGCAGAAGGAGGAATTCTGATTTTCTCTACCTACCTCAGAAACAAACTTAAGAAGTCCACTATTGTTCCAGCATGAGAACTCTAGCAGCCTTCAATACTTTAAGATGATTGTTTAGCAGCTTGATTAATAGTGACTTTCTTCTGCCTTTCAAAAGCAAATACACTCTATTTTCCACTTATTTCTCTTCACTGGTCTTCTAAAATCCATTTTCAAATAAAAATGTGTCATTTTTTCGTAGCAAATTAGGAACTCATACATAGGAGTTATTTTGACAAGAACAAGCCTACCACAAAAATCTTATTTGCAATAATTATAGTCCCAAGATACTCACAGTGAATCTCGCCACATCAAATTTTGATGAGCAGTGAATGTTCTGTTATCACAAGGCTATTGTAATGTGCCAGGAATTTGTCCACTGACAAATGAACCTAATGTGGTCTCCCATCCACACAGGCATAAATCCCTTACAAATGACAGAAATTAGACAAGCATCTCAGGTGGAACCCATTTTACCTAATTTAGACATTCAAATTAGCAGTTATGTAAGACTCTTGCCAGCAGTTCCATCCTTTGAAGTCAGTGGAAAGAAATAACAAGTGAAAACACATGTAGAACACACCAGACAAACTTCCCTGTAGATGTGCTCATTACCTATTCACCTGGAATACTCAGCTTGACCAGAAAACTTAATGTTGTTGTCCCAAGCTATGAATCCTAATCACAAAGGGGAAGACAACCACCAAGCAGTGCATGCTAATTATAGAGATCTTCTGTTTGTTTCATACTTGAGACTGCATGTTTGTATTTGTGAGAGCTGAGCTGTGAAGGGAAGGATCCATTGTTAGGATCTTGGAGGATATGTGGGACTGCAATAGAAATGAAGATTATTCAGACAATCAGAAATCTCTTCTGGAGCTAGCAGCATTCAGAGATAAGTTGTGTTTTTGGAGTTGAATAGTAAAATTGTCTCTTCACTATTGCACAGAGGCAGGCACATTCCCTTGCCTATCAAAAGATAAGAAACCTCACTTACAGAGCTACCTTTATGACACAGAGCCGGGGCAGAGTAGCCGGAAGTCCCAAGAAGTCTGCCCCGGACATTGCTCATACAGAGAGATGGCAGTCACCTCTCCTGGGCAGCACCATTGTCATGCTGAGTCCCATCAGAAACATGGAGGAGGCTTTTCTCATGGGTACAACTCTGACAGTGGAGAGATGACACTTTGTAAAGGAGCTTATTCCTCTTCCTTGTCTTTGAAAAGGAGCAAGATGATAAGATCATCCTCTGAAGGAAACTAGCCTCTGAAGTCTCTGGGCTTCCAGATCCAACCAGACTGGTGAGGGCTGGCATTTAGGAGCAATCACCCACACACATTAAATATGTAGTCTTAGAGGGTCAAAATATCCTTCAGGCCGAACCTGCAATGAGAGATATTTACTCTCCCATGGGGAGACACAGGCTGGATTTTCCACTCTAACTTGAACACTGGTAAGTACTAACAATTTTGTCCATTTAACTTCATGTTCAGAATCCACTGACAGCTAAGGTACATCTCATCCCTAGAATTAACACACAAAAGTCTCAGTCCTAGGGATGCCTCTAGAAATACTACACAAAGCAATCCTCCAGCTGTGCAGCAGTTTCAGCAGCCACTATTACAGTACTCACTTCCCAAGCTCTGCAGTTTCCTCCTGCCTCTCCTCACTACCAGGTTGCCCCAGCCATTATTTCCCTCTGCAGAATGGCGACAAGCAAGGACAAGATTAGTGCTGCCTGACTAGAATGCAACTATAGAGATGAAGGATCATTTCACTCATAGGTTGGCTGTAATGTAGAAACACAGTTAGTGATACGGTACCAAAACCAAAACCAAACTCCAGAACCAGAAATGCCCCATGGACAGTGCTAACATAATCTTTTTGTACATTCCTTTGCTATTAGGCATATTAATTTATTATAAGGTTACCATTTAAGAGCTGGAATTTTATAATGACCAAATGACATTCAAATTAAATAAATAACCCCAGGGAAAACATAACACACACATTTATACCCCCCAACTTAATGGTATGGTTTTTATGGCAGCTAAGATACAAAATTTCTGAAGGACAAGAAAATAGCTTGTCAAAGTCTCAAAATAAATCCTTAAGGTTTACACACACATGATTATGGGAATAAACAATATCATATTTGATTTTTATTAGACGCAACAGTGAAATGAGGGTGTGGTTTAACATCTAAGTGCTTTTATGCTGTAGCCAATAGTAAACATTGGTGTATGAGGGAACAGCACAGAAAATATATAAAAGAGCCTGAAACTGCAATAAAGTATCTCCATTTTGTGCTAATGCCTGGAGTCTGTGCCTTCATTCAATCTCCACGCATGATTTTACAACAACAGACCCTACTCACATGTTTGCATTTAGATGACCCTGTCACAGTCCACCCAGCTGGGTTGGATGCATGATGGTTCATTTGCTGAATCTTGAAGTGCAAAAGAAAATTCCAAAAAGAGGTTTAGCTTTGGTCAAAGAGTGAAGCTTTATTATGTGCCTGTAAAGCAGGAACGCAATAGGTAAAAGTGAGATAGGAAAGGTAAAGAGAAAGGGTTTATAGCTACTACCAGAATGACGAGTCCTCAAGGCGTCCCTACAGATCATCGTGATGTGGGGTGGGAGAAGCTTACAAAGTTCAATTGCTAAAAGGCCATCTTTTACACTAGATGTTACCCCTTGCCCCCTCCTCTGTCCCAATCTGTCTTTCTCTGCCACGTATGTCCAAGGAAGAGTGTCCGAGGCGTGGTCAGTCTCAAGTGGCCTTTTGCCAGGAAGTGTGGTTTTGTGTTGCAATGACAGGGCTGTATGATTCACAGCATATCGTTCTGTCCCTGGATGATGGGGAGAAGATTATAGCATATCTTGTTCCATGCCCCTGATAACAGAGGAGAGTAGGCATATCTTGTACCACACTGTCATTGCTCTGGAGCACCTGCACCCTAGTTTCCATAGGAACCACACTCCAGACTCAGTCCAGGGAGCGTCACTTAGCAGGCCAAACTCTTGTCAAGACCTTAGCCTCAGTTTTTTTGGGGTACCTATATTGTCCAAGTCCCGGATGACAACATTGAGACAGTATTCCTCTTCTGACCGACTCTTACAGCAAGATGTTTATAATCCTTGCTTTAAAGTGAATGCTTTAACTGGTATTTGGAATAGAAAAAAAAGTCTGAAAGTTAGAGATTGAGTTTCCATCAAAATTAATAAGGCTTGACTGTTTTACTCACATTTCCTCTTAATCCTTTTCTTCTTATTGAAAATATTGGTGATTTCCAGATTGTTACTTACATGTTTTAAGTAAATGTGAAGAAATCCAATTGGTGCTGCTACAAAACCAGCAGGAAAGGAATTTCCCTGGTTTCTATATATAATCCATACTTAGATCACAATACAAAGTCTAAAACAAAACTGTAAATAACAAGAATACTGAACTGATGCAGTTCTACTCCAGCATTCAAGTCATATTGACCATTTAACACAACTTTGAGCAGAAGCTCAGCTGCAAGACCAGTTGATTATAAATGCCAGCAACTGCAATGTAATGCAATTTCAGGAAATATCAGGCAACTTCTCTCCAGCCAAGAAGTCTATCACATCCCACCTCAAACTGTGCTTGTGAAACCCCTGCAAACAGAATTTAGCCTGTGGCACATCTGCACCCAAAGGGCCATGCAGACCTGAAGCTCAGGGGTACAGACATACTGTCTCAGCGGAGTTCAGCTGCTACACAGACTAAAAGGGGGCTGTTAAGTTTGGCTGTTCCATGAAATGACTGCAGTACAAAACAGATAAGCTTCGAGTTCCACAGTTGTGAGCAAGCAATGATTTGTACACCTTCTTCTCAAGGATAGAACAGTTATAAATTCTTCAGCTTAAAGTAGTTGCTGTCATTTAGGAAGTCATTCATCAACGAGATCAAATAATTTCCTAAATAGGTGATAAAAATTCCCTTCTTTATCCAGAGATTTCATCCATTTGATTTATTAATTCATTATATAGAAGTAAGCACTTGTTTATGGTGAACAAAGATGACAGAATACAATTTTTTATCTAATAATACTAAAGTGAAGAGACTTACACTTTTGAAGCTGAAAGAGTCTACTAAAAATTTATAGTGAAAACATTCTCGTTAATCCAATGCAGCTTTTTTAATACACTGCAATTTATTTTTAAATTTATTTTAGAAAGAATGGGTTTACATAGCAAAGCTCAGAAGATTTTTAGGAACTGTTTAGAGAAAGAGTCATCATAAGGTATCTGCTGAGCTTGCATAAATGAGATTAAATGACTCTTGGGGAATCTTTTCAATGCTGCACCTTTTTTATGAATGTACTTAAAAATTTGGCATGTTGTGTGAAATTCTTTTAGCCCTTACAAAAGATGAGGTAAGATGATTATAATCAATAGGACTATACTAAAGCAATGCAGGTCAGAATATGACAAGAGAATGAAACCAAGAAACAGTTTATTAAAAAAAAAAAGAAATAAGATTGGATTAATAGCATGAGGAGACACTTGAATTATTTTGCTTTTTCTTCCAGCAAGATGAGAATGATTGAGAAGGTGCAAATTCCTTAAATATGTAAGAAAAAAAAGGGGGGGAGTAAAAGGGTAAACCAATCCCACAGACTTTCTATAAAGCTACTATAACCTTCATAATTTAAAAGTACACAGTTCGTCATACTGTTTCTTTTCAGTTGTGCTTTACTCACACACAATTTATTTTGTGGATTTAATTTCCCTGGATCTCTGCCAGATCTTTTCAGCCTCATCTCAGGTCTTCAGTCAAAACCCCTATACTGCAGTACCTCTTCTGGTCCACATCCTGATCACGTATATCATGCAAGTTTCAATCAGATGAATTATGAATTAACCTTTGGGCAGCTTCTCCTTGTTCATGAGTCAGAGCTTTGATCTTGGACAGTAGATAACTGAAACAAAAAAATCCATTCCTGGTTTCTTAACAGTTTTTTTAGATGTTTGCTTTCTTACTGGAGGACAAAAAAGTACGTCTTCAAAATGCCACACTGTCTATGTCTTTCAACAGGGATGATTTGGAGAATCAGAAAATTACAAATTTAGTGTGTTAGGTAAGGGCATAGAGATTTGGGGATTTTATTGAATTAGTGAAAATTTAGTGAATTTCTAGTGAATTTTAGAAGGATTAGTAGACTTTAGAATCATTGAGAAGGCCTGAGAGTTAAGGTTGAATAATAAGGGCGTCCTGCAGGTTGTGAAAGTAAACAAAATCAAATGCTAACCACAACAAGGGGAAAAGAATGTACAACATTGAAGCTAATTGGTTGAGGGATTCATAGCAAATGACATAATGTTGAGAGGATGAATATTCATGGAGCAATTTGCATATGTATGAGACAAGGGGTTAAAGATTGGTGACAAATCTGGGCGGTCTTCTTTTGGCACCTGGCAAGGGCAGGGGACACTCTGGTCCCTCTTCCTTGGCTCTTAGGCCAAAAATAAACTTTTCTGTAAAATGCAAGTAATTACCTTGAGTCCTGACTGATTTTCCTTAAATCAGGGACACAAGATATCTCTTGAATGTTCTCCAAGAAAAGGTAGTCAGAATCACAAGTCTTTGGTCATGATTTTTAAAATTTTATTTACAGCTTCTTGATGCACAATATTAAAGATGAAAATCTGCTAACAAACATAAACAACCTTCACGTTTAAATAAAGATGGAAAAGATGTGCCCCCTGTATAAGATCTTTAATGAGACCTTGTAATATTTGTGCACAACTTGCAACATGAAAACACCTCTATATTGCCATTTATTCCCTCTTGCTTATATCAAATCAGTAGCAATATGCCTTAAAATTGTTTCTTAATAACCAATTGACAGGGACTTCACGAGAGTCCAATTGTCCCTTTTGATCAAGATTGGAATAAAAATGCTACGTGTAAGTTCTTAGATAAGAAAATTGGGATCAGAATGAGTAACTGACAGTCACTAATATAATAATAAATAGGTTACCCAATGTGACAGAAAAAGACTATGAGGCAGAGAAAGTGTAAACATATCTCATTGACAGTTCACATAAACACTAAGGTGGTCTGATTGAGATCCTCTGGAACTCTATCTGCTATGTGTAAGGCAAATTATTCTTACACCTCCCTAATCATTACTTCAGCCCTCTTCATGCCAGAAAACTAAACAATGGGGTAACCCTCACATTTTTCAAGTCTTATTAGATAACTTTTTGTCCACAAATCCTTTGTAGTCTGTATAAACTCTGTGTACATGAAGGTTTAACTGCCCTGATAATACCAGCATTAGGAGGAAATGGAGTCTACACACTGCTATACAATATATGTTCATCTTCTTGTTCCTCTTCTTCATTAAAAACAGACAGGTGGAACTATTTGCACTTTGTACCACAGGTCCTCTGATGAATTCGGATGACAAACACTACCAAATGACGCATTCTAACATTACATTGATTGCTTCATTTAGAAGGATTCTGAATTAGCTCCTCACCTGGTGCAAGCGACAGTACCATCCAGCTCATCGGAATATAAACCCTAGATTATAATGCACCAATCTCCACACAAAAAAAACCCCAACAATGCCCCCTCCCACCCTCAAACAGTGCATGTGTACATATAAAGTTTACAAACTAAAGTTTCCATGTACTATTTTACATGAGGTGCATTCTTTTTCACTGAGACTCTCCAGCTGAAAACCCGAACAATGAGGAAGCAGTTCTGTACTTTTTCATGCATCTATGAGAAAGAACGACATTCAATATTAAACACATTTCTTGCTGCTATTTTATTCATATTTTCCTCTTGATAATAATTATGCTGGCTTACAGGGAAAAAGAGAGTCAATACAAAAAATGTATACTGTAGCTCTGCTGCCCAGAAGTTCCCAATTCTAACCACATAGCTCTTTTATATCAAATATTTTAACTGCTTATATTATTCTAGCTTGATGAGAATGTGTTGCTTGAAAATTCTGACTTGTATGTCAAATTGAACTTTGAGAGAGAGTGTATATCTGGTGTGTGATCACCTTAATCAGGAAGATTACTATTCTATTTTAAAAATAAAGATTCATTTCCAAAAAGCCTGAAGCACCTGTATTTTCTGTTAGCATTATGTAACACTTATACAGGTACTCACAAGATGATAATTCTGAATTTGTCAAGTGAATCGGTCTTTTTGCTAGTATCCATTCTCACCATATAAATACTGGCTTGCTGATGAACTATACTCAGTACAAGAGACATGGATTCTATTTCACTTGCCTGCACTCCTTGTAGCAGTACAGTGCATGAGCTCATTTAGAGTTCCCCAGCTGTCGTTATTACATGGTCAGATGCTGCTTGATTGGTACCATCACTATTAATCACAGCGCTGATATTTCACTTATTTGGTAATGTATTTTTTTGACGTACACCATATGCCAATTAACATCTCCTAAATTACCTTCTCATCATCAATCTTTATTCCCCATTTTGGCCTAAATTTTTAATATTATACACTCCCAATGAAAGAGTTTGAGTCAGCAGATCTGCTGTGCCAAGATTGCACCTGATGGATCCTGCAGAATGGTGCTTTTGCCAAGAAAGGGTGACTGCCTTGGCTACCATGACAAACATAGTGGTGTTAGACAATGAACTTCCTACTCCTTTCAGTTTTAAAGAAGTACCCCTCTGCCCTATCTACTGTAACCTCTAAATTGGTGGTTAACATAATCTTGAGGACTACAGCCAGGAACACAGGGGCTAAGAAGAATCTTGAAACCACGAGTTCCTTCTTTGGATATAAAACTTTTTAAATAGTCATATGTCCTAGGGTGACTCAATTGTGTGACTCAATATTCCATATCTTTGTGCTTTGCTTCGGTCTGGGAGGGAATTAGGGAATTTTGTTGTGGATACTGGTCCTTAATGACTAAGGTCATTTTGTCTCTCTGTGCAGAAGAGGAAAAAAAACCCCAGAAGCAGCAGTTGGAGGAAAAAAAAAAAGAAATTTTCCAGTAGTACACAGGACACAGCTGCAGAGGGTTGGAGCCCGTTACTTGCGCTGCCACAGCTGCAATATATAAGACCAGAGAAGGATACCTCGGGTGTGTGCATGCTCCAGCTCTGGGAGAGTTCTGTGTGGTCTTTTCCTTGGACGTTTCCTTGCTGCACTGCAGCCACTAGAAGAGACAGAGGGCTTGCAATTCTCTCCCTTCCCCCAGGAGTTCTTCCTGCCCATCTCCTGCTTTTCCCTTGAGGGTTTCCAGTTGTTGGGAACTGGGCTCTGGCTACTTTCTGGGCACCTGAGGGGTTTCTTCTGGGACTGTCTGGTGGAGTCTGGCTGAGCCCTGCAGGACCCCTCACATCACAGGACTTGTGAGATATCTCAGGTTTTTTTCTTGCTGTTTAAAACTGTTGTATCTTGACTTGTGTGTTTACTAAAGTAAATAGTTTAT
>WEKX01011645.1:17363-70021 GCA_013390025.1 Pitta sordida
CCTTTTTTTTTTTTTTTTTTTTTTTTTTTTTTTTGAACCTGGTGAGGGGGAGGGGTGTTTTTTGTCTTTGGTTGGGGTTTTTTTGGCTTGCCCCCCAATATGCCTCAAGCCCGTACATAAAAAAGAAGCAATACCACCAAATAGCTATTCTTTAAAAGAAAAGGTTAAACCTTACCCTGCTGCTAATGAATAATTGTAGACACATGCTCTGAGAAGATGGCTACATATACAATAACCAGTTCAGAAAGAAGGGCTTCTGTGCAGGTATTTGTAAGGAGTATGCTCTGGAATATCAAGGTGGGACTTCAAAATAGTCAGTCCTCTTCCCAACCCTGCTGGATATCCAGGTTTACACAACCAACTTTTCAGTGCTGTAGCCATTTGGATCTCATTTTGATATGCTAGATGGCCCTGGCCCTCACACAATGATTACTAAAATTGTGTACCTAACTGTGCTTTGGGTCCTGTTGTCAGGAACAAAATCCAAACTACAGGATTACAGTATTTCAATATAGCACATCAATATTTAAGTATTTAATTTGGTCTGTCCCTAATTTAGAGACATCTGGCTTAAAGGAGCGATTCTACTTTTGCTATAATGCTACTGGCTTCCATGGAGAGCAGCTGTTCTATTTTATTCCAGTCATTTCCAAATTTTTCTTAACTAGCTGTATAATTCCTAGATCTTTTCGTCATTTCATTTCAGATGGTGAATAAAGAAACGGCTGTGATAGCTGTGTGCCTTTGAATTTAGTGCCTACTTCAGACACATGAAGGAAACTCTCTTTAACTTGCAAGGCAAAAGATAATACAAATTACTCATGCTGCTGAGATTGTAAAAAAACTCTTAGCAACTAGTACACTGGAGAGAGATAGTGGAAGGGATTGAACAAAGTAAACATCCTGTGGGAAAATCTGGATTCCTGTTTTGCTTCAATTATTCTTCACAAAACCTATAAAAATAAAGGAAACCTTAAATTCCACAGTTTAACCTTAACTCTGTCTCAACTGTATTTTATCTTGTATGGCAGCATTTTGCCTGGTGTCTTGCAAGAATTTGTATAGAACAGCTGTCATTCATTTAAGGGTTCCCTCTGCAGTTCTTAAGATGAAGGCCATTAAGGATCATGACAGTGTTCAACCCATGGATCCCAAAGTGATGGATGAGTCAGGAGGATATAAGTTTCAGATTTTGATATGTACCATTTCCCTGTTTTATGCAGCTGTGCTTTCCCCCAACCCTTGGTGACTCCATACCTTACCTGCTTTAATTTAAAAACTATGTTCCCCTTGCACTGCCTGTGGGACCAAGCTATCTAAATCTAGGTCTGTTTGGAGTGGTGGAAACTTACAGAAACAGGAGGGCTTTCATTTTATCTTTTATAAGCTGCAGAACTCTGTTGTATCTCCTTTCCCACTAAATTTTGCTCTTGTTCATGCACCTCCAACTAGAGTGCTAGTCAGTCACAGGATGTTATTATTTTTTGCTAGGCATCTCGCTTAGCCACTGAATCGCAGAGTCTGACTTTATTCTTAGATGTCAGTTACCAGGAGAACATTGAAAGGCCTTCATAGCTAACATAGGCTTTTCCTATAAATATAAGTTTTGCTATAAGGAAGTGAAGCTCCATCCTTGAAACCTTACTACAATTCATTACTGCATTTGAACTGTCTGTTTTACCTGTCTCCTTGAACACTTTCAGACTTGGAGTTTTCTTGTCTCGACAGTTGCTCATCATCTCTTCAAGTTTCCCCAGTAAGTACATTGCACATCAGGTGGTGCACATTTTATGATCCAGGAGCTGCACCTTATCAATCATTTTCCTTAGCCTTTGTGGTATTTTTAAATAAAATTAAAACTTTTCCTCCTTCTCTGAAGGATCCCCAGGGGACCCTGTGACTCCTCTTCTACACACTCCTCCACGCTTATCCTACACCTCTGATCTTTCCCTTCCCCCTGTCTTCTCTGTTTGCACCACACTGTATATTTTGAGGATTTTTCTTCATACCTGAACCTCTGTTTTTTATCAGAAACCCGCTTTACAATTTAGCCTTTCACATTGAAACACATTTAACTTCCCCTTTTGTTTCTCATCATTCAAGTCCCCTCTCACTATGTCATTCCTGAAAGTTTCCACCATTAACTCAGAAGCTGCTAAATTCCATCCTACTATTCTGCTCCTTTCTGTATCCCTATACTGCCAGAACTTTTCTGATGGCATAAGACTCCTGTGCACCACACTAATGTATGTTGCTGAACACATACACGATGGAAGATATATCAATAACAAAACACATACTTCCTTCTTATTGCTCAGATAATTTTGCCTGATTTTCTCTTCCTCATTAGCCAAAGTGGAAAAAATCATAGTACGGCATAGCAAATCCTCTCACTGTGGCTACCAGAATGCTGTGAATAAATTATGTTGGACCAGGTGACATTCACATAGAAAACCTATATCAATTCTACATACTTCTGCAGACAAAAGAAAAAAAATACATTGTTTTCAGGTCAGAAAAAATGCATTTTTCTATTTCTCTGTAGCAGCCTTTCAATTTTACAAAAAATGCAAGCTCTGTTTACTTTATTAGACAAGTTCACAAATTCCTCCGAGCTGGAAGGGACCCAGAGGATCATCTAGTCTAACTCCCAAACAGCCTCCCACTAACTAGACCATGTCACTAAGCTCCTCATCGAGTCTTCTCTTAAACACCTCCAGAGATGGTGACTCCACCACCTCCCTGGGCAGACCATTCCACTGAGAGATCACTCTCTCTGTGAAAAAAGTCTTCCTAACATCCAGTCTAAACCTCCTCTGGCATAGCTTAAGGCCATGTCCTCTTGTTCTGGTGTTGTCAGCCTGAGAGAAGAGATTCACACCCACCTGACTGCAACCTCCCCTCAGGTAGAGGCACACAGCAATGAGGTCACCTCTGAGCCTCCTCTTCTCCAGGCTGAACAACCCCAGTTCCCGTAGCCGCTCCCCATAGGGCTTGTTCCCCAGTCCTTTCACCATCCTTGTCACTCTTCTCTGGACCCTCTCAAGCAGCTCAACATCCTTCTTAAACTGGGGAACCCAGAACTGCACACAGTACTCAAGATGTGGTCTAATCAGCACCGAGTACAGGGGGAAGCATAACTTCCCTAGTCCGACTGACCACACTGTTGCTAATACAGGCCAGGATGCCATTGGCCTTCTTAGCCACCCAGACGCTACATGATGTACTCAGTATTATTGCTAAACTCACCAGGGAGCTAATGCTAAAGTATTTTGGGTCCAAGGTCATTTCTTAACCCATTTGCCCCTTTATTGAAATCTTTACTGAGCATTTGAGATGTGTAGTAAACACAAAGTGAGTCTTTTACAGCACAGTGATTTTGTATCTTTAAAATGTGACAGTTACTCTCAAACACAACCAGGTGTTCTTGAGCATGCACATTTCACTGTAACTTGCATGCATGTTTCCCTATTGAATCTCAGATTTCATTGCACATAGTTTAATAACAGTAATATTGTCCTATGTCTTTTTATGAGTTATAATACAAAATATGCATAATTTATAAATTTATTGACTTCTGTGCAGACACAATTAGAATAAAAAGCAGAAAAATATTATCCAAGCAAACTGAGTTGTAAAATAATTCTTCTGGTTAAAGTATTCCAGCTTTAAACTTTGTTCTAAAAGGACAAATAGATTTTAGTAGGATAAGAGAAATACAATTGCTTACCCTGTGGGAAAGGAAAGTACTTTTTGGGGGGATTTTTTATTTTGTTTTAAGGATAAAATGGGAATGGAGAGAGATAATTACTGACCAATAGCTCTGATTTTGTGAAATTACATATTAACCAATAGCATTTTTCTCCCTGCTGTTGATTCATTGGTGTGTCAGACAGTGTCATGGTTTGACCCTGGCTGGATGCCAGAGACCCACCTCAACTTCTCCTGAAGGAGAGAAACTGGAGAATAAACCTGGTTACAGGCAAAAACAAGGCAAAACTATAAGTAAAGAACATAAAGGGTTTATTTTCTAACTAACAAGCTCAGAACTGCAAGGGAAGCATCATTTAGAAGGCAACCTTTCTCCCCCCACCCCTCCTTCTCTTACAATAGATGTAATATTCCCTTTTCCACCAGGAGAAAAAGGGGGAACATAGGGTAGGGGTAAACCAGGCAGGTTGGTATTTCTGAACAGATCCAGGGTAGGAACCATCTCTCTGCCCTTCCNAACCTTGAAGGCCATGGCAGCACGGAGAGCTCAGGCAAGAACTGAGCTGTTAACCCCCTCACTGCCAGAGCAGCAGAAAACCCCCTAAACCATAACAGACAGGGACAAAATGTCCCAGCTCAGAGAAACATTGGACTCTTTAAGCCTTGTACAATTGAACTAGCTACCTCCTGTGACTAGCTAGTGGGCTCTGGAGATGCTTTCCAGAACAGTCTATTCAAATCCTTTGCAAAGACTGTATAGCCATAGAATAGAATAATCAATACCATTTTTCTTGCCAGTAACAGCAGATGCCACGTAGTGCAGGCACTGGCAGACCAGCTCTTGCTGACTCAGCAGGTTCAAGAGAGCTGGTGGGCTGAGCTGCCTGTTCACCCTCTCTGGCAGAGGCAACTCAGCTCATAGTAAGAGCAGCAGAAGGTTGCATTATCAGTCTGGCAAATTAGTACACAACAGTCTGCAACCTCTTTTTCTTTACTGCCCAAAACCAGCTGGTTATTTCCATCTGTCTCTTGATTCAGAAGGTGATAAAGAGCTGTGATCTCAAGCACTGCAACAGCCTGCCCAGGGAAGTGGTTGAGTCACCATGCCAGAGGTCTTTAGAAGATAAGTAGATTGTGGTGCTCAGGGACATAGTTTAATGGTGGACTTAGCAGTGTCAGGTTATGGTTCAACTCCATGTTGAAGGTCTTTTCCAATCTAAATGATTCCATGATTTGCTGTGGCTTCTAGTGCTTGAGAAGCAGTGGAAGAGAAGTTTGCAGGCAGATGCAAGAGCTGCCGCATCCTCAAATTCACTAATTGTCACAGCCACTTATATTTTCATTTTCCTGACAAATTGGCTGCAGCACTATCATCACCACTACCTCCAAAATCATCCTTTTCCATTTTTAAACCACAGCTTCCACAGAGTCATTAACAGTAAAAGAGAAACTGAAAAAGAAATATGTACTGATACATACTGATCATGGCACTAAGCCACACACAGATAAAACACAGACTTAGTTAAATGTTGGCATTTATGATTTGCAAATACAGCCACTAGAAAACTAAGATTGTTGAAGTAGGGCTTCAATAATTATGAATTCTGAAAGAATTCTACTAAAAGTTTAGAAACAAAGACATAATGCTATTTGCTTTCCTTTTGTAAGGCTGATCATATTTTATCTTTAATCAAAAAGGCAAAATTTCCTGTGATGAGGCAGAAAGGGTAAATAAAATTACATTAATCAATTGGTTTCCCTATTGAAAACTCCATAATTAACTTAGTGGAAATAATGAAAAATGGGGATGTTTTTCCATTTTTTCATATTCTAGTACATATATACACTCTTGTAATGCAACAGAGGCAAAGATACATAGGGGTAATGCAGAGATTTGGCATTGTATGGAAAGGTTTGAGGGTTGGGTTTGTTTGTTTGTCTCCCTCTGTTCCTGTGGTATTCAACCTACTTATTCAAAGCAAGAGTTTTCCACATGACTAGAGTTCTAAGTACCACGTCCTACAAAAATGTGTATGGCTGTCTCATTGGTTGTGAATTAATTTCTCGAGTAAGAGAGCTTATTGATCTACTCACCAGATACGAGTCTGACCAATTCTGAACTCCTAGGTTACTACATTTCATAACATCAGTCACAAAATCCATGTGACTCTTCCAGGGGACATGAATAACCATATTTTTCTTTTCCAATGCTTCCTAACATGCACATTTACATAAAGTGTAATTCAAGGGTTCTGTTCTTTTTGTCTCTTATTTCAATGCCTTCGCAAACACAATGGTTTTCCTGTAAAATGTTAACACCTGTTTGGCAATCATTCTAACATTCTCATTTGTAACAACATATAGAACTCTTCGAAAAGCCTATCTGTTCTACTACAAAACTTTTTTAAGGTAGAAAGAAGGGGAAATTGGTTAAGCTTTTGTGATTTCTGCCACTTAACTTGCTCCTATCAAAGTCTGCTAAATAAAATATGCCAGTGTTTCAACACAAATGAGTTTTGCTCCAGTAATCACAACATATCCCAGGTGGAACATGCTGGAAACCGTATCTGAAACCAAAAATTACCCAGACCTTTTGAAGATTAATGTTTTCCCTAGGTTTACTGCTTAAGAGACTAAGAAATAAGACTATATTGACAGGTGTATCTTTCTCAGACTAGAAGGAAAAAAGGTTTTGAGAGGAAAAAAACCCTTTTCTTACTTCAGACTCAACTTTCTGAACCAATTTCAATATTACCATGGAAAAAAAAGAAGTAGCCCACTGCTTAGCTAATGCAGAGTCTCTTTGCCAGCAATGACCACGGCAGAGACTTAGAAATGAACACAAGTTTACCACATCTACAAGAATAATAATTAAAACTTATATTTATTAGATTTTCAAATTCAGATATTAGTTTGGGGACCTGAAGAAAAAAATTAAGTTATCTTTGTTAAGTGTGTTAACCATATAAAGTTATTTCAAAACCCTGTCTAGTAGGAGCATATTTATGCAATTTACATACAGTTTAAATCATATAATGTATTGCAAGCTTTTGAAGCAATAGGGTATGTTTATGTAAAATTTATTCCAAATCTCTCAATTATCACACTATTAGAGAAACATAATGCCATACAAAATCACAGAATATGATGTGTTGGAAGGGACCCACAAGGATCATCAAGTCCAAATCTTATCCCTGAACAGGATCATCCCCAAGACGAGAACCACATGCCTGAGGGTATTGCCCAAATACTTCTCAAACTCTTTTGGGTTTGGTCCAGCACTCAACCATGCTCTGGGTGAAGAACCTTTTTCTAATATCCAAACTAAAAAACTAAACATCCTCTAACACAACTTCAAGTTATTCACTCAGGTGCTGTCACTGGTTACCACAGAGAACAGATCAGTGTCTGCCTCCTCTTCTCCTTGTGAGGAAGTTGTAATTGCAATGACATTTCCCTCCCCTCAGTCTCCTCTTCTCCAGTCTGAACAGGCCAAATGCTCTCAGCTGCTTCTCATAAGGCTTGTCCTCAAGGCCCTTTACCATCTTAGTTGCCTTCGTTTGGATGTTCTTTAATATCTTAACATCTTTCTTAATATCTTTCTTACATGTCCAGGAAATATTTAATTATTCCCTCCAAGTAAGGAACTACTTATCCTTATAGAATACTTTGTACTAGAATGTTCCTTCTTTTCTTAAGGCAAGATTTTTGGTTTCACCCTCCTAGAGATCTTTTTCTTCAATCATATGGGCATTTTTAGTGCTCAGTACTTTTTTTTTTTAAATGTTATTTTTTGAGACCCTTGAGGAGCCGCAATGTTGCATTTCCTCTGTATGTACATCCTGTGACAAGTTGGCCCTTCTTAATGCTAATGATCAGAGCTTTGATCAAAATACCTCATCACCAGATGATGTTAAGAAGAGACAATATGTACTTCTCATTTGTGTTTTCATGCAGAACATGAAACACATTAATGTTAATTGTGTGCCCTCCTATAGCAGGTTTACACTCCACCAGATGAAAGACTCACAGAAAGTCCCGGTACTTAAAATGCACTTATTTTTTTCATTAAAAAGCATGATTGAAGATACCAGGGGTTAAAAAGATTGTACAATTGATACAAGAATAAAGAATCAAACCACATGTTAAAATGAAATGAAAATTGTGATCTTGCTGTACCAAGATATTATTGCATGCATAATTTCATGAAAATCCTGTTTAATTTCACGGCATTTTTATGCATCCCATATATCTAGCACAGAAAGTCAATAAATCAGAATATTTTACCTGAATGTTCCCAATAAACTTGTCATATAAAGTCAGGAATAATATGCCTAGAGAACATCACAGAACTGTTTCAGTGCTCAATTTTGTGTCAGGTCAGGTTTCCAGATTTATTTATTTTCTCAGAGGGAAAAAAAAGCAATTCAGCATTTCTCAAAAAGCATAAACAAGTAACTGTCCTTGCACAATAATAGGAAAAATGTAGCTAGTGTATTAATCAAGTTGGGTTCCTGTATAATTTCTTTAAAGTAAAGTCACATCTACTGACAGTTGCCCTTACAAAATTATCACTGTTGCAAAATGGTAATTAGAAATGATATAATAATTTCTGAATTGCATACAGTAAAAGAAGAGTAGTTATGTGCAAATAAGCCAAATTATAGCAGTTGGACCAAAAGGACAGAGGAAGATTTCCACTGAAACCTGCCTTCTGGATAAATCTTATTTGAGAGTTGGACCAGATGATGTTTAAAGGTCCCTTCCAACCCAAGCTGGTCTATGATAATTTGAGTAATTTTCATAGATAATGAAAGATGATAATGAAATCAGCTGACAACAAGCAGACACAACATTGGGAAGCATTGTACAAACAGAAGAATGTACCAAAATAAGTAAAACAGAGGCAGCCATGTACTTGGGAATAATGTGTTAAAATACAGCTAACCAGCTGAAAACCACAGAGGAGTCTCGGACATCTTTCTCTGTTGCTTTTCATTATTGACTTTGTAGCTCATTTGGATGGGACGAAAGTATTAATTTAGAAAAATGGCTTAAATAAATTATTTGCTAAATTATTGACAAACTTGGAGTTAATAATGTAATTTGAAAGACTAATTCTCTATGTAAGGATTATGATTAAAGGAAGAAGTGAACAGCAATAACAATGACTGGGGCTAAATTACTGTAAATTTTTCAGCTAATTAAAAGTAAATAATGAATATATCAAATCAAAGACTGAGTGAATCAACCAATGAATCAATAATTATTTGCTCCTGAATTTTGAAATTTTCAAGTTACTGAATTAATACAGAGAATAAATCACGAGGCTGACATAGACAAAAATGTCTTTTTAAAAACTCCAGCAATTCATAAACAGAGATGCTGCTGAAAGATGTATTACATCCATTATTTAAGCAAACATAAAAGGCAAAAGCCCATCCATCCATCCATCCATCCATCCATCCATCCATCCATCCATCCATCCATCCATCCATCTCCTTCCTGCCCAATAGCTAATGTCTTATCTGTCACTGTGGCCCTGACTTAACAGCTGAAAAATCTGAATGTCCATTCTCAATGTAGCTCTTTGACTCAGGGAGTTCATTCAAAAGGGCAGTGACATAATGTTTGCTAATTGCAGAGAAATATTGAGATTTAAGTTTCCCCTCATTCAAATGCTAAAATCTCACTGTGACTAAAATCCTTGCTTTCCTCACAGAAATTAAATGATATCTTAAAAAATAGAGGTAATTACTGAAAAATTAACAACTCCAGCACAATTCTTTCATCTTAATGTATTTAGATACGTAATAGCCTAAATAAAATTATAACCACTCTCTGAACAGTGGAAAACCACAGGGGCAGTTCAGGACAAGTAGATATTTAAAATCTGAGATCCTACTTGAACGGTGTTCATCATAGGGGTTGTTAGGCACAAATTGGAGGAAGACTTACAGGCCAAGATGGGAGTGGACTCAGCCAAGAGACAGAGAACATAAAAGCTGTACCATCAAGCACAAGCCAGGGCCCTGACATTGAGAAAAGAAGGCACTAGCCTAATGACCAGGGCAAGAGAGGATTCAGAGGCCAAGAAGATTGGACTACTTTCTACCAGTCGAAATGCTACTGGGAAAGAGATTGGGAAAAAACCCAGACACGGAACAGAACCTAGAAATACGCTTTCTAAAAAAGCATCAGACACTTTATAGATGTGGGTAGGAAATTATCTGAGCAATTTACAGCAATTATTGCTCAGGCATTTGCACTGCAAAATATAACCTCGCTCAGACTTTCTTCTAATAATCCATGAAATGTGTTGCTCCCTTAAATCAGACTCAAGAAACATATTACTAGTGGAGAAGCCCATAGAGACAGGCATGGCTGTAGCTCCACTGTGAGTGCACCAATACTCCCTCAAGCACAATTCAGTTTTTTAAGTGTCTGTAAGGAAAAGCACAGAAGTACATATGAGCATGGATGTGCTGAATAACCTTTTTGTTACACCTTTGAGTAACTGAATTGCCTGCAGGGCAATTTGTCCCTGATGGGGACTGATTTGGGCTCAGAGCCCAAATGAAAGAACTGGAGAAACTACAAGTACAAACTAGGTCACTCAAGGCCCTGAGAGATTATAATGCCTGATAAATTGCACTTGGGTAGAGGTAGCTGCTTGGTATGTGGCAGTAATGCACCTCCTGTATCATAACTACCCATAGCTATCTCTTGATGGAAACAGAGCTTTTATTGAATTCCAGGGAGTGCTGAAGATACTCTTCATCCAGCTGGTCTCGTATTGGACCTTGACACAATGCATTTATCCAGTTTAGGAATCTCTACTAGGAAATAATGATACATTTAGCTCTCCCAGTTACCAGTAGAAACAATCTTGGGGACTGCTTTCTGTGGTGAAAAGCAATCCTCTTTTAACAAAAGAATTATTGAAGAATGAATCCACTTTTGGGATATGAAACTCATGATAAAACACAGCTAGATTAGTCCTCTGAATCAGATAAATCTTAGAAAATACAGGGAACCCACACATACCATATATTTCCAGATACAGGATGAACAACGGAACTCAAATGTTTAGTCCCTTCCTGGTGATACTATAAAAAATAGAAAGACATTTGAAAACCAGATGCAATGTAAACATTGCCAAGGGCTTTAAAAATTGTCTCTCAGACTCCCTTCTGTCTTGAAAAAGTCCCCAGGAGGAAGGCACCAAAAGCACAATATATATAATGCATCCTTAGGCATGGGATTCATGAATTCGTGGGACTATGTAGAAGAAGCCCTTGCCAGAGGACTACTCAGAGAAACTGAAAGGGCTCCTGACGAAAAGTCATTATGCAAATGACCTCTCAGAGGTTTTCAGGACTTGGAATTTTGCTGGCGCCCTAAGGTATGACACATTCCAGACAAGGAGCTGAAGACTCATGGCCTCTAGCACTTTACAATCAGAGGACAACTCCAGGATCTGCTTGTGCAGCAATTTTTTTGAGTTCAGTCTCATCTTTCAGTCTGGAAAAGAGGAGGCTCAGAGGGGANAAGATGTTCATCAGCAAAACAGACACATAAAATGGTGATTATGTTCAGCCACTTCAGACGGAGGCTGGTGGTTGATGATATGACACCTCCAAAAAAAGACAATCAGTGAAACTTTAATGGCCAAAGCAAACCAGTTAAGTGATGAAACTGAAGTTATATTGACAAGAACAGAAGTGCTAGATAGAAAATATTGCATCTATCTTGAGCCACTGCTGACAAAAGAAAATGAGAATTACCCTACATATTTGCATAACAGTCTTACAAACAGCATTAAAGAAAGGAATTTTTGAGAAACAACCTCAAAATACCACAAATGTGAACAAGACTTCAGTCTGGCATGATTTGGTATATGCATTACCCAGAAATTCGATGAGAACAGAGGGTCCATCCTATAGAACTTAATGTCACTTTCTAAAATTTCGATATCACTAAACCCCTGGATATTTTTTAAACTGAATATGGATTAATATATCATATTTTCCCTCTGGAGACTGACTCCTAAATGCAAACAATTTTTAAATTTAAAAATCTGAAAAAAGACATCACTTTTCATTCTATCAGCTGCTGTTGTAACTGCTTTTCTGACTTTGGCTTATTACTGTGTTAAGTTTAATTTAAATTCAGAATTATTTATGGCAGAAAATGTTATTTTTATTATTCTGGAAATTCAAGGTTTACTTGTAATGCAGTCTAGTAAGGCATGGTGATACAATTGAGAAGAAGGAATGGAAATTCTGAGTGAAGTTGTGTAGAAATCTATTATTAAAATTAGTGTCTACTGACCTGGATTGTTGGGGTTTTATTCATATCAGTTTTTTCATATTCTACTTCTATTCTAGTTGCAGAGGTTAAAACATGAAGTGGTGTGTTTCAGTCCAAAAGAAAAACAGTATCATCCCAAATAATAGACTAAAAAGACAAATTAAACACACCTTCAATGTGGACACCTGAGAATCCAGTGTTCTGCAGCAGAGATGAATTACTGTACCTCACTTTCTCTCCACAAGTGCAGCAAGAAAAAATGACACAAATGTTAGCACTCTTGAACAGCCTATGCAGTAGACAGAGACGTTTCTTCTTCCTCCCTTTACTTTCTCCCTAAAATATGGGGATGCCTAATATGAATAAGAGATTTGGACACTTTCTCTTTGATACACAGACCTCATTCAATTTTTAACTCTTCTGACAACTATGGATTAAACTGAATACCTCAAAATAATGTTTCCTTTTTTTCTTTTTCTTTTTTTTTTTAAATTTTATCTGAAACTCAAGTTTCCAACAGAGAGCAAAGCATGGCTTAGTTCTGTCTGTACTTTAAACCAATCCTTTTTGAGGAGTGGTTCAGCTAGAGTATGTTCCATCTGACAACTCTGTTCTGCCACACTGATTCATGCAAGTAACCTTCTAAAATTCAGTGTTGCATATAAATCAGAAATTCAGAATCAGATACAGTATTTAAATACACATTTTATGTACTTGCAAGCTACTATTAATTGCTCCCCTGAGTCTTATTTTTATTAGGTTAAACAATTCTAATTTTCCAGTATTCTCTCAAACATCACGGTTAGATGTCTAATTATGAAGAAGTTTAAAAATATAATTCTACCACTGATTCTCTGCCTACAAGGATATTGTCAAAGGGCCAGAGCCAGGGTTTTCATGACGAGGTATGCAAAGAAGAGAGATAACCAGGATAAGTGAAAACAAAACACATTAAGACTGGGTAAGGACAAACATTTTCACCATGAGGCCAAACAAATAGCAGAACATGCTGACCAGAGAGGTCATGCAGTCTATGGACTGGCCATTTTTCCAATGAAGCATCCTTAGGAGTTTTCAAAACTCAGCTGGATAAATCACTAATCAACCTGGTTTGTCCTTCTAGTTGATGCTGCTATGAGCAGGAGGTTGGACTAGACCTTTTGAGTCCTTTCCAACCCAATTTTTCCTACAGTCCTAAAACCCATAAATTTACTTTTGGAAGAGTGACTTAAACTCTGAAAAGCACAAAAGTATTCAGTGCTATGTTGTGAAGTTCCTAAGTTCAGCCCCTACTGCTTTTCCCTTAATTATAACCTAGTATATTTACTACTGACACATCAAATTGCATTTAAAACTGTCAGGCAACTATATGGATTTCAATAGGTTTTTTGAGCTCTTATTTTTATTCCAGGGAAGGCTAGAAAAACAAAAGCTGAGCACACAAAAAAAAGTTCAATTCACAAAGAACTCATTGGACATCGTGTTTCTCCCTTAATCTGCCCTTTAGTGCTTGCCAGTTGCATTTTTCTTTACATTTAACAAGCTCCACTTGCAAGGGCAAACAAGTGTTCTCCTAATGATGTTCTGATGGAAGGAACATAATTGTGCATGATAAAATCTTAGTAGCTACTTTAATTGCTCCACAAATTATCTTTAAGTGCTGTGCATGATTTATAGTAGCAAAACATTTCCCCCTTCAGCAGCTAAGTGGGAACTGACTGGGAACTTTCAAGAAAGCAAGTTTTTTGCAGAAAAATATCCACCTGAAAGGTGAGCCTTTTTTCAGGGCAGTTTTCATTAAAAAAAATAAACTTGGTTGGAAAATTTTATTAAATTTAGGTGGAAGTTTTAATCTAATTTGAATACCAGATAAACGAGATCTTAATCACAGCAAAAATACCCGAGTTGTGAGACAGAGAGATGGACAATTTGTAAGCTAAGGCAGACAAAGTGATAGAAACAGGTTCATAAACAGATTCATCTGGATTGCAGAAGAGCAAAAAGCTTGAACTTGAGTCTAGGTGAACGATCTATCTTGGTTGAAGGCTTGTCTTTTCTACTGCATTGGAAGGAATTTAATGTGAAATACCTAAAAAAATTAAATTTGCTGATGAGCCCTATCTTCAAATAACACTCAGGCAGCTGTGAGACAATAAGCAAACACAAATACTTGCAGAATTACAGCAATTTCCACAGTCCTCATCACCTCAGCATTTTATAACATTAATGAAGTGGCAACTTTGAGGCAGAGCATCATTTTTCGACAGAATCTTGCTGAAAGTAGAAATATTAAAAGATCAACATTTTAGAAAGTGAAAACTGTTTCTCTACAACACAGCACTACACTAATTAGGCCATAATTTAACGAGTAGGAAATAGAAATCAGTGAGGCATTAGGAAAAGATTTTAGAAGGAGACAAACACTGTAGCTGTTCCATCAGAGGACTACATTCTGTTATAATTGCAGCTTATTTGTTCAAAGAGTTGTATATTAATTGGTTCCGGCTCATTAACGAATAACATTTATTTCTATAGAATTAATTGTTGATGCAACAGCTTTGAGCTGAACTTAATTCAATCTGATCTGCTGAATGAAGTCCTTAATTATTAGTATTTTATTGAGCTACTTGTTGTCTAAAACCTTTTTGAATACAAAGTACTGAAAGTTGTTGTATATTTAAGTTGAATACATATTTTTTTCTGGATCAGACAAAGTGACTGGGATCCTAGTACTTATATAGAAGTACTACACCAACTTAGATACTTTTCTTCAGTTCTATGCCACAGACTTCTCCTATTGGATAATGACTACAGAAACCCCTTAGGTTTCAAACTGGAGGCACCAAAGACAAAATGACAACATGTTTCAAGATGAACTAAGCAACTGCTGCTTGGAAGATTTAAAACAAAGTAGTAATTGAAATTATGTAAGATTCAGTTGCTATGGCCTATCAATAGCAAAGTATGTTTGCATAATTTATGGAAAAAATTATGGAAAATAAAAGAAATAAGTCTAAAATAAAATTAAATACACAAGTAAAATATAAATAAAGAGTATGTATAAATATATGTGCATATATACCTAAACCCAGAAATCAACCAAATATACTCTAATAAAAAAGTGAAAACTTTTGTAAATATTCCCATAGAAAAGAGAAACTGCAGAGTTGCAGAGATTCTATTTCATGCAAAGTAAGTACTATCAGAATTTCATTACAACTCTGAATTAAAGAAAATTTAGATGTGTCAGCATTTTCAATTCATATTCATATTATATTCAATTCATATTCAATTCATATTCATATTCATCTTATGCTTTACCTATTTTCTTTGAAAATATACACAAGTTAGTGTCTTTATACTTTCTGTCTTTGTAACTTATAGAGTTATCCTTAAAAATTTGGACAATCTGAAGCCTTCAGTGTCTGCAAGTTGGTAGTGGGTACAGCTCTATACTTAGAAGTTAAAATGTTTCAAAATCATCTTACTTTGATGTATTAAGAATCTTATGAAACTAATGGGTTTTCAAAAAAATCCTGTAAATTCAGATAAAAAAAGAAATTGGATGCTTGATAATTTAATAAAAGTACAGAATACACTAGTTTCATTACAAGAAATATGGACTACTAATTCTAATGTATCAACCTTACTTTCAACATCTCTAAATGAGAATTTCCCTCTCCTGATTTCATGATGATAGCACAGGTTCACCGGTTATTCTGAGTTGGAAGGGACCCACAAGGATCATTTAGACCAACTCCCAAGAGAATGCCCTCCCAGGGATTGAACCCACAACCCTGGTGCCATGGGCACCACACTTCATCCATCCGAGCCTCCCATTGTCTAGACCATGTCACTGATAAGTTCCTCATCCAGACTTTTTTTAACACCTCTAGGGATCGTAACTCCACCACCTCCCTGGGCAGACCATTCCAATGAGAGATCATTCTCTCCGTGAAAAAGCTCTTCCTAACATCCAGTCTAAACCTCCCCTGTTGTAGCCTAAGGACATGTCCTCTCATTCTGGTGCTGGTAACCTGAGAGAAGAGATTTACACCCACCCGACTGCAACCTCCCTTCAGGTAGCTGTAAACTTTTCATAGTTTACAGCTATAAAGCAATGAGGTCAACTCTGAGCCTCCTCTTCTCCAAGTTGAACAACTGAGGTCTTGCAGTCGCTCCTCATAGGGCTTGTTCTCCAGTCCTTTCACCATCCTTATCACCCTTCTCTGGACCTTCTCACGCAGTTCAACATCTTTCTCAAACTGGGGAGCCCAGANTCATCTGCCAGCTCTTTCATCATCTTTCATCACCTTTCATCTGGTCCCATGGACGTGTGTGGATCCAAGCCACTCAGCAAGTCTCTAACTACCTCCTCCTGGATTACAGGAGGTTACACTTCACCCGTACCCCTCCCTCCACTTCAGAAGTCCAGCTGACCTATAGGCAATCTGTCTTACGCTTAAAAACAGAGGCAAAGAAGGCATTAAGTATCTCTTTCTTTTCCTCATCTCTAGTTACTCTATTCCCCTCTGCATCCAATAAGGAGTGAAGGTTGTTGCAGCCTCTCTTTTTGCTGTTGATGTATTCATAAAAACATTTCTTGTTGTCCTTTACAGAAACAGCCACTTTGAGTTCCATCTGGGCTTTTGCCTCTAAATTTTCTCTTGCATGACTTGACAACTTCCTTAAAGGTTAGTCTTGAAAGTGCTGAGAACAGAAATCTACATTAACACAAAATTCGCAAAAATCACCATTTTAGCATAACTTCTAATGAGTTCATTAAACCTGCAGACATCAATATTGCTTGTATTAATTATTTTTTTGTTTTTGTATTATATTTATTTATGTATTATATTTATGTATTTTATTTAGTTTTTGTGTTATATTTATGTACTTACCTTCTTAATTTCTTTCTTACCTTCTTAATTTCTTGCACACTATTGAGTGAATCCATCTTTAGTTCCATCTTCTCTTTTCTTTAATAGCTCAGCTGCAGCTATTTCAGGAGACAGTCTGTTGAAAAACAGGTATCTCCTATAGTAACATTTGAAATTGTTACAGATTTTAATAAAAGCCCTATTCCCATTAAAGCTGCTCTCTTGAAGGTCAAACCAAAAATTTCTTCTTTTTTTGAGTGATTTCCCCTCCCCTGAGTCTTAATTCCTTTACTGTCAGTTGCTCCCCCTTACAGTTACTACTTCCTTCAGGATGATAAACACCAGAGTTGATATATAGGTGAGATCAGTGGTGCTATCAAAGATTTAAACTGATGCTGGAGGTAAAATCTGAATATATAACAGGACCTCTAACTTTGATGATTCCTCCTCTAAGACTGGTTTGTTCTCCTCTGCCTTGGGGACCTTATGTGGACTGTCATTTAGATTTCGCCTTGGAAGTTTACCCATGGCTCATACATGCCACAACTTGAGTAAATTGAAACCAGACAAAAGCAGCATTAGCAAAAAGTAATGATAAATGTTGGTGAATGACTGCAGAGAGCTATCCTGGAGTGTATTCCAGAAGATGTTGTTACGACTTACAGTGTTTGATACCCTCATAAGTGATCCGCAAGAAAGAGTAGAGATTGTATTAGTGACACTCAAACACAGGCAGGGCGTGAGAAGAGAATTTGCAAATCACAATAACACGGCAAAGAAATCAACAGGAAAAATTAATCAGAGGAATAAATAAAACACAGAAAACTTCACCCAACAGAAAAAAAATAAAATTATTGCCTCTGGGAAGAATATAATCTTGAATGTACTTGAGATTTCAGCCCAGGATGCTGATTTACAATCTAGCTCTCATCAGCCATCTACTTTAGAAATGCAGGCACTAGCTCTACTTTTAAGGAATTGTTTTGCTCTGACTTCCCTAAATTCTCCTTTGTGGAGTTCAGGCCTCTTGACTTGCCACCCATCTAGTGTTCTGCTCCCCTGCTTCCTCTAGGGCTTTTCCTGACACCCTCTCCAGAGCTTCTGAGAACCTCTGGTAACATTTCCTTCTGGATTACACCTAAAGCAAAGGGCAGAAACCTTGCAATGGAATTTGTAAACACATATAACTACATATTAGGCAAAGCCTAATACATCTACACAAATTTCTGGCAACAGGCATGCCTGTGCAAAAACTTATTTCAGTTTCTGCATGACCTTCGGAACCTGAGGACTTTGTCTGTACTGGTGAATTAGAGAGGGTCAGGACCGAGAAATTAAAATCACCTATTGCTTAAATGTCAGAACAGTCCCTCATGCCTTCTTGTCACTGGTCACCTAGTACTTGCCTAAGATTCCCTATAACTCAGCTCAGCTGCTGGCACAGGCCACCCCCTCAACAGCTGCTTTGGACATAGCAACAGTGATTAGAAGACTACAGGAATTTAAGCGGACTTGATGGTCAGAGGAAGACCCTAGTACTGGTGATACGGCTTGTACAGAGGTGGCCTTTGAATCTTGGGCCTCCCTGTGGTGATACACACTTTGCACACCTCAGAACAGGAACTGTAGCAGGCAGGGAGTCACCTAATGCCAACACATTGAGCAAGGCCCCGCTCAGTGTTAGTCACCGGAAGAGTAACAAGGAAGATGCGTCTTAAATGTTACCCTTTATGCAAAATTATAGTAAAGTACCTGAGAGCCACAGATTATATCTGTCCTGAAAATAATTGTCCAGAAGCCTTTATTTGAAAGACAGAGCAGGGATCACTGATTTTCCACATTTGAATGACATTTGAGTGACTCACCTGGATACCGCATAAGAAGAATTAATGGATATCTTTACTACTGCCTTCTGGGGCCACCTTTTGAAACAAGATACCTGCAAATGCATTTTGTGAGAAGTTCTACAGATAGTATTGGCTCAGGATAATTCCTTGCATCTATGAAGGGAGTGCTGCAAATAGTACAGGTATGTATGAGAAGAAAAAAATGAGAAAGAGAAAGGGGGAAAGAGAGAAAGGAACATGAGAAAAGGAGAACCCAGAAATCAGTAAGGCTGCAGACACACTTTTTCCTGACTGCAGCTGAACTGACTGAAAAGACCAGTTAGAAGAGTTTAGCCACTTATTTTACTGAAAAAAAAAAATAAAAAGGACACACATCTAAATCTTAACGGACAAACCTGTCCAGTAGTGTTAGTGGACTTAAGTGTCTAATGTATTCAGCACAATGGACAGCGTTTTTGTATAAGCAGCTGCAACATGTTTAAGGAAGATTGCAATCATACGAAGCAGATCAAGTAAAATCACAGTGAGAATTACTATTCTCCAAGCAGAATAATGTTATCAGAAAGTTATTATCGAATCAGCTTAGGATATCAACACAAATAATACTGCTTGGAAAGACTAAATCATAGTGAACAGCCTAGAGAGTTAAATGAAAGCAAATGAATATAAGATCTGACCATATCTTGATAGCACATGTAAAATGTTTTACTGTTTATCACTCTGGAAATTAGAAAGATATTTGTTCAGTAATCTTCCTTTAAAGTGCTGCTGACATGAATTCTGTTCCTGAGCCTAAAAGTGGATTTGATAGTTTGGTTATGACAAGCCCTTTTCTTAAAAATGCTTTATTTCAAACATTCCATCTAGAAGAAATATAGAATAAAAAACCAGAATTGCACAGGCTTCCTTGTCAGTGACATCTATAAGGTTTGTGTCTTTTTTGCTCGTTGGGACAAGAGTGCTATGGGAACCTAGGGTTTATGCTTCTGCTTTTTTTTTAATTCCTGAATCATGAATGCATCCTGAAGTTAAAATAAATTAATAAACCAGGAACAGGAACAAAACCTAATTTACCCCAAGTAAGGAATGCAGAATCTAATCCTCAGTTTTACCTGTGAGCTTGCAGCCACCAAAACAAGAAAGATCTTTCAAATATAAAACAGGTTAAGAAAACCTTGGGATCGTTTTAATTTAAAGGTGATCACGAAATTTCAGTATTTCACCCTTCTCATTATTTGCCAAACAGGTGCAGATTAACTCTCACTGTATGGTCTGCCTACTTAAAGCTGAAAACATGAGGGAAGGTTTTAACAATAAGAGTAGATTTGGTATCTGTGTGCAGTCTAGCCATGGAATGCAACAAAGGCTTTCAGCTGTCAACATTTTCCCTTTTTAAAAATGAAAACCCATAGTTTATTTCAAATAACCATAAGGGAACATAGTATGGAATAGAATCATTAACTTAGCAGTGAAATGACTTGAGTGCAATCTGCCTCTAGTACCCTTTTCAACTTTACAAGAAACTAATGAGTGAAAAAATCAGAAAGTGTCGAAAATAATTCTAGTGAGATACATGAATGGGACTTATTTCTTCAACATATTTGTATCACTTATTGCCTTAAGTTATTTTCATACTATGTACAGCATAAATTCCGTTAAGTAATTGCTGCATAAAAAAACCTATAAAAATCTATTACGTTCTAATAGTAGCAGCCTAATATTTAAAGCTTTGCAAAATTCCTTACAAATTCTTCTACTGATAAGAATCTTTTATATAAAAACAGGAAGAGAAAAAAGTGTCTCCTTTGAAATCGTTTGTTTGCCTTACAAAATACATGATAAATAACAGAAAAATTAATACTGAATGGGATATAAGCAAGCTACATTGCCTAGTTATGAGGGGTTCCTTCTGTTTTTTTCAAAAACACATGAAAAACTGCAACTGGTTCTGTATTTAGGAAGCAGCAGACTAGACTGAATTTTATACGGAAGACATGTAGTGAACTCTCTACTGTCTGGGTGCCTGCCGCGGTGATCAAAGCCAGGTAGTGCTGTAGATCCCAGAGGTGCACAGCGCTAAGGACACTGCGCTAGGTTGTGGGAACATTTTCTAGCTCCAGCCTAATGGCAAGGACCCTGAAAGGCATGATTTTGTCATGCTGCTTGGAACATTAAAGGGAAGACACACTGCTGAAGGCTGTTAGAAAACTTCACTGGAGTTTGTTTTTTGGGAGGCCTCATCAGGGTTTGTGTTTCTTTGTTTTCTTCATCTGTCTGTTCTCCCTCATACTGCAAGGACAAAGCCTTAGAGTAAGGTCAGTGTGGAATTATCTCAGACCTTAAGATAGTTTTTATGGATGGCTACTAAAATACATTAAAAGATTAGGTGAAAAACACTGTTATCTCTAAGGTCTGAAGAACGTCGATCTTGAGAGGACTCATTACGACATGAGTAACAACTACCCAGTGAGCTACCAGTGAGGTATCTTGATATCCTTTATAAGTCCTGAAAACAGGTACTGAGAATCCCCCTGTGGATAGTTAGACCTCTTGCCTTGACCACTACCACCCCCCTCCCAAAAGAAGAAGTGTTCAAAGGAGTCAATCACCAAGAAAAATAGAAAACTACAAGGTTAAGCTTTCATTGTTTCTTTTTCTGGCTCAAGCCATATTTCCTCATCTCTGGTATGAAAGACAAAGCTCAGAGAAAGACATTGAAGGGCTGTGAAGGTCAGAAATGACCCAGCATCTTCCTTAGGTAAAAAGAGTAGTTTATAAGTGTGTTCACAGACTTCTGTGGTTGTAACCCTTCTTGGGCAGGCCCTATGAGGAGCGACTACAGGAACTGGGACTGTTCAGTCTGGAAAAGAGGAGGCTCAGAGGTGATCTCATTGCTGTTTACAACTACCTGCGGGNGTTAATTCTGAATATTGAAAAGAAAATTGAAAATTAGGCTGACACAGTTTTTACTTGTATTCAGCAGAAATATAAAGTAAATGCTTCACTAATGCAATGGAGCTGATTTATATTACCAAAAAAAAAAATAAATTAGGCTTTGTATTTCCCTTGTATTTACCTTTGCTTTCAATGCTTTATCTTCTTTCAGTACATACAGCATAATTATTCACTGCTTCAGCTATTTGCGAAAAATTTCTCCACAAATCCTAATCAGTTATTTACGAATGTGTCCAGTCAATGCATGCACAGGAGACTTGTATTCCACGAATCTGGAGGATTGGCTGTAGTCATTTACAGGAGTTTCAATTTCTGTGGTTTTCTCCAGTTTCTACATCATAATATTTCTCTGACTGTAAAAACTTGGCTGAACATCAGAGAGCAAACTTATGAAATTCGTAGATGTCAACATGCCAGGGTCAGGGGAGGTTAGTTACTCTGGAGGAATGAGACGAATTTAAGTCTCCATAGGCTGGAAAGAAAGTCTTCAAAGTATATAACTAAAATCAGCAATTATAACTGGGAAAAAAAAAAAAAGAAAAAGCTATGTTTTGACAGAAGAACCACAAGAAACAGCAGCTGAGAGGAGAAAGCAAGAAACCACTGGGACTTCTTAGAGGAGTAACCAACATCATTGCTAAAATCTGTAATGTAGTTTCTCATGCTGTTGTGGTGGAGAAAATGTTTATGAATGCATGAGTGCTGCCCTTTAAGCTGTTTATACTGAAGACTTGAATTCTGTAAGGTACAGAAAGTGGCCTTTATCAAGTCACATGGATTTATGGCATTGATGGGAATAAGCAAAGAAAGAAGGTTGCCTTTTAGAATAACCTCAAACAAAGATCTTGTCTCGGAACTATTTCTGTTCACTAGGGGATATCCCTGGTTTGCAGAGACTTTCCTTACGTATAATTTAAAAGATTGTCTCAAACATGAACCCACGCCTGGTAAGCAGGTGATATGCAAACAGTGCTCTCCTCAAGGATGATCCTCTTTAGTGTAGCTACTCTAAAAGTGGGCATAACCCCAAAAAATTCAAGATTAATTTGAAATCAGTAAGTTTAGAAGAAATCATATTGAAGGAATGGTTTAATTAAAGCAAGGTTGTAAACTAACTTTGCTTGTTCAAGTAAAAAAGCAGGTGCAGATTAAGTGAATTTACTTATAAGCAAAAAGGGAAAACTGAAAGATAAGTAGGACAGGATTTATAGATAAGGATTTATATAAGGCAGAGGTGATTTAATAAGGTCTAAGTGAAGCACACTATCTGGAAGAAGTTGCAGAGGCTGTCTCAAATCAAGGCAATTAAGAACTGCAGAACAGAAAAAGACCCTTTCTAGCATGTGACTAGCAAAAAACCCCAAAGCACAACCCAGGAAAGCTACCAGTATACAGCTACAGAAACAAAAAGAATACAAAAGTTTTTTGAGCTCTACAGGGAGACATATCTATATGAACAGCTGATCAGAAGATGAAAACAAACATAACCAACCTCCTTTGCTTCTCCTGTTTTTGTACTTAGCATTATGAATAATTAAAAATCTTTTAAATCTTGCCCTTTTTCACTATTAAACTGAATCAGAGTAAGATGTTATGATTATTATCTGACTCTTTCTTAACTACTTCTCTCTCAAGCTGATCACTGAAATCTGTGCTGGGATGGAAAGATATGAATCCCTCCTAGGGTGATGAAAGAGCTGGCAAATGAAATCACTAAGCCACTCTCCATAATTTACCAACAGTCCTGGCTTACCAATGATGTACCGGAAGACTGGAAATTGGCAAATGTGACACCCATCCACAAGAAGGGCCGGAAAGATGATCCGGGTAATTATAGACCTGTCAGCCTGACCTCAGTCCTGGGTAAAGTCATGGAACAGATAATCCTGTGTGCTATTACACAGCACCTCTAAAATAATCACAACATTAGAGCTAGTCAGCATGGATTTAGGAGAAGTAGGTCCTGCCTGACCAACCTGATCTCCTTTGGGAGATTTGGGAGTAATGATTGACAGAAACTTATTATGAGCCAACAGTGTGCCCGGGTTGCTAAGAGGGCCAATGGCATCCTGGCCTGCATCAGGAATGGTGTGGTCAGTAGGACTGGGGAGGTTGTTCTTCCCCTCTAATCGGCACTGGTCAGACCACATCTTGAGTACTGTGTCCAGTTCTGGGTTCCCCAGTTTAAAAAGAATGTTGAACTACTCGACAGGGTCCAGAGAAGGGCGACAAGGATGGTGAAAGGACTGGAGGACAAGCCCTACTATGGGGAGCGACTGCAGGAACTGGGGTTGTTCAGCCTGGAGAAGAGGAGGCTCAGAGGTGACCTCGTTGTCTACAGCTACCTGAAGGGAGGTTGTAGTTGAGTGGGTGTAAATTTCTTCTCTCAGGCTGCCAGCACCAGAACAAGAGGACATGACCTTAAGCTATGCCAGGGGAGATTTAGACTGAATGTCAGGAAGAGCTTTTTCACAGAGAGAGTGATCTCTCATTGGAATGGTCTGCCCAGGGAGGTGTCACCATTCCTAGAGGTGTTTAAGAAAAGACTGGATGAGGAACTCAGTGACATGGTCTAGATGATGGGAGGCTTGGATGGGTGGAGTGTGGTGCCCATGGTTCCATGGTTGTGGGGAGGGCATTTGCTTGGCAGTTGAACAAGATGATCCTTGGGGTCCCTCCCAACTTGGAATAATCTGTGAACCTGTGAACCTGTGAATCATGTTGTTTTTTTAAAAAGAGTTAGAATTGAAGAAGCTAGAGCCAGATTTGTGGCTGTGAGGCAATGAGGTGACAATACCTTACTTTAAAACCAATCTGCTTTTGCCCTTGTATTTTCCATTTTTTTTGTGAAGAGGTTAAATGATTTTCTTTTAGAGTACCAATGTCTCTGCACATTGTGCCTCACTTTGTCATGCAGCCATATGATAGGCCCATATTCCTCATCGCACTGAGGTTTTCCAGCACTGTCAAAGGTTCCTGCTCATATAGAACTTCATCTGGTTTTTTTTTGGATTCATCTGCTTCCCACCTTGCTGCAGGATTCTGAGGATGGGTACAGTAATTAGGACTGTGCAAGTGTTACAGGAGGTTCTGCATGTAAATACTGTGTTTTTAATAACCTTGTTCAGAAGTCACTGCTATTTTACCTTGCAAACAAGAAGCACTGCAGTGTTGCCTTGCAAGTAGGAAATTCTGGAGCATGTCCTTCATTTCCACTGTGTAAAACAAGTTATGAGTAGGGCTTTTTGCCTCAGAGAAGTAAACATTGTTTTGGTTCACTTAGCTGCCCCTGCAGGCTAGATATGTTCATGAGTTGCAGAATTCAAAAAACAAAAAAAGCAAAAGCTGTAAGATTTTTTGGTTTGATGAAACAGTCATTCTGAGTTATCTGTTACCATAACAGCAAGAAATCTAAAGACTAAATTCCCTTGCCTAGATCAATAAAATATGAACATATATTAATGACCTCCAAACATATAGCTTTTAAAAACAAGTTAAGCTAAACTGAATTTCTGATAAAATAATTTTCTACAAATCTGATGTTAATTCTGAAATTCTAAAGCTAGATTTCCTGGAAGTGCAAAGATAAATTACATTACTGATGACTTTCAAAGTGATTTACCACATAGTGTTTCACAGACAGCTTTCAATCAAATTAAGGTTTTGCAATGGATGAAACTTTTTGTTATAGCAGGCAGATACAAGGCTGAGAAACTTAATGCCTTTTTTAGCCTCTGCCTTCAACAAGGTTTCCTAGACACTCCTGCTTAGGTGAAAGTGTTCAATGGGAGGAAGTTAGCTGAAGTTAGGGGTTTTTGTCAGACTTCAGCTCATGTATGTCTATATCTCCCCACTGTGGGATCAGGAGTTCTAGATACATGGGTGCTGACAGAACTGGGCAGTGTCCTCGCAAAGCAAGGATAGGCTAAAAACCAGATGGGTAAAAAAATTATTTGATGATCAAGCTCACAGTGTAGTGGCTAATAGGCTACACTTTACCTGGATGCCTGTCATGAGCAGAAAAACACAGGGACCTACCACGGGATGTGCTCTGTTTAACATGTTAGCATCCTTACCAAATTTGCAGAGGACACCAAATTGGAAGTCCCAGTTGACATTCTTGAGGGCATGGATGTCACTAGAGGATGTTGGCTGGCAGAATGGGCTGCTGGAGACTATGAAATTCAGGAAGGACAAGTGCCAAGTGTCCAGCCTGGGAAGGAAGAGTCCTTTGCAATGATACAGGAGTGCCTGGCTGGCAGAGCAGTACTGCAGTCAAGGTCCCTGGGGGCCCTGGTGGGCAGTGATCTGGCTTTGAGCCTGCAGGGGTTGTGGCAGTAATGAAGGCAGATAGCATCCTATAGCTATGTCAGAAGAAGCAGAATTTTAGGGAATGGATTAGCTCCCTCTAATCAGCACTCATTAATCTATATTTAGACTACTACTGCTCATTTTGGCTTGCAGTAAAAAGATGCTGATAAGCGTGTTCAGCCGTAGGTTACCAAGAAGGCTGGGCCTAGAGCATCTGTGCAGTGAGGTGGGTAAGAGACCTGGGCTTGTTCAGCCTGGGAAAGAGATGGTTCCAGTGGGATCTAACAGCAGCCTCCAGTGCCTATAGGAAAGGTATCAAGGGGACAGATCCAGGCTCTGGGTGGTGGGAAGACTAAGGACACCTCATAAAGGAAGCAACAGTATACAAGTTCAGACTGCATACAAGGAAACATTTTTTCACCATGAAGACAGTCTACCAGAAAAGTGGGCTATCCAGTCTCTGCCCTTGAAAGTTTTTAATACCTGACTGAATATTGAAACAGCAACAGACAGTGTTGATTTGGCCAATATTAGTTTGGCAGGGCAGCTAACCTTGGTTCAAGTTGGAAGTTGGACTAGAGACTCTGAGGTGCCCTCCAACCCAAATTTTCCTATGATCATATGAACATCAGCCGAATGTTGCACTACAGTAAACTATACTCTGCAACAGATAGTAATGCATAGATAACTGAATGAAAAAGAAATATTATTACAAAATTAAAATAAGTTACAATTTCACTTTCACTGCTATATAAGCGTGTGTAACAACATATATAAGCGATAACTTATAAAATCAGTAAATTACAAACAGATTACTAAAAAATTCCACAGCAGCTTTACAAAAACTATCCTGACAGTTCCCTTCAAAATCCCAACCACAGCCATATAAAATTCTTCAGTGAATAGAATAACCAGTGGAGCAGCACTAGAATAAAAATTTATTTCCTTATATCATAATTTTTCTACTCTCATAAGAAACACATTACCACAAAAGTCTTTTTAAAACAGATGGAGACAAGTACAAAAGACAGTCCCCCAACAAGCTAAAAATGTGACAGAAAAATAAATTACAACATCATAAACTGCTATTAGGCTACTAATAAATAAGCATTGCTAATTCAACCATATAAATATATAATTTACCCACATATGTGTGCATATATATATATATATATATTTGTATTTATAAGGCTGAACAATTTGTATTTGCAGAACATTAGCATTTTGCCGAATTCTAAAGTACATTTATTTACAAAAAGGATCTGCAAGACAAAAGAAATATCCTTGAACTGTTAATTCTAAAACTCTAAGTATAATACAGGTGACACACTCCAGGGAGCAATGACATGTCAGATCAAGTTACTTTTTTAGTGTTTCCTATTTAGGTCTACAAAATTTTATGCTCAGCACATGGGACTTTGAGATTGCTCTTTTGAGACATCCAATAGTCTACACTCAGCAAAGAGCACAGGTAATTTCTCTGGATTTGGTATTCCTCTCTGGAGGACAGATAGGTAAAAACTGGATGTGGTCACACCTACTTATTAGGTACTTTAAGACTTAGTTAAAGTCCAAGATGTAGGAAGGTTTCTTGTAATCTGGTTATAAATCCTCCAGGTACTGTCTCAGGCATCCTATTTCAAAACTTAAGACAGTGATGTTTATTCGAGCTACTTGTAACAGTCATTGGACAAGAGCAGAAACAGAAGAGCAGGGATGTAAACCTAGGACTTCCTACTCTAAAAAACAGATAAGGTATCACAAAGGTGGGACTTCATTTTCATGTTAAGATACCTAAATGCTTGTTTGTTGCAGTGAGCTACATATCTAAGCTCATGCTATCACCACTGCTCAATTCACTTGTCTAAACAGACACATTTTAGTGACAGCGTCACTAAAATACGCTCCAGGGTATCAGAGGCATCTACACAAAGAGAGAAAATGTGACACAGGACATGGAGAAGATCTGCAGTCTTTTGTGGTAGTAACTGGATACCCAGGCCAAAACATTGGGATACTTTGCAAGGGTTTCATAGATCAGACATCCCAACCACACAGAGACATCTAAATGCACGTGCCCACCTTTGCACATTTTCATCTCGAGGCAAGTCTCATCAAGAAGCTCAAGACAACAATCCAGTAAGCATTCTGATGGCAGAGGATATTATTCCCACCAAAGCTGAGGTCCTCATTAATGTGGTTCACTGCATTATTTAATTTTGCATTGAAACAGGTAAAGAGAGCCCAGGTGACCAGTTAATGGCACTTTCGCAGAGGTCAGCCTGCGTTTAGATTGCTGCAGTGGGGGAACTCTCATTTTGCCTCAACACTTTCAAAGCTGCCTCACTGTTTCAAATCCCTGTCAGAATATAAGAGTCATGTAGTTATGGCATCTCTGGACACAAAACCTCCTCTCTCTGTATCCTGTGAAAAATGATTTCAAAAATCATGTTTCAAGTCAGCAGTTACTTCAAAATTTATCAGCAATGAATATATTTCCCAAAATATCCACTGCTTTTCCAGTGGTCTAGAGAGCTTGCTGGTGAAAAAATACTACAATCTGCAAAGAAGAAAATATTTGTCCCTTTGTGCTCCAGTTGCTTTCCTAGTAACAAAAATATTTTTTGCCAATTGATCAGCAAATATGCAGTGGTGTGCAATTTACTGTTGAGCCTGTTCTTTGGAACATGAGTCTTGAAATGCTACACATTTTGCTATTATACAGATGCCAGTATCCCTCTGTGTTTTGTGTCTTTTGTTATAAACTACTTTTGAATGAAGCTTTTTTTTTTAAAAAAAAAGAAAGTTATTATATCAATTAGATAAAAGGTCATTTTGTTTACTCCTTTCCTTGCTCTTTTTGCAGTCATGCTTTCAGTGCTGCAGAGAGAGGAGGAAGAACTGATCTTCTACCTTAATGAAACAAACAAACAAGTAAAGCAGTAACAAAAAGAGCACAGTAGTTCCTGAGTAGCTACCAAATTTACATACTTACTTATTTTCTTCAATTCAACATCCAAGTAACCCGCATTCTAGGTATCAATACATTTTACACATAGATAAAGCAAAGGTTTATTACAAAATAAATGCATTCAAATTAACAAGATAGTGGTGTTTTAGAGAATTTCCCTGACATAAAAATTGATCTAATGAAACAAGCGCATGGGGAAGGACAAGGCTTAATGCTCAAAATGTTTTATACTTATAGTGAATATGCACCTCTAGGAGACATAATGAAACTAAAATGTTGTTTGTCTACCAGAAAAAAATGTCATTCATCATAATAGTTATTGTCTAGATTTATTAAAACTCTGGTTCAGTTAAGGTATTGTTGAAATCATACTATAAAGGCTATAAAATGTTTAAGATAATTTCTGTTAAAATATTTTACTTTAATTATCACCATGAATATACCACAATCACACAGGAATAAAAAAAAATTAGAAACTGAGTAATACACAAATATACAAAGGGGATTTTATCAATATTCATTAATTTTGAACAGAAAGGTTTAAAGTCACCGTTAATGAGTTATTCAGATTAGATCTCTGAAATCATTACTCAACTCTGAGTAAATTAGGCCTACTGTGCCTACATAAGTAAAGCCAAACACTATACAGTGAATGTAAGAAAGTTTTGAAAAATTGAAAATTGAGCATCAGATTATGACTATTTTGATTAACAAAGCATGTCTTATATGAATTTGTAATGGTAAGTTACCAACTTTAAAAACAAAAATTTTTATTTCTGCCAGGCAGACACTATATCTAAATCACACAGAAGCGACACAGCTCTTAAAGGACAAGCATCAGTTTCCTAACTTGGAAGCTCTATATACATGTTATGACTTGACTTTAAAATTCATGGTTTTTCTTTTAAACCTGAAACTACTTTCTTTGTTCCATTTTTGCTGTGCATGCAAACACCAACATGTTGTTTTCCATTATAAGAAACAGCATTTATTCAAAATGGCACCTGGATTATTACATTTCTTCTATATTTAAAATTGGAATTAAGTTGCATTATCTCTGAAATGGCTGTATATAACACTAATTTAATGTAAATATTTTCCAAAAGTGACAGTTTTCCTGTCCAGTTTGAAAACTTTCCAACACAATCCCCCCAAACAAATGCACTGTTAAAAAGTAGGCTGCTTGTTTTAATCAATTTGTATTTGAGCTGAGTTCAAAAGAACACTCACTCTCCATAAATACAAAGAAAACAAAGGGAATTCATCTGAGAGATGAAGAATAATTAGATCAAGGTTCTTCAGAAATTTTATTTTTTCTTCTCCTTCATAGTCTGAACTTGAAACGTTACTTTCTTCTGTCTCATTTTGAAGAAGTTGTTCCAGAATCATGCACAAAGGAAAAATATTCTCATACTGGGTAATGTTATACACAGACTGGACCTGGGAATAAAGAAAAGTCGGTACATAAGCACAGTGTGAAAATGTTCCTGCAGCCCAACATCTCAGACAACAGTGAAAGGAATACTTTTAAAATTTGCAGTAGCGTTTATATAATCAGAACAGTTATGTATTCAGTACAACTCCTTCCAAGAAATGGTTTCCTTTTTGTGGGAACACCCAAACACCTAACTCTCCATCACACTATGAAATGAAAAGTCAACATAACCTTCTCTTCATTAGTCAAGGAGGATTTCTTTACTTAATTATCCACAGGCTGTGACATACAATAGTAATGTACAGAAAACCAAAGAACGGCTTTGTTTGTTTTAGACATATTATTAGAATTGGGGGATTTCTGTTTTCTGAGAAATAAAATAATGATCAAAACCCAATTTTTTACCTAAAGATAGATGATCATCTATTGAAGTGACACCTCTAGAAAACAAATTATAAACCAAAATTCTCAAACAAAACCACAGAAGCTAGATCTGAGTTAGTTAAAGTGGAAGAGTCAGACCAAAGCAAAAATTTTTTAGAAGTCTTATAGCTTTATCCAATATAAATGTACCTGTCCTGTACACGGAAAGTGAAATTTTAAGCAGAAGCTTCCAGAATCTCTTCTGTACATAGGAAATAACAATTAAGATAAAAACTTAAATCTTTGAGAGTTCTCTCTCTGGGATGAAATTCTGTGTCCTCCTTAACAGCAAAATCTACCTACAATATGAGATGACCTTGCTCTGAAAAAGGCTGCATTTACAGTAGGTAGACGATCAGAACTGAAAGATAACATCCTAGCTGCTAGAAGATTAATTATATATTTTAGAAAATGAACCAATAGCTCTAGCAAGTCTAAAAAACTGTTTAGGACTCTTTTACAAAGCCATATAGGTCTAGGCTGTAGGAGCAAGCCACATTTGGCTAAAAAGCACTGCAGCATGAAAAAGAGCAAAGGCCTGAGAGCTGAGAAGTCAGACAGGCCTGCAGTTAACTAAACAATCTCACAGTACCAGAGATGTTGATTTCTATTTCTTTGAGCAATCTCACAGTAATGACAGAAGTGTCTTTCACTCCCCTGGGGTTTCTCATGAGAGTATTCTTGCACCCTGAAGGGGTCCCATGGGAGTGGAGTAGTACTTTGTGTTGCTTCCTGCTTTCCCATGCTGAAGTATGTCAACTTATAGACAGATTCTTATGTGAAACTTGCTGGTCAACACCACCTGCATGGTGAAAAACAAGTTGCCGAAAATAGTGTGGAAAAACAACTAGTGTGAAAAACATGTTTACTTCACTGTGTAAGAATCGCACGGATTTTCAATAAATCCATTCATTGCATTTGCTTGCACTAAGCTTTGGCATGGGTCTATGAAAAAGTATGAAATCATTTTACCCAGCCTGAATGACACAATGTTAGACTTTCTGAAGAGTGAAATTTATTACATAATCACTGTTTTTACAAATAATATAAATTAGTTTTGATTCCACTAGAATCCAACAAAATCCAGCACTTAACCTTCTTCAGGTAAAACTGTGAAAGATGATGGCTCAGAGACTTTGACTTTCTGAGCTAGTAATTCTTGAATTTAAAATCTATGTCAGAAACATAAATGTAGAAACAAAAATGAAGTTCTATAATTCTTTTAGCTCCTGTCTGATTTGGCTATTAGATGTACAAGCAAAAATCTTTGTTCAATTCATAAGTGAGGAATCAATACAAAATGATTTAGAAAGCCAAATTTTGTCACTTCATTTCCTTCTTTAACCTCAGGCACTTCCAAGCAGTTAAGCAATTGTGTTACTTTCAGTGAGTCTTGAAAATTGCACCTAATTGCAACTTATTAAACAACCTAATCTATTATGGATAACAGAAACTACAAGCTAATGAACTAACTTTTCTCTTCATTAAAGAATAATATTTTAGTCACATGGAACTCATTTTGACCAGAAGGGGGTAAGTCTGATGACAAGGAGGAAGTATTTTTTGAGGTAACTGCATTTATGGAGACATATACACTTTGAAATACTGCATTATAAAAGCAGAGGGGGAGGGAGAGGGGTGCAGAGAAATCAGTGTAGAACATTTCCTGGCTCAAAGCTTATTAACCTTCCAACCCATTTAATAATCTGAACAAAATGTGTCTTTGTTTCTTCGCCTAGATGTCCTCTATAGCACTAATTGATGTAATTACCACCAATGTAAATTTATGCCACAGAATTTGTAGAGGGACACCTTTACACCTTTACAGTTATCTAATGGTGCACAGGCAGATATTAGACCTACTAATGTTGCCCACCTGTGTGACTAAGTAGGCAGCAGTGTATGTATGTGTACACACACACAGCTAGTCCACACAGAAAGTTCATAAGGTAGGTATGCCTATAAAGCAAAGATCATATACAGTTATACCCCGTCGTTCGTGGGGAACGGGACAGGCCATGGGCCTCGCGAAATGCTAAACTTGCAAAGTAGTGCAGGTCGTTAATATGCATGCAGGCCACACCCATTGCTCCACCCCCCGGAACTCCAGAGCACTGCGGACATTTTCCGCTCCTTCCCATGGCCTCTCTTGGCACAGGCGAGCAAAGGGAACTGTTTCTGAGGGGCTGCTGTGACCGTGTGCTCGCAGCCTAAACCCTGCGCCACTGCTCCGCCCCCCAGCCCCCGGCCCGGCCCTGGTGCTCGCGCCAGCCTGTCCCCAGGGGCCCTGCGCTGGCCCATGCGCACTCGCCCTGCCTCCACGGTGGGGAAGGAGTGTCCCTGAGCTCTGGTCGGCATTCTTGAAGCCTGGAGAAACCTTAAATTTGCAACATTGCGACACCCTGTGTGCTTATGGCAGGGCGGGGGCGTCGGTATTGGAGTTTTTTTCTCTTTAACATCCACCGGTGCTGGGAGAGGCAGCAAGGCAGTGCCACCCCTACGGTCCCAGAGCTGGGGAACAGAAGACTCCTCCTGGAGCAGTGACAGTGGTGTGGAACATCCCACTGCTGCCCCGTCCCAGCACACAGCGCTTGCTTCACTTTTGTGAGGCAGTTTCCCTGCGGCTACGTCATCACCGGGTGTGCCAGCCGGCAGACCCCAGGCACAGATGGCATTGCCTTCCCTGCCTGTAGCCATGGAAACAGTAACACAGACACACGCACACAAGCACTGTCCACTCGCCGTTTGCACACACGGGCGGGCAGTGCGACACTCAGGGACCTGCCTTAATTAAGCGTAGGCAGGTGGAGGACTCATCCTCACCTGGCGCCTCATGCCACACAGGGTCCTGCTCTGCCTTCCACAGTGGCCGTCCCCATCCCACAGCCCCCCAGGCCCTCCCTGCTGTCCCCAGTCCAGAGCCCCTGAAGGCAGTTTGAATTTTATTAAGCCGTTGAGAAAGTCAGCATGTATAAAGCTTCCACAACACTTCTTTTTAATTCTATAAAGCATATGTGCATACATACACTGGACATATGAATACATGGCATGTCTTGTGGCGATGCTGCACTGGGTCTCAGTGGCCGCCTGGGACATAGTGCAGCGTGACCCTTCCACCGTAGGGACTGGGCACGGAGACACACAGGACTGGGTCAGGGGCCGGGCATGGTGCTGCAGGACTCTAAATGCGAGGCTGAGCTGGAGAAACCGTGCACCCTCCCTGCGTGCTCTCCCTGGGGGGGAGGCCTGGGGCGGGCCCGTCCTGCCTCACAGGGAGAACCAGCACTGCCCCTCGGCAGAAGCACTGCACATGCGTTGGCTGTGGAAAGTCGCAAATCGCAGAAGCTGGACTGCGAGAAAATTGCTTCGCAAATGGGCGGGGTCGTAAAGGAGAGGTTGCAATGCAGCAGGGATTCAGTGTATATGCCGCTATACCAGAATATACTAATACTAACGTTAAGTAACTTTAACTCCGTTCTTCAGAATGAATTTAAACATAATCACTCTTCTTACAGATCAGATGGATATGCAATACGGAATTTGGACACTATTTTTTATGAGATCAGTCCTTGTAAATTTTGCCTCACCAAGTTCTTGAAAATCACAGACTCACAGAATCACAGAATATTATGAGTTGGAAGGGACCCACAAGGATCATCTAGTCCAACTCACCATCTAACACCCGTACAGAGACCGAGAGCACATCCCAGAGCGGTAACACCAACCTAGATCCCTCACAGTCTAGTAGGCCACTCCGAGCCGGAAGGGACCCAGGATCACAGAATCAGAGAATCACAGAAAATTATGAGTTGGAAGGGACCCACAAGGATCATCTAGTCCAACTCACCATCTAATACCCATACAGCGACCGAGGGCACAACCCAGAGCGTAATACCAACCTAGATGCTTCACAGTCTAGCAGGCCACTCCGAGCCGGAAGTGGCCCAGGGTCATCCAGCCCTACACCCCCTAGTTAGACCATGGCACTAAGCTCCTCGTCCAGTCTTCTCTTAAACACTTCCAGGGATGGCGACTCCACCACCTCCCTGGGCAGCCCATTCCAATATGCAATTACTCTCTCTGTGAAGAACCGCTTCCTAACGTTAAGATTAAACCTCCCCTGGCGTAGCTTGAGGCTGTGCCCTCTCGTTCTGGTGTCGTCAGCCTGGAAGAAGAGGTCTACACCCATCTGGCTGCAACCTCCCCGCAGGTAGCTGTAAACCGCAATGAGGATCATCCAGCCCTAATGCATTTTCATACACCTCAGTTTTTAACTTATGGAATTATTTTCTTATTATGATTTCTCAATGCAAACAAACTTTTCAGAGTTAAATAATTTTAAAAAAATAGTATTTATACAGGATTGAGCTTTACATGAGATGGAAACAAGGTTTACAAGGACCTCCTGGCTGGATCTGATGATCAGCTAATCAAAATGAATGCATTTATACCACCAAGTTCAGAATGAAGGAAGTGTCAAAGCTTTTGGTTGAAATGAATTCTCGAAGCTTCTCCTACATTACCTGGTGACCACCTGGAATAGAACGCATATTTCACAGAATCACAGAATATTCTGAGTTGGAAGGGACCCACAAGGATCATCAAGTCCAACTCCTAAATGGCACCACTACCTTCCCAGTGGGAACTGAATTTACTACATGATCTGAAAACAGGGAAGAACTTCTTTTACCTGCCTTCTTTAGAATGCTATCACTACAACCAGAACAAATATGTTAAAGGAAACTGCTATGTTCTAGTTTCCTGGCCCTTAATTATACTTCCTGTTTGTAAAACAACAGATCAGGTGGCCCTGGGTCAAATTCCAAGCAACAGCTCTCTTATTGGACAGATTAGGTTCTTACTGAACAGATTATGAAATAGATTAGTGCCATTCTAAATGCCCTTGGAATGTTTTTGTCTTCTTGGCTTAGTGGTTCATGCACATTTGTATAATTGATATATTATATACAGTCGGGTCTCCTATAACGCGGACCATGGTCTTAATTGGGATCCGCGTGGAATGGCGGCCGTGCCGCCGCCCATGCCACCACCACCGCCCGTTCTGCCACTGCCGTGGCAGCAGGTTGTGCATGTGCAGTTGTGAAATGGGTCTCCTACATCGCTAAAAAATCATGCCGCTAAGATCTGAAGCTGCAATATGGGGTGCGCGAAGTGTAAGAGGGCCGACTGTATATGAATATATTATTATATAATATATATTTATACAAATATAATATTACAGTAATCCCTTAAATTTCACAGGGAGTCGGTTTCAGAAAGATGCTGCAATAAGCAAAATCCACAAAGTAGTGGTAAAAAGGGTAAATATGGTAAAGTAGGGGGGGAAAACCCACGATGTATTGAAGCTGCAAATGGTGAACTTCTTTGAAGAATTTCTCTACAATTCTCAGACCATGTCAGCAGCCACAAGTTGCATTTCTAGCGACGAAATCTGTGAGCCTGGAAGTTTTACATGCAAAAGACTGACATTACTTTCTGAGTATAGTAATTAACTTTTATTTCTTTTATATCTCAAAAGACTTAGAGAATAGAGACAATACTTTGCCAGTGCAAATAAAAATTAGAGGAAAAGAAAGGGAGTATGTTCACAGTGACTGGTATTTGCTTCCATGCAGCTCAGATACTTATGTAGGCAACAGACAAAGTGTCAGCAACACCTTCAGAGTCCCTGGAATAAGATAAGAAATAGCTCTAACTCGGGAAAACCTCTTTTTAGTTCAGAATGGAAGACTGAAATGCTGAAATTTCTGACAAAATTAAAACAATTAAAATTAATTTAGAAACACTATTATGTTTGATTAATGACAAAATCCTTCCTCCTTTTCTATCACTGTAATTTAGTTAACAACTGTTTAGGCTCTTTTATCTTATGATGATACTAAGTTTAAATGTATGTTGCAATAAATAATTATACACAACATAATCCTATAGAAAATACTGACATATGGATAACAATTTTAATGAAACTGGAAAGACGAGTGTTAATACACTTCTGCTGTCATAAAATTGACACTTCTAGAGGACAGCTGTTTTAGCAGAAAAGTATTCTGCACAAATCTTCTCAATTCTTCATATTTTAACCAGTTTTGCTTCCTGTAAGCTTTTTCTTACAAATTTTGCCTCTTCCATTTCTTGGCAAACCTTTACAAACCTTCTTTTACATATACAATTTTCATAGAAGCATAAAGGGCAGGCCAAAATAAAAAAAACTGTTAAAGCCTGACTAGTTTTGCCCTGCAACGGAAGCACAGGCAGTAGGAACTGCACTACCAGTTGCTGGGCTGTGACCATTCAGTTAGAGAGGATGGAGAATAGAACAAAACCAAATCTGCCATCCAGCCATTTCCAGGAAAAATCCCCCATAGCCCCTCCCCTCCTCATGGAAGAAACTGTAGACAAAACTTGTAGAAATTTTCCAGAGCAGGTAGAAACAGACAAAGAGGATACATTTTTCTTGAAATAGCTTATCACTAACTATCACATTGTCTCAGCAAAGAGTCCCAGTGCTCCTTTGCCTCCTTGCAGGTGGCTGCCCTTACAGGAATGGACACGTGCACACTGAACTCTTGGCAAGGAAATTCAAATTCAAGGGCTAGGAGGGCAGAGAATAAGTGTGAGCTGATACCCCTTGTAACATAGAACATGAGACTTGCCCAAACTACTTGAAAATATTTGTGGAGGATGACTACTGGAAAGTGTCTGAGCTTTTCTAGAGACACACCATCCTGGACATGCCATTTAATGGACAATTATTCCAGCTCTTTCTTTTTTCTGTCCTTGTTGATTTATTTTACTTGCAGCCTTGTCTTTCTGGTAGCAAGAAAGGATGCTCCATCTAGAACTAAGAGGAAAGTGACTGTGACTAAACACCACGGCAGTGATATGCTAAATACGGCCACTGTTGTTCACAAAATTGAAAAAGGTATTTCTGTGTTCACTATGCCTGCTGGCATCCTTAACCCTTTCAGATTCAACTGTTCTGCTTACAGATCAAGACCAAATGTGACTCCAGAAAGGGTCAAGGAATTACCAACATTTCTGAAAGTTAAATTCCAGAGGAATTCCAACAGATAAATTCTTGGAGCTATTGAATCTACAGTGTGTGCAATGACTGGTCCCAAGTAACACATTGCCAACAACACTTCAGATGTCCCAGCCAGCCTCATGCTAGACAGGTTTCAGAAGCAACAGTAAGAGACCTGCGAAAATAGTATCTGCCCAGACACGACAATTTGGCATAGTCTGGAAAATACTTTTTTATAGAATTTAAAGTGCTTGTTCTCTTTGCCATCACCCAAGGGGAAGATACTTACACTTGAGTCATCTATGCACTAAGCTTCTTCTACGTATCACTTAGCAGGGTCATCTGTTACTAGGCCTTACTATGACACACTGAATTACAAGCAATTCCCAAGCAATACTATTCTTACTAGTAATAAAATTTCCAGAACTTATTGTAAGAAATTAAATATACCAGCAGTACAGCCCTGACATTTCCATTTTGGAGTAAGAATCACAACTACTGCCTTGGAAGTAAAATAACAAAAACACAGAAAGCTTTAAAAAGAAAATTCTAACCTTTTAGTCCTGTTAAAGAAAGCTAAAATATAAGTCACTATGATATCTCAGAGAGAACAACCAAAAATTATGAATGTGTGAATCTTCACGGGATAACAGGAATTCACAAACATATTTTACTCCAATCCACAAGGCATGTACTTCTGTTACAAGTCTCCTGCATGAGAGATGGGGACACTCACCACTATGCTCAAGTGGATTTTTTTTTTCTTATAAAGTCACTAGCAGGAGAAAGAAACCAACAAAAGCAATATAACAAAATTTCTCAGTTATGAATACTTCAGGATTTTGTTGTGGTTTTTGGTTTTGGTTTTGGAGGACTTGCTTACTTGCATGTGTATGAGTACCACATGCAACAACCATATCATTAAAATAATAGACATTGTTTGTTGACATAAGAAATTGTATTCTCATCCTACAATAAATGTCATAAAGTATACAACAAGGCTAGTAATCTTGGCAAGTTTTGAAAATAAGCATCACACACATAACATTTTTATAAATAAAGACTGATGCTAGCATAAGAAAATTGTTTTGAATAATAGCAACAATACAAAGTCCCCTATTAATTAAAATCACACCAGAAAACAATGGGTTGCTGAAAAATACAGATATATTAGTCTCAAAAGATTAACTGACAGAAGTTTACCTATTTTTAGAAAACACAGAGAAGTGCTGAAAATAAATAGCAATCACTTTGCTTTAATGGCTCTAGCAGAGCAGACAATCCTGACAGTAATTTATCTACACACATTTATTTGTACTTAATCATAAGTCATTAATTTTTGAAAAGAAGCTTTTGAACATGCTCTTAAAATCACAAGGCTTTTTTTTTTCTAAAAGCATGAGAACCTTGCCTCACGTTCAACTTGACTTACTAAAATTACCTCTTCCAATACCAGGCATGGAAAATATCAAATGAACCTAGCAAGCGGCAGATAGAAGGTACAAGGTTCTCACACAATATGCACTTAAACTGCTTCCCACAGGATACTATGAAAATGAAGGCTTGCATGAAGTGAAAGAAAAGTAAAGAGTCATATGAAAGTGAAATCCACTAATATATTTATTGTGTGCCCAGTGTGCCCAGGTGGCTAAGAAGGCCAATGGCATCCTGGCCTGCATCAGGAACAGTGTGGTCAGTAGGTCCAGGGAGGTTGTCCTTCCCCTGTACACGGCGCTGGNACAATCACCCTTAATCTTAGCCCAAATTGCTGGATACTGGGAGAGAATGTTCCTGGAAACATCTCTAAAATCCTCTCTGAATGTCTACTATAACCACTGTCAGAAGCAGAATATTTGACCTCTCCTCTGACAGTGTGGCCATTTTTCTTACCTTCCAGTCTTATTTGGTGCCCGGCCCACCAATGTTGATACTTCAGAGAAGAAACTCTTCCACTTTTCAGACCAGGTTAAAGATTGTTTTCAACTCTGGAATGCTGCAGACATTGGCCATATATGCATCCTGCACTTCCGCTTTTCCTCCAAAGCCAGAGACAGAATCCACCACTCCAGGCTCAGAATCACAGAGAAAAAGGCCCCCCAAATATGCAAAACTATGGGGTTTCGGACTAACTTAAAACTCAATATGTGCTCAAACCTTGCATTTATCTGCTGCAAAAGAAAACAGAAAACCAGGAAAAACCAGATAAAACAACTAAGATCACAGAATCACAGAATTAGTAAGGTTGGAAAAGACCATAGAGGTCATCAAGTCCAACCTTACCCAACCTAACCAAACCTGTTACCTAACCTTACCTAATGTTGCCATCCTGCTACCAACACACCATCCTACCTACAACACACTACCCTAATATCTAGGTCATGCCACCAAGTACATCATCCAAGCTTTTCTTAAACACCTCTAGGGACGGTGACTCCACCACCTCCTTGGGCAGCCCATTCCAGTGAGAGATCACCCTCTCTGTGAAAAAGTTCCTTCTAATGTCCAGTCTAACCAGATGGAGCAAGATGAGTGATTCTAGGCACTGCACTATGTGAAGAAAGAAATAAAGCTGGTTGGAACACAAGCTTAATACTTATTTGTAAGGAAAAAAGTGACATCTGCTTTCTGAATCACTTCCATCCAATGAATCAAAGTCTCCGTATATTTTTAACAGGCAAAATATACTGCTAAAGAAGAGAGGTTTCCATCCAATTACGCATTTATTTTTCCTCTTCCATAGTTAGAGGCTGAATATTCTGGAACTGTTCAAGGCAAAATTTTTGTTTTGGAAATAATCTTACATCTTTTGTACAGATAACATATCTTTAGGAAAATATTTATATGTCATTAAAAATACAAGGTCTTACAACTACTTCCCTAGAGTGGATTAATATTTCCCTGAGATACGACTGAAACAAGATAACAGTGGTGTTTTAATGAGTCTAGCATCTGTCTAAAACATCTGCTTTCCACTAAAATGATGTCACCAAATCCCATAAGAACCTCAGAATTTTCAGAAAACACCATGAGAGTTTTCCAAGTTTCAACAGAAAGACTCAAGAGACATGGTAGACTTTCATAATTTCATGAAGATTTGACAGGGTTTACAAGCAGTGCTACTTTCTTGTTTATTGTCTTTAAAACTATGTGGAATATGCATACAGAATAAATCTTGAGTGGATTAATACATAGAATTTAACAATATGAAAATATTACTTATTCACCTTAAATACATGGCGCCATGGGCACCAGGAAGCACCAACATAAAAATCATTGAAAATACAAAATGTCATGAAATCATGTAGATACACCACAGTGTATCTACAAGTCTATATATATGCATTAAAACTTAATCTGAGAAGCAAATACGCCTTTTGAACATGACAAAACATAAAATAGAACAGATTGTTCCCTACAATCTTTTTAGGCTTTACAGAAACTAAATAATTATGGCTGTGAGCAAATACATTTTTGCTTTGAAATTTTACTTTTCCATTAATTATCCATTAGACTCTTCTGGAAAGCCCCAGTCCAGCAGTTTTCTACACATTCTCACATTTTTAAATCTATCTGTTTGTTTCAACTGCTTCAGCAGCACAATAGTGTAAAAAGACAGGTTTTTAAAGCTTTAGAACAGCAGCTTAGAATGGAAGTCATCAAGAAAGGATGAATCTGGGAATACCAGAATTTGAAATGACTTAGAAGAAAGCTAAAGAAAACTTAAAAAGACTTACATATGGCAAGAGAATCAGGTGATTTTTCACTGTGGTGTAATCTCTTATGCCAAAGCTTCAACACAGCTCAGTAAGGCTACCTAGCACTGACAAGTAGTGGAGAACTACAGACTCACTTATCCCTCACAGAATCTGTTTGGAGGATAATGTTCTGAGGTTGAATAGGATACCTAAGAGCTGAATACCCCAGCAAAAATACAGATGACTTTATCAATAAAGCAAAAAAACAATTTATCAATAATGCTAAAAATGAAGGGCACTCTTTTGCACTGAGTCACCCAAAAGGTGATTATTGAAGCCAAACTAGAGATATCATAGCAGTTTAAAGCAATTACATTTGAAGTAGAATCATCAATTCCTGAAAAACATTAGAAACAACCCATCAAAGCTCAAAGTATGTTCAAAGTCATAAAGAATCTGAACAAAATCCAATGAAACAACACCTACCTTGAGAAACCTGAAAGCAGTATTTTAGGCAAATGACTGAGCTGTCTGGTACATCCATTACAGAATGTTGACATAAATGTTCCTGTTAGGGCCCATAAGGAATGCTGGTAACAGTTAGCAAGCTAAGGATTCCAGAAACACACTGTCATGTGAATGTGGTATGACAGCTGCATAAAAGACAAAAACCCAAACCAAACAATCAGAGAATAATGTAAACAAAATAAAATATGGCAGCAAAAGAACGATGTGTCAGTGATGCCACTGGAAGTCAAGAATATATACTTGTACTTGTTGGAACTGAATTTTAGAACGTCCTGGGTCGGAAGGCACCTAAAAGACCATCTAGTTCTAGTTTTTTGTAAAAAGAGTGAAAATCTGCCTTTCGGCTAAGGTTGTGATGTTCTCTGATGGCCTGAACCAATGATATTAGCTGAATTGCATCTAAAAACCTCTCATCTTCCTTAGCAGTTACAACCTGCTCTGCCATTCCTTTCCCTGCTGTATTCCCATTATCATTTTTTTGTCTCTACTTTATCCCTCCTCAATCTTCAGGAAATATAAGGCAAATGTTCTACTGGCATGACCATGACTCTGGACCGTGTCTCTGAATTCTGAATCTGAACCAAATACAATTTTTACTCGGATTGAACTTCCCACAAAAGCACGGTATCAGAAAAAAAAAAAAAGTTAAAATGCAGGAGCTGAAAATGAGCATTGAAGAAAAAGATACACATTTCTTTATATTTACTACAAAACTATGGTGCTTTGGTGGGAACTGGACTAGCAGAATAATTACCTCTATTTAAAACACTGCATGCTGCAGTGGAAAGTAGAGCTTAAAAATGCAATTAGGATATGGAATTTATCTAAACAATTTCACAGCTTAAGACAGTTTCAAGAAGTTTACAGAAAACAGTCCCTAATCCTCACCATAACCTAGATAGCACATGTCCTTTTGTGTAAAAAACCAAATATCATCATACTACCAGAATTAATATAATTGACATTCAGAAAAGATTCTCTGAAATGATTCTGCTCTTTCTGCAGGTGCCAGAGTGCTTTTCAGATTTACAGCGCAATCAGAGTGCAATGTTAGATATGGCATGAAATTTATTAGAAAATTGTCCTGAAAAGGTTAGAAAAATTTCAGCATTTCAGCGGAAGACTAGCTTTTAAAAAGGATAGCTAACCTTTAGTTTGAGACAGATTTTTTTTTTTTTAAAAATACAAGGTCTTAAACAAGAAATAATTCAAAATATTGCTACCTTTTTTACATACAACATTATTTAGCATCAGGTATAAATTACCAGCAGGCAACACATAGAAGAATGTAGAAAAACTTCTTTAAGTGACTTCAGTAACATAATAGCATTCCTCTTTCCTCTTTGTTACAGCTATAATGATGTAAATTTAAGGCAATTTAATATAATTGTTTAATTTATCAGGCAAGATTTAAGTTACTGTGAGAGATGTTAAAAGATCACATTAACAAATCATACTAAACACATAAGCCATCTAGCTCTTCAAAATTATTCCAGATGACTGCAGGAAATTCATTAACAAAAATATGACAGAAAATCATTACAGATTGACTCATAAAAAGACAAGAGAAGAAATAAAATCAAAACCTGTCAGAACGGAGGTACACAGATCATCTTTGTTATGCTGTAACTGACTCCTAGTGAATTTCTAGTTACTAGATGGTCTGGCCTCTCTGGCTTAGTAATCATAACATTACAAATCAGTGAAAGACAACAGATGAAATATAAAGTTATACAGTCAACGCTTTTCCACTTCACTCGCCCCATATTGCGGCTTCATACCTTAGCGGTGTGATTTTTCAGCGCTTAAGGAGGCCCATTTTACAACTGCACATGCGCAACCTGACACACATGAATATTCAAAGTAGAAGGTAATGAATATGTAAATTCTCCCCCTCCTCCCGTGGCTGCCTGCTGCTTGGCTCGGCGCGGGGTGGCCACCCGCATTGTGGTGGTGCCAAGCTGGGCACGTGTCGCTCCCACAGTGGCTTGCCTCTGAGCAAGGAGGCTTCGTGCAGTTATGAAAGATATACACGCTCTCAGGTTAGACATGGTGTCTGAAACTTTCTCAGGGTAGACATGGTGTCTGAGACCACACACCACATCTACCCCAAGTATGGAGAGACCAGGTCTACCCACCTGGACAGACACCAGGATAGTGTTGCGGGCGGCTTCCTGCACCAGCGTCCCCGGCCCAGTGGAAAAGGGATTTTTCCTGGCATGGGGCCGCCACGGGCACAAGGAAGCACCAACATGAACACTGACACACAGCAGGGCAGTTCCGAAATAGCGCTGGAGCACAGTGTGAGGGTGCGGGGCAAATTTGCATATTAATGAGCTGCCAATCAACGTGGATGGAGGGCTATGTGGAGGGGGTTCAAGACCAATGGTACCATGATATAGGAGACCCAACCACACAATAAAAAGAAACCCTTCTATTTTAATGTTCAAACTTATTTTAGTAGAAGAAATTCACTCTTCTCAATGTGAGCTTTTATGCATGCATTGCTGTCAGTGCTTTTGTAGACAATGTGTGTGCTACAGCACATGGACAACTTCTGGAATAATACAGCAATTTGCAGAGTGTGAACAAATAAGAAAGAGAATACTGCTACATTTTTATAGCTTTAAGGTAGCCATGCAATACACTCCTTCAAGATTCCCCTGATGACAGCAAATTAGCCAATAGGGAACTCATGCTCTGACTGTTTCTGCTACTGAACTTAACTCATTTAAATTGAATGAAGGTTCTTCTATAGCATATGGGCACACAGTCATTGATTTAGTAAATCTTTTAAGCTTTCCAGTCTGAAATCTAAAAATTCCTCATTTGGTTTTGTCACAGTTTCATCTCCCTTCCTTAATAATGTGTATTTGATATTCCCTACTGAAAAGGGGTAGATGAGATTATCACCATATAGAGCTATGGTTCATTTAATGTTCTTTTCAGTTCTCAATCCTCTGGACAACAAGAATTTAAAGACTTTGACTTCCTTAATCCTAAAGGGTTAATCAGGCTCCTTTCACCTACTATTTCCTCAGTGGGATCTCAGTTTAGTGTTCAGCAAGGTCAACCTTGAGTCATATTACCACTTTGTATGCTGCTTTACTTTCCCACAAAATTTTCTTTCCAGAATAAAATATGCCCCATCATTTGTTCCAAACCCTTTTGTCAAAACCAAGTGACCCATGGACTCAGCAACGAGTAGGAAATCAGGGGGTTTTCTTCCAACCTAACTCTTGAATGCCTGAAATTGTATCAGTTATCAACTCAAATACTTATGTGCAGATGAAGGATCTTAGTATCTGGCTTCTAGAATGATTTTAATTCCACTCTATTTTTTTTGTTGTTGTTGTGGTGGGAAGAAAGCAAGAACCTACAAGCTGAAGAGGCTTTTATAGGAACCTGCCCTTGTTTTTAGGATCAAAAGAAAACTAAACTTAAGCAGTTATGGAAGATCTTCATGAGCATCACTCATTAGAAGGGGCAAAGTTAACAGCAGTTTCAGGTGATAGCAAGGGAAATTAAATGAAACAGCTTCTGGCTGTGGTAATACAAATGGACACACATAGATACAGAGTAAATGCAATTCTTAAAGAAGGGATTATACAGTGAACCCCCGTTACTCGCAGGCTGTTGGGTCTNTGGGGGGGTGGAGGCCATCAGACTGAGGTCGCAGTAACTTCTGCGCACACGCCAAAGTTGCACATCTCGCAGAAAAATCACCAGCAAATGCTGCAGCTTGCAAATAGCGGACCGCGAACACGTGGGGTTTCACTGTAGTAAAATCTGGAAAAAGGAATAAATAAGAAGGATAATGAATGAGGCCTCTTGGGTATGTCTACTATAATATGAATGTAGGTATCTTATCAAATGTTTCACAAATTAGGCTGTCATCTGGTAGTGCTACCACCATTATTTCAGTGGTTCCAACTCTGGCTGTATGTGTGGAACAGTGAAAAATTCTGGCCTCACTAAGCATGATTCACTGATCCGGGTTCCTTTGAAAAGTAATTGTCATTAAGCCAAGGGATCTTAATATGATTCTAAAATTTTCATTGAACAGAAAGATCTCACCACTCTATCATTAGAAAGAATGAAGATAGCAACAGGTAGATGCTTACAGAGAAAGCATACGGGTGAAGGAGGGCAGTTTATGCAGAACTTCAGATTTGTATAGACAGCTTAATAACTAGCTGGAGAAGCTGATAATGCAAAAAAGTTTAACTTCTAATTTCAATATCATGCTTCTAGGTCTTATTTAACTTATGTTCACACTCATCCACCAGTTTCCATGTGGCCACAGAAGTAACAACAAACCTTCCTTCACCCAAATCAAATAAAAAGTCAACCAATCTATGCTGGTTTTTGGTTTGGTTTTTGCTGTGTTTTGATCTTTCTATTCATTGCATAGCTTGAAACTTGAGTCTTTCATAATGACTGTCAGAGCTAAAATAGCCTCATTAACAGAGAGATATGGCCAATGGCATCCTGGCCTGTATCAGCAACAGTGTGGTCAGTAGGACTCGGGAAGTTATCCTTCCCCTGTACTCGCTGCTGGTCAGATCACATCTTGAATACTGTATCCAGCTCTGGGCTCCCCAGTTTAAGAAGGATGCTCAGCTGCTTGAGAGGGTCCAGAGAAGGGCAACAAGGACGGTGAAAGGACTGGAGGACAAGCCCTATGGGGAGCAGCTACCGGAGCTGGGGTTGTTCAGCATGGAGAAGAGGAGGCCCAGAGGTGAACTCATTGCTGTTTACAACTACCGAGGGGAGGTTGCAGTTGGGTGGGTGTGAATCTCTTCTCTCAGGCTGACGACACCAGAACAAGAGGACATGGCCTCAACCTACGCCAGGGGAGGTTTAGACTGGACGTTGGGAAGAGGCTTTTCCCAGAAAGAGCGATCTCTCATTGGAATAGTGTGCCTAGGGAGGTGGTGGGGTCGCTATCCCTGGAGGTGTTTAAGAGAAGACTCGATGAGGAGCTCAGTGACATTGTCTAGTTGGTGGAAGGCTTGGATAGATGGAGCGTGCTGCCCATGTTTCCACATTTGTGAGCCGGTTCCCTGGGTGGGCGTTCGCTTGAGAGTTGGACTAGATGATCCTTTGGGTCCCTTCCAACTCAGAATAACCTGTAAACATCTGCTGACAAATGAGGCATTCTTGAAATGGATGTACAGTGATCTTATCAAATCAGACTGAACAATTGGCTGAAAGACCTCAGCGATGAACCTGGGAAAAAACATGTAGGCTCATCCCAGAAGCATACAGAGTATACACATGCTCTGTTGTGAAGTATCTCCCCATTGACTTTCATGAAGATGGCAACTAACTTTCTAGAACTTGGGGTAGATTCAGCTGAGACTCTACGCAGTCATGTGTTATTGTTGTGTGTTGCTTCTCCTACACTCTCACTTAGAAAACAGCTGAAAAAAATGAAGGATGTTTCAGAGAGGAAGAGTCAGAATCTTCGTGCTTGTGGGAAGTCATAACTCACAAAAGCTGGTCAGTTGTGGCATCATGAGAAGCACAGTAATTTTAATGATAAAAAGGTTAAAAAAACTTCAAAATACTGCCAAATCCCCAAGCCAGTGTGACTACTCTGAGGCTGGCTAAAATTTAAGTAATTCCAAAAGTGATTCTCCTATGTCATGATCTTTGAATAATAATAATAATGAAAGTGATGCCAAGCACAGTGTATGCATCTCCTGATGGTCTTGAAACATTGACTGAAGACTTCCTTTTGGATAAAGTCAACACCTTTTTCTGCCTTTCTTTGGCTTTATTACAGATAATTGACAAAGTTATTTCTAACAACAGAAATTGTGCAACGTTTTGTGAATTTTTTCTTAATGCTGAGAAAAGGTAGTAGAACCCGAAAAGTTAGCTTTCTGCCTTCTTCACTCATCAGTTCGAAATTGTCATTGTTTGGGATAAACATATTTTATTTCACAGCTCTGTTTGAACACTGAGTTCATATTACAGTGATCCTCCGCATAGTCACGGTCCATAATTTGCGGGATCCCATACTCGCTGTTGATTTTCTAGCGAGTTGCAGGACCTGGCACGTGCGCAGAATGTACCACAACTCCAGTTGGCTCAGTCCCCGGCCCCGCCACTTGCACTAGCAAGCACAGTCGGTCCCGCCCCTGCACCCCCCGTTGCCACTCACAAGGCAAGCACAGCGGGTCCCGTCCTCGGTCCCACCCCGCTGCTCGCAGGACCTAGGACTTGCCGCTCGGCCGGCGTTCAGGGCCGCGGCTCGCCAATCCGGGCCAGCCCAGCCACAGCTCGCCGATCAGGGCCAGCCCCGCTGCTCGCTCCCCACCTCCTGCTCCCCGCTCCGGTGGAGCACAGCCAGACAACTGAGACAAGCCCCGCTCTCCGGACCATCCTCCAGACCTTATATGGGGAGAGGGTGTGGCTATGGCCGTGGCGTACTTGACAACGTAGTGGGTTCGCTATCTTTGCGGATTTCACGACTCGCGTGAGGCAGACCAGACCCAACAGCCCGCAAGTAACGGGGGATCACAGTATCTTACTTAAGACAGTTTTTGTCAAGTAGAAGCACACAACAACAAAAAAGGCAAAATAGATTTGATGGTTAGCAGGATTAATAATTGGGAGAGTCAGAGAGTCAACAGAGTATTCTTCCTAAACCAACTTTTTCTCATACATTTGTGTTTACCACAAAAAACCAGCTTAACAGATCAGGTGGGTAACCCACATGCATTGCTTCCAAATGTAATCAGCATTCAAAGGTGGGAGACTATTGTGACAAGGAAATAGTTATTACATTCATGTCTGATCATCCCATCCTTGTCAACAGGTGCCACATTTTCCTTCTGAAAATCTGAAACACATTTGGAAACATTAATTGCAGCTTTTTAATTTTTTTAGTACATGTAGATTTCTTTTTTCAATCACAGCATCTTCCAACAGTTTCTGACCACAACATATAGTTTAGAATCTCAACACTTCCTGAATTTACTCTTCTTGCTCACCCTTTAGGATCCAGTAGATGTGGACCCTCAGGGAAACACAGAGTAGTGGCTGAAAATTCTGCCTTAGAGAGAAGCACATCTGCAGTGATATCAATAGTCCAAAGATAAAAGGCAAAGTAGAGGGACAAAAGATTACAGAGAATTAGCTCATATGACAAGAATGTTCCTGGAATATTCACAAAGAGAATGTAGCTAGAGTGCTCCTGTGCAGGATCTTAAGATCAGAAAAGAAAATACACTAGACATTACCTTTGAACAGGGGTGACTCTTTCTCAGATGCAAGGTTTTTTCTTACTTTCAGATTTCAATCTAGTTCTTCCATAATGATAAGGGTAGAAAGAAAATACCGAGTTTATCTTCTTTACTTCGTAGACAGGTGTATATACTTCTGTTGTAACCCTCACTTGCTTGCTCTTCAAATTACAATCCTTTGTTCTCTCAGAATGAAGGTCTTTACAAATCTCTAAATCTGTTGGATTTATCCAAACCATCTCTAGTTTGTTACTTTTTTTTCTGATAAGACAATATCACACGACTAATTGGGCCATAACTCATTATCATATCTTTACATGTTTATCTCAATTTTAATATTTTAGAACAGTTGCTCTGCATGGAAAAAATAGCTAAGAACCAATTTTCTATACTTGGTTAATGACATTAAACAGCTAACTCTTAAGGGTTAAACGAAATAATAGTTCATGACATTAATGAGTAAAAATTACATTAAATGCAATCTTCACAATTTAAATTTACAATCTTTACAACCACCTTGTTACCTTAATTGATGAAAGAATAATGACAAAACACTTGGAGCGGTTTTTAATTTGCTGCTCTTGCATGCTGTATGATTTATTTTAGGATTTAAAACTGTGCTTAATTGCGTATTAAGTGATGGCAATATGTGCAACAAGATTTTATTAATATCACTGCCTGTCATATTTCGTATTGAAAACAATCTACATTTTCTCACCTATAAAATGAACTTGTAACAAAGGCCTACTTCACGCTAAGTAGCACATTAGTATTCCACACAGACTGTAATTGCCATTCTATTAGTTTTATAATATTCATGTTTGCAAGTATTTTTGAATAGCAGTCAATGACTTGTTCTTTTAGAATGTTCTCTTTGCATTTATATTAGAAGCATTTGAGAAGACAGTCACTGAGTATGGGAATAATTTTGCAGGAACACAGATACATTTTTTAGATTTATTTTGACTTTGTGCATGTCTGGAAGTATTTCTTTGGTCTTTGTTTTAAAAAAAGTTAACTAATTCATTTCCAATGATTACTCCATTAACTACAGGATTCACTTCAGAGATGATCAAGCTCTGAACTGCTTTAGAAAGATACAGAATGAGAGTAACACCATTAGAACATATTGACACATATGCTTAAAAGACTAATGCAAATTTGATAATCTCTTTTAAGAATGAACTATGGATGAAAGCATGGTGTGAAAGCAAATAAAAGAAATGAGGATTAAATGCAATAAAAATACAAATTACCTGTAAGAAAATTAGCATAACCCAATACTTAAGGCCAGTTTTGATGAGAAATCATGAGATAGGAAGGCTGGGTGTCATGGTTTGGGAATGGTATTCCTACTGAAACCAGGCTGTCAGTTGATCCTCCATCTCCCTCCCATCCCTCTGTGGTGGGATGGAGAAGAGAACTAGGGGCATGAAAGGTAAAGATCATGGGCTGAGGTAAGAACAATTTACTGGAAACAGCAATGAGATAAGAAAACAAACAGTAACAGCAACAATATAAATGACAAGAAATAGGCAAACGATTCACACAGAAACAAAACTCGACAGCTCCCTCCACCATGCTATGCTGACCTGGAAGGGACTCCTTCTCCCCACCCTGAGCAATGATGTGAGGCAGTATAGAGTAACCTCCATGTCCCAGCTGTGCCCCTCTTGGGGCACAGTCCTGGCTGGAACCAGGATACTTGGAAAATGCAACATGTCTGTACAGAAGACACATCCTGGACTTCTAACTGTTGTTGAAGTGTTGTGGAAAATGACACAAGTGTTTTCCCTGTTTATTCCCAGACTTATTTTACTGTTTATCAAATGTGAGTATTATGTAAGTGGTCTGTCAAGTAGCATGGTAGAGAATATAGTAAGCTGTGAAGGACACTGCAATCTGTTAGTCTAAACCAGCAGTTAAACTGCACAAATCTATATTTTCCAAAGAAAGTAGTTCTCTGTAAGAAAATGGGGAATCAGAAGAACTTTTATGGACCAACTTAATTTAAAAGGACACACAAATCTCTTCCTTCCCATTTCCACCCTGAAATAAAAAGTTTAGGTGGTTCATTAAGGAAATAATTTAGGGTTTGTAAACTTCAATATGGCAGGTGAGCAGCACAGAAAACCAAAACTTAAGAGACACTCATTTCTTTAACTAACAGTACAAAGAATATCTTTTGGGTTTTTAAATAAAGAAATATACAAACCAAAATATGAATATTTAGTAAAAATTATATGAATAGCAGTTTAGCTTCTGAAAGTAGTCAATCAAATTTATGAAGTTATGCAACTAGAAAAATAAACAGTCTTAAAGAAAACAATCTCAGAATATTCTGTGATTCTGTATATTCTGTGAAACCATGTAGTGAAATAGTAGGGGAAAATAATAACAAGTGAATCTGACAAAGTTGCAAAAAGATTTGAAAAAGAAAGCAAAAACTGGCTGACAGCAAAAAGTCAAACAGACAATGACAGTGACTCACCAACCCACTTGGAGCAGTACACCCTAACTAGGAAATCATATCTATTGCTCGGTCTCAAGTATTATCTACAAGCAGCCACACAAATTAAGCACGAGAAACAACAGTAAGATGGTAAAAAATTCAATTATTAGAATTCAGCAAACGTGGGCAAAGCAAACAGGGACGTAAACTGCAGGGGGCTTGGGCAACTGCTGGGGGGCTTGTAAAAAAAGCAATTAAGAGGCAGTTAGCGCGGCAGTTCGCGTGGGGAGGGTAGCAGATGCTGTCTTGGCAGGTGATGTCTCTCCTTCCTACCCCTGTCAGTCATGGCCAGAACCAGACGGATGAAAGCCATGGCCAAAGCCACAAGGGAGGCTCAGACCTAAACTACCCCTGTGTCAGTGGATGTGGCTGTCCAGACTCCTGGCTGCAGGGAATGCCTGAGCCTGATGGTCGAACAGGAGGACAGCCTGCAAAACACCAGTGTCCAGTGTGAGCTGGTAAATGACCTGCTCTCCATGATAACAGAGCTGAAGGAAGAGGTGGAAAGGCTGAGAAATAATCAAGAGAATGCAAGGGAAGTAGAAATGAGGGACTGTGCGCTTCCAATCTTGGCTGACTCTTGGGAGCCAGAGCATGCACATGCACCTCACACTCCTCAACACGAGGTAGGAGAAAGAAACCTCGAGGATGAGGGCGAGTGGGAACAGGTCTCCTGCCATGAGGGTAAGGCATCCCTCTCCTGTCCACCACCACCCTTTCAGATGCCACCCTACGAGTTACCCCTACAGAACAGGTTTGGGGTTCTGGATTTTGGG